>NIGD01000003.1:1589209-1643385 GCA_003055185.1 Escovopsis sp. TC
CCCCCCCCCGGCCTGCCCACGCTCTCGACCTCGACCTCATCTCGTCTCGTCTCTGGGTGACGCACTTTCGGGCAGGTATCTGCCATCCCTGAGGACCGTCTCCGGGTGGACGAGGTCTTCCGGGCGGCCGCCGAGGACGGCGCTGGCGGAGACGTGGAGGTTGGGCCGCATGTCGCAGGCGCGGAAGCGCAGCTGGATGCGGAGGTCGCGGAAGCCGTAGATGGACTCGTCCTCGCCGAAGATGGAGTAGGTGAACTTGGGGTGGAAGGTGGCGAGGTCGCGGGGGCCGCCCTTGGCGGGGGCGGTCACGACGAGGAACGTGGCATGGTTGGAGTTGGCGGTCCCTAGAGGTAGGTAGGTAGGTAGGTTAGTAGGATGGGGTTTGTCAACAGGGTTCGTCATCGATGCAGACTCGGATGGTACGAGTCCATGGTAGGAACATGAATCGGGCAAGGGCTGCGGGGAACTCACAGGCATCTACGTCGTGGTCGCTGCCGGGCTCGCTGCCGCTGCCGGGCTCGCTGTCTTGGTCGTCGTATGGCTGCATTCGCGGCGGTGGTCGGCGGGGATGGGGGGAGGGTTCAAATGTTGTTGGAGGGGTTGGTGGTGGTGGTGGTGGTGGTGCTGATGCGCCTCGTGGGGATGGCGGTTGTCAGCCGATGGTGTTTGGAGGCAGCACGAGGGCAGGAGAGAGAGAGAAGGCGATGGGGAGAGGAGAAAGTTGCAAGACGAAGACTCTAGCGACGGGGAGGAAGAGATGGGATGAAGTCGGCGAGCTCGAAGTCGGCTGGGTCGTGCGAGTCCCGAATGCGCGGCAATGGCTGGTCGTGCATCGGACGCGATCCATGGCGAGGGCGCGTCCTGTGCGAGGCAGAGCGCGAGGGATTCCTACGTGTAGATATCCGTACATGCATGTTCTCCGTACATACATGTACTACTACGGAGTATGTATTCATGTTTCGTGATCCATGTCGACGTTAATACAAGGAAAATATAAGGGCTTTAAACGCTTTACGTAATAGAACGGTTAGTATTTAAAACGCGCATTAGCGGTAAGTATACGTTACTACTAGCGTTGCTTAATCGTAAAGCGTTAAAAAGTCCTTATCTAACTAATAAAAGTATAGCATTTAGCCTTACTTAATACGCTATATAGTTACTAAAATACAAAGCTTACCCTCTACGCTAGCTTAATACCTTTAATATATTAATAGATATATCTATATCTAATTAGTATATACGCTTATATTGCCTAGTACCTTGCTATCTAATTAGTACATTCTATTAGGATCTAGGTACTTTCTTAGTACAGTAGGCACAGTAAGCACTGCCCCTTTCCCTTTTTCCCTTTCCCCTTTTCCTTTTACTGCCCCCCCCCTCCCCTTTTCCTCCTACTACCCCCCCCTCCCCTTTTCCTCCTACTGCCTTTACGCCTAGTAGTTACTACCCCCTTTAACCCCTTATTAGATGTTTTCCTATTTCCTCTTACCTGCTTAAATTAACCTATCTATATCCTATTACTTACTTACCTAAGTGCTAATTATAGTATTAATTAATTAACTTAATTAAAGCTACTCTACGCTCTATTCTACTAAGACTATTATAGCGCTTAGCGTAACTATATAAAGCTTTTTTATTTAAATAGTAGTAATACTAACGATAAAGGGCGTTATATATTAAATAAAAAGGAGGTTTAGTATATTATTCTTGTTAGGTAACTAAACGACCAGGGGAAGTTACGTAGGGAAAACCTAGCTGTTAAACTTACTTTAACCTTTCTTTAAGGTTATAGCGAACTATATATAAGGGAGGATAGGTCCGCTAAGAGCATAAAAGGGGCTTAGAGATTAATGCTTCGTTAATAATACCCTTACCTTAAGGCGTGCTATACCTACTATAGTAAAGCCCTTATAACCTACTAATAAATAACCCTTAAGCTTGCTTTATACTTTATTACTTTCTTTACTACTTAGTTTTTAATAGTTTAATTTCTTTTTATTTTCCTTATTAAGGTAAGGTAGACTAGTAAAAGGCAATGTAAGCAATAAGAAGTTTATCTTAAGCAACTATTATCTTCTATAATAATAACTTAAAGATAGTTTAAAGCTAGACTACTAAAGGTTTATAGGACTTATAAAGCAATAACTTTTATAATAGACCTAAGGACACCTTAACCTAAGACGTTATCCTTAAGACCTAGGACTAAGTAACTGCTAACTTTAGTAGCTTTACTAAGGAAGAGCTAGATATATATATCTAGGTTATAGCAAAGGAGCTATACCTTTAATAAAAAAGAAACTACTTAGCTGCTTTTAAAAAAAAGAAAGCGCTTATCTTAAATGCTTCCTTAAGTATTACCCCCCTTCCTATCCCTATAAGCAATAAGTAACCTTATAGAGAGTTAGTAGTAAGACTAAACCTTTTTTTAATCCTATAGTATAAAAAAAAAATATATACTAATTTTTAGTTTTTTTTTATAATCCTAAAAACTTACTTTTATATTTAACTTAATACCTTTAAAAAAGAAATAATAAAAGTTTTTTATATAATTATAGCCCTTTTACTAAAGGTTTACTAAAAGTAAGAAACGTACCTTACTACTAGTTATAATAATAAGATTATAAAGGTTACGTTTAATAAGTTTAAACAATAGCTTAAAAATAGTATTAATAATAGTTTAATGTACTGCTTTAATACTAATATAAAGCTTGCTAACTGCTTATAGTAAGCTTACTAAAAGTTTATATCGTTTTTAAAGTTTTATAAAAACATTAAGGTAAAGCTTCTAAAACCTATGCTACCCCTTTACTAAGTTTATAACTTTTTCCTTTACCTTTGCCTTAAGCTACGTAACTAAATACTTTATAGTAAGGTTTTAGTAAACTAAGTAGAAATAAAAAAGGCTAAGATTATTGCTAAAACCTTCTTTAATAAAGAAACTAACCTAAAGCTAGTAATAATATATAGTTAGTAATAACAGTAAGCAATACCTTTTATAAATACTAATTAAAAACTTTATATTAATAACGCTAGCTTTTTATAAAAACCTTATAATACTTTACGTAAACTAATCGTTTACTTTAAGTACTAAGGACTAAGCTACTATAAGTTAAAATGCTTTACCTTTAATTATAAGAAGTATTTGTTTCCTTTATATACTATAAAGTTTTATAGTTAGCTACCTTATTAGTAACCTAAGAAAGTAGTCTTTATAAACTCTTTTTAAATTTATAGTAGTATTAATAAAAAGCTATTAAGGAAACCTAGCTAATAATAAAAGTACATTAGCCTTAAAGCTATTATGCTTAGGCTAGCGCGTATCTAGTTTAATAGTAGATAGGTTGCCTTAAAAGCACTCTTTAACTTAAAAAGCAAAGTTAACTTAGTTAGTAAAAAGGTTATAAAGAATACGCTTTTACTTTTAAGACCTAAGGTCCTTACTATAGTAAAGGACTCCTTTCTTAAGGTCTTTAGAAGAACTATAAAGCTATTTAAAATAACTAATAACTAAGGAGTTATAAAAAAGTATTTACTTTTTTATATAGTAGCAGAGATTAAAAAAAACGTAATTTTAAAGATGCTTTAGTTTAAGGCAATAGATCTTTATATTTGTTAAGTAAATAATAAATAAAACTACCTTTTATTAAAGGAAAGTTTCTCTTTAGTCTTTATATTTCTATAGCTAGCTTATTCTATAAAATTCTATAAGTCCTTAAGGATTATTGCTTTTCTTTAGCTATATAACTATAAAACTTAAGATTAAGCTCTTAAAGAAGTTATAGTAACTTTACCCTTTAAGTATTATAACTACGCTAAGGTTTTTAATAAAGAAGAGGTAGCTAAGCTAGAACGTTTAGCTAGACGTATATATGCTATTAACCTTATTAATAATCCTTTAATGCCTTAAGGACCTATCTACTTACTTATAAAAAAAGAACTTTAGGTCTTATAAGACTACTTAAACGATACTATAGTAAAAGGATAGATCTAAAGGTTAATAAGCTTTTATAGCGCCTTAGTACTATTTATCCCTAAGAAAGGAAGCAAGCTATAACTCTACGTTAACTACTATACACTAAACTAGATAACCTATAAGAACAAAGCACTACTCCCTTTAATCCTAGAAATCCTTAATTAACTATAAAAGGTAATAGTATTTATAAAGCTAGATCTAAAAGATACGTACTACTAGATACATATCTATAAAAGTAATAAGTAAAAGATAGCCTTTCTAATATAGATATAGCTACTTTAAGTACTATATAATGCTCTTTAGACTTACGAACGCTTTAGCAACTTTCTAAGAATATATTAACAATGTCCTATAAAGGTTAATTAACTACGTTTATATTATCTACCTTAACAATATCCTTATCTATAGCTAAGACTTTGCTATATATATATAGCACGTCTACTAAGTCCTTAAAAGGCTATAAAGAAGAAGGCTCTTTGCTAACCTCTTAAAGTATAAGTTTAAGGTTAATATAGTCTTATACCTAAGATTTATTGTTTCTTTAAAAGGGATCTATATAAAAAAGGATTAAGTTAAAGCTATTATAAACTAGCTATAACCTTAAAGCGTATATAACGTAATATTGTTCTTTAGCTTTATAAGGTTCTATTAACGATTTATTAAAAACTATAGTAAGATTATAGTCCTTTTAATAAATATTCTTTAAAAGAAACAAAAAAAAAACTTTAAGCTAAGCTTTAGTAAACTTATAGCGTTTAATAGGTTAAAGTAAGCTTTCTTAAAAGAACTTATCTTAACCTACTTTAACTTAATATAACTAACTTAAGTTTAAACTAACGTATTATAATTTATAATTAGCATAATCTTATCCTAAGAAACGTAGGGAGGTTACTAGTACCTTATAGCTTACCTTTTAAAGAAACTAATAAAGCTAGAAATCTAATACTTAATACTAAACATAGAGATATTAGCTATAGTTAAAGCGTTTACTACATAGTAATATTACTTTATGTACGCTAATAAAAAGATTTAAGTTATTACTAACTACCTTAACTATAGTTACTTCGTAAAGAAGTTAAAACTAGCTACTAGGTAGGTTATAGCTATAGAAAAGCTATTCTTTTTTAACTTTTAGATTAAATACTAACTAAGGAAAGTTAATCTAGTAGATAGCTTATTAAGAAAAGTAAACTATAAAGATAAAGGGGCAATATAGGTAAAACGTAGAAGCGTACTTTTTATGTTTTTTTAGCGATTTATAAGCAAAGCAGGATATACTATAAATAAAAAGACTAAGCTAAAGGGTAATACTATATATAAAGTAAGGTCTTTGCTACTACTATAACTATTAAACGCCTTACTTACTAAATAAGGTATACTTATAGTATAAGTAGCTTGTCTTAAGCAAAGGCTTTAAAAGGAAAGGACTAAGGATAGTAAAGAATTAGACTTAAAGTTACCTTAACCTTATTAAGAGCTTGCTATAATATTAAAGGTAAACTTAGTTTCCTTTAAGGAGGCACTCTATTAAGCGTAAAAGAAGGATGCTTTCCTTGCCTTAGATAAAGTTATAAAAAAAGCTTAAGATAGTTTAAAAAGAAGTTAAAGTTAGTTTAAAGGTATTAACTAGCTTATTTAGTTTAAAAGAAAGATTTATATACCCCTTAAGGTAAGACTAAAAATACTAATGTTATTTTATAATAACTTAATAAGTAAGTATTAAGGGGTTAGCTATATACTTACTAAGATAGCAAGGACGTACTACTAGCGTAGCCTAAGAAAGGACGTTAAAAAGCATATCTTTATATATATTAAGTACTAACTTATAAAGCTAAGGTACTATTAACCTTATAGCAAGCTTGCTTTACTGCTTACGCTAGCTAAGCTATAAGAAGAAATCTTTATAAACTTTATAATAAACCTCCTTAAAGCAAAAGGATAGTACTAATCCTATAACTTAATTTTAGTAGTAGTTAATAGATATATATATTACGCCTTTTATATACTAACTTATAAGCGAATTACTAGTAATAAGCTAGTAAACCTTTTCTTTAATTACGTCTTTAAGTTCTTTAGTATACTTATAAGAATTATTATAGATAAAGGCTTTGTCTTTATAAGCTAGTTTTAGCAAAGCTTTTGCTACCTCCTTATAATTAAGCAGCAACTTAGTACTATATTTTACCTATAAACTAATAGCTAGATAGAACGCTAAAATTAACTTATTAAATATTACCTTTAAACCTTTTATACTAAAGACTAAGCTAACTAAGCTAATAACCTCTTGCTAATATAATTCGCTTATAACAATACTATCTACTTAGCTATTAGCAAGACACTTATATACCTACTTCTAAGTTTATACCTATAAGCCTTAAAGAATATGCTTAAGTAGTTAATCCTATTAAAGGACGCTTAAACCTAGCTTAACGACTTATAAGCTTCTTATAAGCTTATAGCAACCTTAATAAATAAAGCTAAAGAAAGCTATAAGAAATAGTATAATTAAAAAAAAGAAAAAGTAAACTTTAAAGTAAAAGACTAGGTCTTACTTTCTATAAAGCACTTAAACCTTTAGCGACCTAGCTAGAAGCTTATATAAAGGTATATAAAGCTTTACTAGATTAAGAGATAGGTTAGGACTAGTAGCTTAGCTTTTTAACTTTAACTACCTTTGTTTATTAAAATCTATAATATGTTTAACGCTATAAATTTAAAACTATTTAATAGTAAAGAAAGCAAACTAACTAAGCTAATAGATTACCTTTTTTTTATTAATAAAACCTTTAAGATTAAACGTATACTTAACTATAAGTATAAAAGCTATTACTATAAATACTTAGTTAAGTAAAAGGATTACTTTAATAATAATAACTTATAGTATACTAAAGGTAACTTTATAGCAACTAACTTACTAGCTAACTATAAGGTAGTATTACTAGAGGAAGAGCGTATAAAAGCACTAAGGGAAAGCAAAAGGAAAAGGAAGTAAAAAAAAGAGTTAATTTCCTGCTACTAAAGTAGCTACTTATTAACTTAACAGCAAACTACTATTAAACAACTAGCGTAGCATTATCTCTTTTTATACTATTAGCTACGTATAAAACGAATTTTTTTTTAACTACTTTTCTTTTCTTTATCTATACCTTTGCCTTAAAGCTAAGAAGATAGCAAGCTTTTAGTAAACCTATTATAAAGCTTAGTTAGTATTAGTATTATTTTTATAGTTATTAAGGAATTTTAAAACGCTAGCTAAAGACATAAGACTAGTATAAGCTAGCATATAGATCTTATCTTACTTTAGAGTTATACTACTAAGGGCTAGCTTTACGTTATACGCTTTATTAATAGCTTATAAACTATTAGTAAAAGAGCAGCAAAGCTTATAGTAAGTAAAGACTTACGTTCTACTTCTTAACCTTAATTAACGCTGCTATAATAAGGATGTTAGCTATATTAACTTATATGCTTAAGAGCGCCTTTTATATAGTATCCTTATAATAAACTACCTACTTAGCTAAGCTATTACTCTTTAACATATAATAAAAGCTTTTATAGCAGTAAACTTAGTAAGCATAGATAAGGTTCTATAGAAAATTAGCTTAGCGAACGCTTAGCAAAAAAGCTATAACCTACTAAGCGTAGCTTAGCTTCTTTATAAAAGTAATAAAGCTTAAAGGCATCTTTATAAAAGGCGCTATAGTATAGGTTATATAGCTTATTGCTGCTAATATAATAGACGTACTTAATGCTTTTGCTTATTTAAATTATTAGTAAAAGCTTTATAAAAAAAGGGTAAGTACTTATACTTTAGTTATTAATATAAGGCAGTAGAGTATTACTATAAGTAAAGTCTTAGTTATAATAATAAGAAAAGTAGTAGCAGTAAAGGACGTAATAGCTATATAAATTAGCTTTAAGCTTTTAAAGAAGAAAGAAAAGGGTATATATAGCTTATACGCTAATAGAAGGTTAATATTATTGTTACTATTAACGTTAAAACTAAAGCAGTTAAAATTATTAAAAACGTTAAAAGACTTAAAGGGACTATATAGTAGCTTACTGCTAAGCCTCTTAGGGGTTAAAGGAGAAGTATTATTGTTAACAAAGGCAGTAGTAATAGCAGTAGCGTAAGCTACTATAGCTGCTTAGCTTACCTTTATAACCTTCTTTTTTAAAAGCATTATAGTAATTTATAAAATAATAAAGATAAAGTTAAATAAATCTTATAAAAGTTAGTATATATAGCAAAGCAATAGCAAAGGAAAGGATAACATATAAAGAGGTTAATAAGGGCTTAGGAAAGGCTTAATAAAGCAATAGTAATAATAAAGGAAAAGGAAGGAAAAAGGAAAGGAAAAAGGAAAAAGAAAAGGAAATAGGTAGCTTAAAAAGGTAAACGTTTATAAAAGGGCTTTAAAGGACAAAAGAAGTAGCCTAAGCCTTTAATATATTATACTACTTAAAGTAAATAAGAAGTAAAGGTATTTAGCTACGTTAAAAGGGGAATAAAGAAATAGTACCCTATAGCTTACTTACCCTTAACTATAACAAAGGGTTATAGTAAGGTTGCTATAGGGTTATAAGATAAAGCAGCTCTAGCTATTTAAGCACTAACCTTAAGGATAAGGTTATTAAAAGAGGGGCATCTTATTAAGTAACTAAACAACTAAGGGAAGTTACGTAGGGAAAACCTAGCTATTAAACTTACTTTAACCTTTCTTTAAGGTTATAGCGAACTATATATAAAGGAGGATAGGTCTACTAAGAGCATAAAAGGGGCTTAAAGATTAATGGTTCGTTAATAATACCTTTACCTTAAGGCGTGCTATACTTACTATAGTAAAGCCTTTGTAACCTACTAGTAAACGACCCTTAAGCTCGCTTCGTACCCTATTACTCTCCTTACTACCTAGTCTTTAACAATTCTACTCCTTTTGTGTTTTACATTAAGTTAATACTATAAAAATAAATTTTATCTTTTATATAGTATAAATAAAACTTATTAATTCTAATAAGTATAAGCATTGTTTTATATATTTAAAATATAATATAGTAGCTTTTCTTAAAGGTTTATCGTTATCTATTAAACTTATATATACTTATTAAACATTAGCACTTATTTATAAAATTATTAATATAATCTTTCCCTTTCTTATCTACTAGTTTACAGCTAGCGCCTTTAGCGCTAGTCTAGTCTACTTAAGCATATACTTACAGCGCTATATATTTTACTATGCTTTAGTACTTTTTAATCTATATAAGCTAATTATTAACTAAAAGCTTAATTAATAAAGCGCTAGCTAGTCCTATTGCTTAGTCTTTTAGTAAACGTTACTAGTATATTATAGTTAACCTACGCGTCTAAGGACATCTTAAGGAAAGGAAGATAAAGAAGAAAGAAAAGGAAAGGGTATACCTATTAAACCTAAGCTTATCTACCTACTAGATTAACTTCTTCTTAAAGTTTAGTATTAATAGCTTGCTATAGTCCCTCTAATATGCTTAGCTTAGCTTTTGCTTAAAGGTCTTTGTTATATCCTTTTGTTTACTAAGTAAAGGCCCTATAAGGCTACTATAGAATACGTTAATTAGGTATTAAAAGAGTTATTAAACTTTAACTTAGCTAATAACTAAGCAACGTTTATAGGTTTAAAAGCTGCTAAGTATCTTTAGTTCTATTCTACTAAGCTTACTATTAATTTTATTTATAACTATGTCTTAGCGCTATTAATGTAATAGATACTAATTTATAATTATAAGATAGACCTATTAAAGTTCTTTTAGTATTATCTTGTTTATTAATTTATAATTATATAATAAACTTATTAAAGTTCCTTTAGTATTATTATAATCTTATTGTTTATATAAAAGAAACCTTTATTTATTACTATATAGATAGATAGCTATACATTAAACTTCGCTAAGAATACCTTTTTTTAGTTTATATAGTTTCTTAGCGCTCTTTATTTTTTAAAGACTTTAGCAAGTAAATATTAATATACTATCTTAAAAATCTTAGAGTATAAGAGATAATAAATATTATAATATTTTTACTAATATAAACCTTCTTTTACTAACATATTAATATTAACTAGCAGCTTATACTTTTACGCTACCTTAGGATAGTAAACCTTTATATAAATATTAAGGCGTAATATGTTTAAGAGATATTTTACTGCTTTTTTATTAAGTATCTTTATAAGGTTTACTATAAAGATAAATAAGTTAATAGATTGTTAGCTAAACGCTATTAAGGGTACGCTAGCTACCTTTAATCTAACTAATGCTATTAATACGTTTAATATTAATCGTTAATAAGATATACTATTAATGTTACTCTTAGTGCCTATAAATATTAATTAACTTAATAATATTAACGCTAATATGCTCTTAGGCTACCCTTATTAATTAGAACCTATGTTACTACCTTTATTGCCTTTTAAATATTATATAACTAATTATATAAAGAGTAGGTAGATTAGACAGAAGCCTTCTTTAGCAGTAAGTATAATATCTTATATATAGACTCTATTATAGTAGCTAACCTTAGTGCTTATTAGTACGCTATTGCTCTTAGTAACTCTTATATATAAAGATACAATTAAGTCTTAGATCTACTAGTCCTTATTAATATCTTTATTTACCTTTAACGTAATATAGCGCGTAAATTTAGCTTATATAAAAGGGTTAATATACGTTTTCTAAAGCTACGATTAAAGTAAGCAAGGTACTATAACTAACTACTATACGTACTCTATAAAGGTATAGCTCTTAAGGTATATTATAAGCAACTATAGTTAGTTCTACCTTATTAAGAATAGCTACTAATAAAGTATCTTTATATACTTATCTTTAGCTAATGTTTAAAGCAAGTTAAGAAGTACTATATATATTAGGTATATTAAGCTATTAAACTTAAAGTACGCTACGTTTAGCAGCCTTATAAAAATAATATCTAATGCTAAAGTTAGGTATATTAAGGTAGGCCTAGCCTTTAGTTTAACTCCTTACTAAGTTACGTATACTAACGCCTTAGCTTAGTTTATAATGCCTTTAATCTAGTTTTTTATTATAAACGTTTAGTAATAGTATTAGCTATAGTATAATATATTAAAATATAAAACGTTTAAGCTATAATATAACTTAAAAGCTTACTTATTAGTAAAGTATATTTAATAGAATTTGTTAGCTTATAAGCTATAAAATCTTAAATTCGCTGCTTACTATAGCATATCCTTAATATAGTAGACTATAAAGACGTAAAGCAAAACTTCCTTATTATTAATAGTATAAAGTTGCTTTCTATTAAGCAATTTAAGCGTTACTATAATTAAAGCAATAATATCGTTAAATTTTAAGCTATATAAAGCAAAGGTAAGTAAGAATATATACGCCTATAATTCTCTTTCGCTAAGTGTTAGCGTATATAAACTAATATATACGCTAATAAGCGTCTTATATACGTTATAATAAAGGCTAAATCTATTAATAAAGATAGTTATAAGGCATAAAAGGACCTTAATGTCCTTGCTATCCTATGCCTTAAATGTAAAGCGTCTTATATCTTTTATTTTAAAATAGCTATAAAAAGGATACGTATAGCATATAAGAACTATCTACCTTTTAGTAAGGTTTAGATAAAAAAGGTATATAATAGCTTATTAAATAAGCTTCTTATTGTTTAGTTGTTCTCCTTATAGCTAGTTGCCTACGCTGTTATACTTATAAAACACTTATATTAGACAGCGTCTCTGCTCCTTTTAAAGAAGTAGATTAGCTTATACTTATAGCTGTTCTTAGAAGTTTTAGCAAAAAGATAGATTATTATAGTCTTTGCCTTAGAAATAATTATAGTATACTACTAATTTAACTAAGATTAGGTTCTTTTTAGGGATAAAGACGTTATAGTAGTATAGCAATAGCTTATTGTATTTAAGCTTTAGCTTAATTTTAATATTACTACTACTAAAGGGGTATAAAAGGAAGAAGCTATAGTAGCAAAGACTAAGATACTAGAAAAGCTTATAAACAATAATAGCTATATTACTTAGTTCTTTTATATAATAACTAGTCTAAAAGTTATAGCTAACTATAATAACTTTACTAATATAAGCAATAGTAGTATTATTAAAGTTACTGTCTTAGCACTTATACTATAAATCTTAATAGCAATATAATACTACGTCCTTTAAAAAGATAACTAGCTTATCTATAACCTTTTTATTATTATTACCTTTATATTAGATATAAGCAAACTTATTAGACGTTGCCTTAATTAAGGATGCTTATAATAGTAACTAGTATAGCTTTTTTAAAAGGTTAATAAAGTAAGCAAGGCTAAAGTATATTAACTTTGCCTTTAATGTTAATATAAAGGCAGTAAAAAGGCTAATTAGATTAATAAAATAGAATTAAGCTTTAGTATATATCTTTTATATCCTTATAAGATCCTTCTTTAATAGCTTTACTATAGGAAGCTTTAATGTTATTAAAGAAACGTTTAACTAGCGTATATTAAGCAGTAGGAGATGTATAGTAATCTTATTTTTAAGAGTTAATAGCTAATTTAAAAGCTATAGAATATCTTTAAGTAGCTTTTTGTCTTAGTCTTCTATAAGAAGGAAAAGCTTTTAAAAAGAGTCGTAGAATAATCTATTTATACTACTTATATAAGCAAAGAGGCTAGTCCTTAAGTAGAATTTTAATATATAGATTAGCTAATTATGCTAATAAGGCATAAGGTATAATAGATTATTTATATTAGTGCTATCTAATGCTTAAGGCGCCTTAAGGGCATTAAAAAAAGAACTATCGTTCTCTTCGTTAAACGGTAGGTCCTTTAGCATCTCTTTTTCTAAGCTGTTTTAGTTAAATAATCGTAGGCGTACTATTGCGTTAAAGGGGTTTATTTTATTAAGGAAAAGGGTACAGTTATAAGCTGTTTTTAGCATTAAATCCTTTTAAGAATTAAAAGATTAGTATATATATAAATATATAAAGGTTTAATTTTTAAATTTACTTAAGGTTAAAGATAAAAAAGCTTCCTTTAAATCTTACTTATTATTAAAGCTGTCTATGTCCTTAAGGAAAGACTTATTTGCTTTAGATATAATATCTATATTAGTAGGTCTAAGACCCTTTTCTTTTTTAAGTTAGTTAATTACGTTAAATTATACTTAAAGAGATTAAAAAGCGTATATTTATGTATTACTATTAAGCTAAAAGCAAATCCTTACTATTGCTAAGCTATAAGCTTAGCTAAAGCGTCTAAAACGTATAGATAGATATAAAAAGGGGCAATAAGTATAGACTTAAATATTAAGCTATAGACAAAACGTAGTTAAATTATACTTAAGAGGCGTTTATAGTAGATCTATTTATAAGAATTAACATTATATAGAGTACTCTATAGAATAATCTAGTATACTAAAATCTAAAGGGGGAGAAGGCGTAGAGTAAGGTAAGCTGTTTACGTTTAGTATAGTATAGTAAAAGGCTAAGCACATAGATACAGTTAGCTACGCCTATATATACTAATCTAGCTAGCTATATATACGTAGCTGCGTTTACTTTAACGCTAAAGATCTTTAGCTTTATTTTACTATATATAATTAATAATCGTTTACCTATAGTTTAGTTGCTATCTACGCTTTTGCTCTTATTTATTAACGTCTTTCTTATTCTATCCCTTGTCTTTTATAAAATTATAAGGATCTACCTTCTTTGCTAATATAGCTTAGCTATTAAGCTAAACTTAAAGAAATTTCTACTTTACCTTTTCTTACTTTTACTTTTACGTTAAAATAACCTCTTCTTTTTCTTTTTCTTCTTTTTCTTTTACGCTACTAAGGAAGGTACTGTATAGCCTTAAGAGCTAATTAAGCTAACTAGCTTAAACTTAAATAGATTATTAAGCTTAAATTTAATATTAAAATAGCTTTAGTAAGTATATATACTACTTATATATTTAAAGAAGCTATCTAGCTAACGTAAAAAGAAGATAGCTACTTTAGCTTAAAAGAAGATAGCAGTTCCCTTGCCCCCCCTTGTCCTAAGGCATCTTATATATCGCAGCTACTTTACGTCTTTAAAGCAAATAAACTAAGCTTTTTAGCTTATATTAGCTTAAGAGCTTTTCTAAGGCATTACTAATAATAACGCTAGCTAGGCTAACTAATAAGACAATATTATCTTTTATTCTTAAGATACTTATAATTATAATCGCTCTTTATAATAATCTTAGCAAGAGAGCTCGTAAACAAGCCTTTCTTAGGGCACCTAATTATCGTTAACATTAGTTTAATTAAGGTTATCCTTATCTTTAGTACGCTGCTTATACTAAATCCCTTTCGCTAAAGGGCTTACTAATACGTTAACTATTAATAATATAAGTAGATTAAGATAAGCTATGCCTTTAAGCTTACGCTTACGTTAACGCCTTTAGCAAAGTATATTATCTAATAGTATTAGAAACTATCTAACTATTAAAAAAGTAAAAGAGCTGCTTAAGGATCGCCTTATTACTATTTGCTTTCTTAAAAAGCTTTATTTAAACTTCTTCCTTTAGCTAAGCTAAGCTAATCTTTAAGATCTATATAAGCGTAAGGTTAGTTTTAAGTACTAGGCTATTTTATAAAGGATGCTATAGCTAAGCAGGCTCGTTAATTAAGGTAAACGTTAGCGATATAGCCTTTAAAGGGCCTCTATTAGCTAAGAGATAATTAGCAACGTCTTAGGCATAGTTATTATATACTATAAAGAGGATTATAATAACTAAGTTACTACGTTTTAATAGTATACTATTATTAACAAATCTATTTATTTTACTTATACCTTTATATACTTAGAAATATTAACTGCTTTTAAATAGCTAAAATTAAACATAGACTTATTTAAGGAATTTTATAAATTAGTATAAGAATATTATTACTAGATTAAGTTTATAACGCTTTTAGCGTTTAGAACCTAAGCTAAGCTCTTAGTAATAGAGGCTAGCAATATAATATACTATAATATTAAGGTTATCCTTTAGCTTAAACAATTTAATTATACTAACAACTAACTTCTACGTAGAATAAAAAGAGCAAAAGAGTAACTTTACTACTTTATTCTCTTATACTTTAATACCTATATATAAAAGAAATTCTTTCTATATCTAGCTAACGTTCTAGATTAAACTAGCTTTAAACTTAACAACTATTTAACCCTTAGATACTTCTTCTTAATAGAAGTTATATATACGCTTATAGTACCTTTAATAAGGCTTATCTTCTCTAAACAGTCCTATAATACTAGCAAAAGCATAAGCATTTTAAAAGAGTTAGATAAAAGGTATACTAAAGACTATAATAGACGTAAAGCTTTTATTTAGCTTTATAATTCCTTAGTATATAACCTATAATTTTAAGCTATTAATTAAAATTTATTTATGCTTAAGACTATCTTAAAAACAAAGAAGCTATTCTTAAATACTTTTACTAAAATTTATAAGTAAATAGCTAGCTTCTATAGTTTAAGACTCTTACTGCTATTCCTTACTAAGTATAAACCCTTAATTAAAGAATTCTTTACTATTAAAGCTCTATTTAATAGCTCTATCTAAATTAAGTACTTAGCTAAGGCCTTAACAGATAATAGTCCTTGCTAACGTAAGATAAGCTTAAGAGAATAAGAGCTATTTATAGATTATATACTTAGTATCGTTAAAAGAAAGCGTAAAAAGCGCCTTAGATCTAGTAAGCTAGATAAGCTAGCAGCTAAAGGTAATAGCAATAGCAATAGAGAAGATAGCGATAAAGAAGATAGTAATAAAGAAGATGTTAATAGCAAAGAGGCTAATAGCAAAGAAGCTAATAGTAAAGATATTATGTTAAAATAAGGGTATAGGAAGATAGAGACTATAAGGTAGGTAAGGACTGTGTGTGTTGTATTAAGCTAAGGATTAGAGAAAGGACGCTAGCTAGGTAAGGGATAGCGCCCCTTAAGTACATAGAACACCGTTACCTTAGTCTATCTTTAAATATATAGTAAATACTAAGGAAATAAAACATCTTAAGGTAATATTAATCTCTCTTAAGTGCCTAGCTAATAGGCTTTAAGGTAGCCTTGCTTAGCCCTGCTTTGCCTTACATAGCCTTACACTGCCTTGCTTAGCTACCTTTAGTAACGTAAGCTATATCTCTTAGTACATAGTCTTAACACTCCCCCTAATGCTTAGCTATATAAGGTAAAGCATCTTAAAGCTTATACTTATTAGCTTATATAAAGGCCTATAAGGTAGTAGCTTTATTTATCTAAGGCTAGGCTTAAATAGCTTATATAGCTTAGGTAGCTTAATTAGTGTATAGGTTGCTATAGCTAATTATTAAAGCTCTACGTTATACCCTTACTTATATATAAGGTAGCTAGCCTTTCTAAAGGCTTAAATAGGTCTTCTTTTAGTATATAAGGCTATTAGTCTTTAAGCTAGTCTTAAGCCTCTTAGCGTATCTCCTCTAAGGTAGGCCTTAAAGCTTTATAGAAGGTCTCTATAGGTAGCTTTTTATACCTATTAAAGGGGCTTAGGCTTAGTAAGCTATGTAATAAGTTAGGTAACTTTAATGCTAGCCTTTAGTATACGCTTAGGGTTAGTGCCCTATAAAGCTAAGGTTAAGCTGCCGGAGGGCTTAGGCTATAGCTAAAGCTAGAGCTAGACTCGGTGCTGCGGCTAGAGCAGGTGCTAAAGCTATAATAATCTAAGCTAGTACTAGAGCTAGTGCTAAAGCTATAATAATCTAAGCTAGCTAGCTAGAGTAGAGCCTTAGCTGCTTCTACGAGGTAAATATTAGCGGCTTTTGCCTTTAGGGTAGCTTCTTTATAAAAGAGGATCCCTTCTTAGAAGGGCCTAAAGCTTAAGGTAGCCTAGATACCTTTAATCTTAGGTTAAGGGCTTAGTATAAGGCTTTTACTAAGGGAAGCTGTCTTTATAATAGGCTAAGGGCTTAGTAAGAGCCTTAGTAAGCCTAATAATTACTTTAGTAAGTAGTAGTTAAGCTACTAGCAGAGGTCGTTAAGGGTTAACATCCTTGTTAAGGTGTTATTATGCTAACTAAGGGTTCTTAACCCTTAAAGGCTATAGGGTAGCTCTGCATTAAAGCTATAAGGTAGCCTTAAATAAGGGCTATTTAGCTAGGCAAGATTAGCTTAGCCTCCTTAATAGGAGTATACGTAATTAACTACGTAAGATTTAAAGGGCTAGGCTAATAGTAGTCTATATAGGCCCTTTTAAAATAAAGCTAGCTATAGCTTAGTTAGTAGCTTAGTAAAGCTATTAGCTACGTTGCCTTCTATGTTAATCTACTCTAAGGTAACTAGCTGCTCTTAAACCTTTTCTTTAATATAGCTAAACTTAATTAGCGTATACTTTATATAGCTATATAAGGTAAGGTTGTTAGCAGTAGATATAGCTTGCTTATTGTTATTGTATAAGGTAACTAAAAAATTAATATTTTAGTCTGTTTTACGTAATAAGCTAGCTAACTACTTAAGCTCTTAAGTAGCTTCTATAATCGCTATATATTTAGCTTCTAAGGTAGATAGGGCAATAGTACTAGCCTTCTTGCTTTTCTAGCTTATAGGGCCTTTAGCTAGTTAAATAACGTATCTATAGGTACTTTTGCTAGTGCCCTTATCCCCTACGAAGTTGCTATTGTAATAGGCTATAAGGCACTATAGGCCTTAAATAGCGTATTCGATGCCTTAGGACTTAGTGCTCTTAAGATAAGCTAATAGCTTATAAGCCTTTAAGAGGTACTTTTTATAAGGTAGCTAGAAATAGTATACTAAAAATTAAACTATAAAAGCTATATTTAGCTAAGTTTATATAGCTAGATAGATAGCTATGCTAATAATAGCTTAATATAGCTTAGCTTTATTAGCTATAAGTAGTAGAGAGTCCCTTAGGCACGTAACTAGCTAAGGCATAAGAGGTGTGTTAGCTAGCTAGGCTAAGGCTTAGTTAAACCTCTTAAGAGCTTCTTTTATAAAGTACTCTTAGGATAGCTAGATAATCCTTTTTTTAGTATCTTAGATAATATAAACCCCTAGGAATAAGGTAGCTAAGCTTTTATCTTCTATTTTATAGATCTTATTAAAAGCTTCTTTTGTCTTATTAATTAGCCTTAAGCTTAAGCTAATTAAGAGGTAGTTATTAATATAAGTAACTATAAAGATGCTTATTATATAATTATATAAGACAGCTAAATCTAAGGCTAGTAGCTTAAAGTCTAAGGTAGCTGCTGCTTAATTAAAAGCTTACTGCTACTTATAAGATAACTGCTTAAGGCTATAAAGGGTCTTATTAAGCTAAATAGCTTAATCTAAGGGCTCTAAGGTAGCTAAATAGCCCCTTTAAGCTAGCTTAGTTATTGTCTTAGGATTAGCTTACTAAATAAACTAATTAAAGCCCTCTAGAAGCTAGATAAAGATATCTTCCTTAAGGTCTTTGTTTAAAAATACCCCTATAAAGTTAATCTACTTAATTTCTTAGCCTTTAGCTATAGCTAAGGCTAAGAGGACTTACTACGTAACTAGTACAGCTATAGAAGCAAAGGTATTAGTATAGTTGTTAGGTAACTAAACGACCGGGGGAAGTTACGTAAAAAAAACTTAGCTATTAAACCTACTTTAACCCCTCTTTAAGGTTACAGTAAACAGTATATAAGGGAAGACAAGTCTACTAAGAGCATAAAAAGGCTTAGAGATTAATGCTTTATTAATAATACCTTTACCTTAAGGCGTACTATACCTACTATAGTAAAGCTCTTATAACCTGCTAGTAAACGACCCTTAAGCTTACTTTATACCTAATTACTTTTCTTACTACTTAGTCTTTAATAGTTTAATCTTTCTTTATCCTTTCTATTAAAGCAAAGTAAACTAGTAAAAGGTAATATAAGCAATAAAAAGTTTATCTTAAGCAACTACTATTTCTTATAATAATAACTTAAAGATAGTTTAAAGCTAAACTACTAAAGGTTTATAAAACTTATAAAGCAATAACCTTTATAATAAACCTAAGGATACCTTAACCTAAGACGTTATCCCTAAGACCTAGGACTAAGTAACTGCTAACTTTAGTAGCTTTACTAAAGAAGAGCTAAATATATATATTTAGGTTATAGTAAAAGAGCTATACTTTTAATAAAAAAAAGATTACTTAGCTACTTTTAAAAAAAAAAAGCGCTTATCTTAAATGCTTCCTTAAGCATTACTCCCCTTTTTATCCTTATAAGCAATAAGCAACCTTATAAAAAGTTAGTAGTAAGACTAAACCTTTCTTTAATCTTATAGTATAAAAAAGAAATATATACTAATTTTTAGTTTTTCCTTATAATCTTAAGAACTTACTTTTATATTTAACTTAATACCTTTAAAGAAGAAACAATAAAGGTTTTTTATATAGTTATAGCTCTTTTACTAAAGGTTTACTAAAAGTAAAAGATATACTTTACTACTAGTTATAATAGTAAGATTATAAAGGTTACGTTTAATAAGTTTAAATAATAGCTTAAAAATAGTATTAATAATAGTTTAATACGCTGCTTTAATACTAGTATAAAGCTTACTAACTGCTTATAGCAAGCTTACTAAAAGTTTATATTATTCTTAAAGTTTTATAAAAACATTAAAGTAAAGCTCTTAAAACTTATACTACCTTTTTACTAAGTTTATAACTTCTTCCTTTACCTTTGCTTTAAGCTATATAACTAAATACTTTATAGTAAAGTTTTAGTAAACTAAGTAAAAATAAAAAAAGCTAAGATTATTGCTAAGACCTTCTTTAATAAAAAAACTAACCTAAAGCTAGTAGTAATATATAGTTAGTAATAATAGTAAGTAGTACTTTTTATAAATACTAATTAAGAACTTTATATTAATAACGCTAGCTTTTTATAAAGACTTTATAATGCTTTACGTAAACTAATTGTTTACTTTAAGTACTAAGGACTAGGCTACTATAAGTTAAGATACTTTACTTTTAATTATAAGAAGTATTTGTTTTCTTTATATACTATAAAGTTTTATAGTTAGTTACTTTATTAGTAACCTAAAGGGGTAGTTCTTATAGACTCTTTTTAAATTTATAGTAGTATTAATAAGGAGCTATTAAAAGAGCTTAGCTAAGGATAAAAGTACGCTAGCCTTAAAGCTATTATGCTTAAGCTAGTATATATCTAGTTTAATAGTAAATAAGTTGCTTTAAAAGTACTTTTTAACTTAAGAAGTAAAGTTAACTTAGTTAGCAAAAGGGTTATAAGGAATACGCCTTTGCTTCTAAGACCTAAGGTCCTTACTATAGCAAAGGACTTCCTTCTTAAGGTCTTTAAAAGAACTATAAAGCTATTTAAAATAACTAATAACTAAGGAGTTATAAAGAAGTATTTACTTCCTTATATAGTAGTAAAGATTAAAGAAAATATAATTTTAAGGATGCTTTAGTTTAAGGCAATAGATCTTTGTATTTATTAAGTAAATAATAAATAAAACTACCTTTTATTAAAAGAAAGTTTTTCCTTAGTTTTTATATTTTTATAGCTAGCTTATTCTATAAAATTCTATAAGTCCTTAAAGATTATTACTTTTCCTTAGCTATATAACTATAAAACTTAAGATTAAGCTTTTAAAGAAGTTATAGTAACTTTACCCTTTAAGTATTATAACTACGCTAAAGTTTTTAATAAAGAAGAAGTAGCTAAGCTAGAACGCTTAGCTAGATATATATATACTATTAACCTTATTAATAATCCTTTAATACCTTAAGGACTTATTTACTTACTTATAAAAAAAGAACTTTAGGTCTTATAAAACTACTTAAACGATACTATAGTAAAAAGATAGATCTAAAGGTTAATAAGCTTTTATAGCGCCTTAGTACTATTTATCCTTAAGAAAGAAAGTAAGCTATAACTCTACGTTAACTACTATACGCTAAACTAAATAACTTATAAGAATAAGGTACTATTCCTTTTAATCTTAGAAATCTTTAATTAACTATAAAAGGTAATAGTATTTATAAAGCTAGATCTAAAGGATATATACTACTAGATACATATCTATAAAGGTAATAAGTAAAAGATAGCCTTTTAATATAAATATAGCTACTTTAAGTACTATATAATACCCTTTAGACTTATAAACGCTTTAGCAACCTTCTAAGAATATATTAACAATGTCCTATAAAGGTTAATTAACTACGTTTATATTATTTACCTTAATAATATCTTTATCTATAGCTAAGACCTTGCTACATATATATAGCATGTTTACTAAGTCTTTAAAAAGCTATAAAGAAAAAGGCTCTTTGCTAACCTCTTAAAGTATAAGTTTAAGGTTAATACGGTTTTATACCTAAGATTTATTATCTTTTTAAAGAAGATCTATATAAAAAAGGATTAAGTTAAAGCTATTATAGACTAGCTATAACCTTAAAGTATATATAATATAATATTATTTTTTAGCTTTATAAGGTTTTACTAACGATTTATTAAGAACTATAGTAAGATTATAGTCCCTTTAATAAATATTCTTTAAAAGAAATAAAAAAAAAACTTTAAGCTAAGCTTTAGTAAACTTATAGCATTTAATAAGTTAAAGCAAGCCTTTTTAAAGGAACCTATCTTAACTTACTTTAACTTAATATAACTAACTTAAGTTTAGACTAACGTATTATAATTTACGATTAGCGTAATCTTATCCTAAGAAACGTAAAGAAGTTACTAGTACTTTATAGCTTACTTCTTAAAGAAGCTAATAAGGCTAAAAATCTAATACTTAATACTAAACATAGAGATATTAGCTATAGTTAAGGCGTTTACTATATAGTAATACTACTTTATATACGCTAATAAAAAGATTTAAGTTATTACTAACTACCTTAACTATAGTTACTTTATAAAGAAGTTAAAACTAGCTACTAAGTAAGTTATAGCTATAAAAAAGCTATCTTCTTTTAACTTTTAGATTAAATACTAACTAAAGAAAGTTAATTTAGTAAATAGCTTATTAAAAAGAGTAAACTATAAAGATAAAAAGGTAATATAGGTAGAACGTAAAAGTATACTTTCTACGTTCTTTTAGCGATTTATAAGTAAAGTAAGATATACTATAGATAAGAAGACTAAGCTAAAGGGTAATACTATATATAAAGTAAGGTCTCTGCTACTGCTATAAAGTAAAAAGGTTACTATAAGCTTATATAATTTATAACTATTAAACGCCTTACTTACTAAATAAGACGTACTTATAGTATAAGTAGCTTATCTTAAGTAAAAGCTTTAAAAGGAAAGGACTAAGGATAGTAAAAAGTTAAACTTAAGGTTACCTTAACCTTATTAAGAGCTTACTATAACGTTAAAGGTAGACTTAGTTTCTCTTAAAGAAGCATTCTATTAAGCGTAAAAAAAAGATACCTTCTTTACCTTAGATAAAGTTCTAAAAAAAGCTTAAAACAGTTTAAAAAAAAGTTAAAGTTAGTTTAAAAAAGTTAACTAGCTTATTTAGTTTAAAGAAAAGATTTATATACCTTTTAAGGTAAAACTAAAAATACTAATATTATTTTATAATAACTTAATAAGTAAGTATTAAGGGGTTAGCTATATACTTACTAAGATAGTAAAGATATACTATTAGCGTAGCTTAAGAAAAGATATTAAAAAGCATATTTCTATATATATTAAGTACTAACTTATAAAGCTAAAGTACTATTAACTTTATAGTAAGCTTGCTTTACTGCTTATACTAGCTAAGCTATAAGAAGAAATCTTTATAAACTTTATAATAGACCTCCTTAAGGCAAAGGGATAGTACTAATCTTATAACTTAATTTTAGTAGTAGTTAATAAATATATACGTTATACTTTTTATATACTAACTTATAAGCAAATTACTAGTAATAAGCTAGTAAACCTTTTCTTTAATTACGTTTTTAAGTTCTTTAGTATACTTATAAGAATTATTATAAATAAAAGCTTTATCTTTATAAGCTAGTTTTAGCAAAGCTTCTACTACCTCTTTATAATTAAGTAGTAACTTAGTACTATATTCTACCTATAGACTAATAGCTAGATAGAACGCTAAAATTAACTTATTAAATACTACTTTTAAACCTTTTATACTAAAGACTAAGCTAACTAAGCTAATAACCTTTTGCTAATATAATTCGCTTATAATAATACTATTTACTTAGCTACTAGTAAAACACTTATATACCTACTTCTAGGTCTATACCTATAAGCCTTAAGGAATATACTTAAGTAGTTAATCTTATTAAAAGACGCTTAAACCTAGCTTAATAACTTATAAGCTTCTTATAAGCTTACAGTAACCTTAATAAATAAAGCTAAAAAAAGCTATAAGAAATAGTATAATTAAAAAAAAGAAAAAGTAAACTTTAAAGTAAAAGACTAAGTCTTACTTTTTATAAAGCACTTAAACCTTTAGCGACTTAGCTAGAAGCTTATACAAAGGTATATAAAGCTTTACTAGATTAAGAGACAGGTTAAGACTAGTAGCTTAGCTTTTTAACTTTAACTACCTTTATCTATTAAAATCTATAACGTATTTAACGCTATAAATTTAAAACTATTTAATAGTAAGGAAGGTAAACTAACTAAGCTAATAGATTACCTTTTCTTTATTAATAAAACCTTTAAGATTAAACGTATACTTAACTATAAGCATAAAAGCTATTACTATAAATACTTAGTTAAGTAAAAAGATTACTTTAATAATAATAACTTATAGTATACTAAGGGTAACTTTATAGTAACTAACCTATTAGCTAACTATAAGGTAGTATTACTAAAGGAAGAGTATATAAAAGTACTAAAAGAAAGTAAAAGGAAAAGGAAGTAAGGAAAAGAGTTAATTTCTTGCTGCTAAAGCAGCTGCTTATTAACTTAACAGCAAACTACTATTAAATAACTAGCGTAGCGTTATCTCCCCCTTATACTATTAGCTATATATAAAATAATTTTTTTTTTTAACTACTTTTTTTTTTTTATTTATACCTTTACCTTAAAGCTAAGAAAATAGTAAGCTCTTAGTAAACCTATTATAAAGCTTAGTTAGTATTAGTATTGTTTTTATAGTTATTAAGGAATTTTAAAACACTAGCTAAAGACATAGGACTAGCATAAGCTAGTATATAAATCTTATCTTACTTTAAAGTTATACTGCTAAAGGCTAGCTTTACGTTATACGCTTTATTAATAGCTTATAAACTATTAGCAAAAAAGTAGTAAAGCTTATAGCAAGTAAGAACTTACGTTTTACTTCTTAACCTTAATTAACGCTACTATAGTAAGGATATTAGCTATATTAACCTACGCGCTTAAGAGCGCCTCTTATACAGCGTCCTTATAGTAAACTACTTACTTAGCTAAGCTATTACTCTTTAACGTATAATAAAGGCCTTTATAGTAGTAAACTTAGTAAGCGTAGATAAAGTTTTATAGAAAATTAGCTTAGTAAACGCTTAATAAAAGAGCTATAACTTACTAAGCGTAGCTTAGCTTTTTTATAAAAGTAATAAAGCTTAAAGGTATCTTTACAAAAGGTACTATAGTATAGGTTATATAGCTTATTGCTACTAATATAATAGATATACTTAATGCTCTTACTTATTTAAATTATTAGCAAAGGCTTTATAAAGAAAAGGTAAGCACTTATACTTTAGTTATTAATATAAAGTAGCAAAGCATTACTATAAGCAAGGTCTTAGTTATAATAATAGGAAAAGTAGTAGTAGTAAAGGACGTAATAGCTATATAAATTAGCTTTAAGCCTTTAAAAAAAAAAGAAGAAGGTATATATAGCTTATACGTTAATAGAAGGTTAATATTATTGTTACTATTAACGTTAAGACTAAAGCAGTTAAAATTGTTAAAAACGTTAAAAAACTTAAAGGAACTATACAGTAGCTTGCTACTAAGCCCCTTAAAGGTTAAAAAAGGAGTATTATTGTTAGCAAAAGTAGCAGTAATAGTAGCAGCGTAAGCTACTATAGCTACTTAGCTTACCTTTATAACTTTCTTTTTTAAAGGTATTATAGTAATCTATAAAATAATAAGAATAAAGTTAAATAAATCTTATAAAAGTTAGTATATATAGTAAAGTAGTAGTAAAAGAAAAGATAACGTATAAAGAGGTTAATAAAAGCTTAGGAAAAGCTTAATAAAGCAATAGTAATAATAAAAAAAAAAAGGAAAAAAGAAAAGAAAAAAGAAAAAGAAAAGGAAATAAGTAGCTTAAAAAGGTAAGCGTTTATAAAGAAGCTTTAAAGGATAAAGGAAGTAGCTTAGGCCCTTAACGCGTCGCGCTGCCTAAAGTAAATAAGAAGTAAAAGCATCTAGCTACGTTAAAAAAAGAATAAAGAAACAGTACCTTATAGCTTGCTTACCTTTAACTATAACAAAAGGTTATAGTAAGGTTACTATAAGGTTATAAGATAAGGCAGCTCTAGCTGTTTAAGTACTAACCTTAAGGATAAGGTTACTAAAAAGGGGGCATCTTATTAAGTAACTAAATAACTAAGGGAAGTTACGTAGAAAAAACTTAGCTGTTAAACCTACTTTAACCTTTCTTTAAGGTTATAGTAAATAGTATATAAGGGAAGATAGGTTTGCTAAGAGTATAAAGGGGCTTAGAGATTAATGCTTTATTAATAATACCCTTACCTTAAGGCGTACTATACCTACTATAGTAAAGCCCTTATAACCCGCTAGTAAACGACCCTTAAGCTCGCTTTGTACCCTATTACTCTCCTTACTACCTAGTCTCTAACAATAGTTAAGGCCTTTAATTTACTAGAAGCCTTAAGCTACTAGCCTAGCCTTATGCTTAGTTATATACTTATATTAGTCTTTTTTAAGCTTAAAGACAAGCTAGCTTATTATTAGCTAGCAGCCTAAGGGAAGGTTATTTTAAGGCTAGAAGGTAAAGACATCTTAGAATAATAGCTACTAAAATTTAGCTGCTATAGCCTCTAGCTAAGCTAAGGCGTTAAGGCGTTAAGAAGCTTCTTAAAAGGTATAAGGCTTATCTTATAAGGTAGGTTTATTCTTAGCTTTTAAGGTAGCTAAGATAAGATTAAGATTTATTTAATTAAGTAGGTTACGTAGATAGTTACGTATAGCTAGATTAAGTAACTTAAGGCTTAAAGCCTTATCGGTAAGGTTAATAACTTTAGGTACAGGCTTTAGCTAAGGGGTTAGAGCTATAAGTAGGGCTAGGCTAGAAGAAGGGCTATAGCCTAGGGCTAAACCTAGAGCTAGACCTAAAGATACCCCCCCTAAGCCTAGGTTATTTAAATCTAGACCTTTAATAGGTACCTTAGCTAAAAGCTAGGCTTTAAATAGCTAGATTTAGCTAGTTTAACGGATAAGGCGCCTATTAGGTAGCTAAACGAGGTAGGTATTATAGCTTAGGATAGAGACTAGGTGCCTTGCCTTAGTGCGTAGGGCTAGCTTATAGCCCTTAGCTTAACGTTCTTTTAGAATAAGGATCTTATATTAGGCCCTTAGGGCTTAAAAATATAATAAATCTAGCTTATTAGTTTAAGCTAGCTAGATAACGTTGTTATAGAGCTCTTCTTATGCTATAAGATTTCTATTAGTAGCTGCTATAGCGTTAACAAGGTTATATATATCTTAGATAACGTAATTCTAGAGGGTATAAGGTAAGCTAGAGCTTATTATTATAGCCTTAAGTCTATTAAGGATAACCTTAATAGATCTCTTAGCTAAGCTATTTTGCTTATACGTATAAGGCATACTAATAGAAAAAGAAATACCCTTATTCCGTAGCTACTCTTATAAGGTAGTTATAATCTCCTTGCTGCTATTATAGTAGAAGCGTATAGGGTAGCAGCTATAGCGATTTTTTAAGGCTTTAAAGTAGCCTTAAATAGCCTTAGTTATCGTTGCCTTACTTTTATTAACTAATTAAATAACTTATTAATAGTAGGTTTTACGGTTAACTAATAGCAAGCTATAAGGCTACTAATTGTAGGGTAAGGGCTTAATCTAGAAGATATTTCTTTTAATAACGTTAAAGGCTTATAGCAAGCTAGCTATAGGGTTAGTAGTTAGCCTTTTAACGGTCTTACCTTTAATATAAGGTAAGTAAACGAAATCTTACTCCTTAATTAGCTAAAAATTAAGCATGCTAGCTAAGATAACCCTTATCTTCTTTATAAGCCTTAGGCTAAGATAGCTTAGCTTAAGGTACTATAAATAAGCTTTTTAAAGAAGCTCTTAATAAAGCTCTAAGGCTAGCCTAGGGCCTTAATAGCCTTATAAGGCTAGCTTTAGTATGCTAAGATCCCTTAGATCCTTAGAAATAAGATTATCTAGGGTCTACTATAAGGTAAGGACCTTAGGGGGTTTAGGGCGTTGCTAATAAGGCTATAGCTAAGTAAGGTCCTTATATCTACTAGCCTCTTATTACGTTAGTAGCTTAAGCTTTATTTTAAACTATAAAGGGCCCTAATTAGTTAAATAGGTCGGTGCTTAGCGTCTTAGGCGTATAAAGTAAGCATAGTAAGTCGTTAGATTTAAGGGTACTAAGGGGGTCTTAGTGCCCTTAATAGTTAAGAAAAACCTATTTTTTTAGTAATTAAAAAAGGCTAGCATAGCCCTTTGCTAACTTATTAGCTTATTCTTTAAAAAGAAGCTTCTTAATTAGTAGTGCTTTAAGCTACTTATAAGATTAAGCCTTATATTAAGGCAATAAAGGGCCCTAAGAAGGTAGATTTTATAGTATATAGCTAAGCTATAGCTAACTAAGACGTTAAAAGTAGCTATGCTAGATCTAAGGGGCCTTATAGGCCTACTGCTTATTATTACATAGCCTAAGGTACTATTATTGTTTTAATAGTTAATAAAAGAAGCTTTATTATTAACTATATAGACTAAGGTACTTATGTTATATAGTAGGCTAGCCTAAAAGAGGCAATTAGCTAAGCTATATATTACTAACTTATTAAGAGCTACTAAGTTATTAACTTTTAAGGTACTAAAATTAAGATTAAAGGTTACGTATACAGCAAAGGCTAATCTAGTAGCTTATAATAAGCTTATAGGTGCTTTGCTAAGTAGGCGTTATAGAGGCTTATAAGACCTCTTGCTTTAGTGTTAAGTAGGCTTATTAAGGCTATGCCTTAGCCTAGACCTTTACCTTAGCCTTTGCCCTTGCCTTAAGCCTTAGCCTTAGCCTTAGCTTATAGGCTGTTAATAAGGCACTAGGGCCTTAGAGGTGCCTTAAGGCTTAAGGGCCTTTAAGGTAGCCTTCTTCTTTTTCTTATTATGCCCCTTAAGGTTACGTAATTAAGCCTTAAAGGCAGCTTAATAAGCTAATAATCCCTTATACTAAGTCTTATTAAAGATATCTTCTATAATTAAGCTAAGATTTATCTAATCTAGATTACTGCCTATAGCTGCTATAGATTAAATAGTACTATAGATTCGTTCTGCCTAAGGCAGAAAGGAAGTAGATAAGGCTATTATATACTAATTAACTTAATCTTCGATAGCGATAATAACCTTAGCTATAGATAGCTAAGCTAAATAGTTACTAAATTTAGTATTAAAGTTAGCTAGCGTTCTAAGGTAGCTACTAAAGGATAAGCTATAAAAGCCCCTATAAAAGCTCTCTTTCTTAAGATAAGTAGAATAAGCGTATTAGCGCTTTAATTTAAGATAAGCTTAAGTAAGGCTATCGATCTAAGCTATTAATTAGGCTAGGCTAAGAGCTAAGCTATCCTTTAAGATTATAAGGAGTATAGCCTTCTTAGCTATTAGGATAGCCTTAGCTAAAGCTAGATTATTAACGAATTCTTAAAATTTAATAGCTTAAAGCATAATAGTAAAGGTTTACTTTTATTAGTTATAATTCTTAGGTCCTACTAATTTAAACGAATTAAAGAAGACTAAGGCTTTCCTAGAAGCCTCTTAGATAAGGCTAACGTTTAGGGTAGCTAAGGTTATGCTGCTAGTACTGCTAGTAGCCTTAACTAGTAGCCTTTATTATAGCTAGTTAACTAACTTCTATACTTCTCTAAATAAATAGATAATCTAGCTATCTAAGGTAGCTTAGTAGGTATCCTAAGCTTATAAAGCGTTTCTTAATGTACTAATTTAAGAGCTTAGATTAGTAATGCTATTATATAACTACTAAAGCCCTTAAAGGACTTATGTTACAGCATCACTAACAGGTCCAAGCCGGTAGCTCTGTACCAGATCAATCGGTTAGCTAGCTAACCGGTTAACCGGTTAACTAGCTAATAGATAGAGGACCTTAATAAAGGTATATAATAAGACAAGGAACCTATATTTTAGCTTAAAGGAATTAAGCTCTTTTATACCTACGTTCGCCTACTATATAGTAGCAACACCTAGTCGCTAAACAGCTTATTTTAATCTTAAAATAATATTTAACTTTATTATTATACTGCTAACTTATCTTTAATAAGTCTATTAAGTATGCTTTTAATACTATAAAACTAAGCGTAAGATCGTCTACTGCTAGTTTACTATTAAGTAAACCTATTACTGCTTCTATCCCTATTCCTATTAATACTTAATAACCTTTATTAAATATATACTTAATATACCTTCTTTTAATATTAAACTAGTCTTTAATAACCTTATCCTTTTATCCTAAGACATCTCTTAATTTTAGCGTACCTTTTACCCCTTTTCTATTAGCAGTATATTTAATAGTAAAATTACTTTCTTTTACTAGTTTATTTACCTTAAGCTATAAGTCTAACTACGTTGTAACATTATTACTAAGCTATATCTTATCTTTTAGCTTAAGAGATAGTCTTCCTTCCTTTAAGCAGTAAAGAGATAGCAAATACGCGTTTAATAAGAAAGCTAGTCTCTAAACAATATATTTAGCTATAGCGTTAACGACCTTAGCGATTCTAGCTTTATAGGCTAGATAACTAACCTTACGATCTATCTAGCTAATAACTACTTAGCAACCTTACTATTACGCGCTCCTGCTACGCTAAGCGCGCCTAAAGTTAATAACAATTAAAAGGAGCCTTTTATTATACCTTCCTTTAATATCTTATTCTTCTTAATTAACAACGAAGGTTTAAGCCCTGCCTTGCCGCAGCCTATAAAACCTGCCTTACCTATTAATTAAACTCCTTTATCTTTTTCTTCTTTTATTTCCTAAGCTAGCTTAGCATAAGAAAGCAACTTTACGATAGCGTAGCCTTAGCCTAATCTTAATAGTAGGATAGCTATCCTAGCTGTTCCTTTAGCTACCTATAACATTACCTTCTTTAATAAATAATTCTATAAACTACTTTTTAATCTTACTGTTAAAGCAGCTATAAGCTTTTCTTTAAATAAGTTATTTAATAGCTAGAAGCTAACTAAGATTAAATACTTTAATCTTAATCTTAATAAAACTTTTAGCGATAGTAACTATAGCTATATTAGCATAGATATCTGCTTCTAAAACGTTAATCTTTTTATTAGCAGTATCTATAACAATGCTACTACTTTTAAGAAAACTAAACTTATTTGTACTAATCTTAACTAGCTGCTCTATAAAAAAGCTTTTTACTAGTAGATTAATGTCCTTTCTTTAAAGAAACGTAATTAAGTTAATTTTTCTATTAAAAAATAAATTAAAAAGCTTTACGCTTATTTCTATATAAATAAAGTCTAGGCTAGCGCTATCCTTACTACTATAGTTTACTTAAACAACAACTGTTATAATAGCAAGGATATTAAGGAATAGGCTACGTTGCTTCTTTAAGTTATAAAAGCAGTAGGTTTTACGTTAAAGAAGCAGCGTTTAAACTAGCTCTATATTTACCTTAACCTAAACCTTTAAGAAATTATTGCTAAGCTAATCTTAGAAATTTCTATGTATAAGTATCTTAATTATTTAAAGAAAAAGCAAAAAGCTTACTCTATAGCCTTTAACAAAGTATCCCTTAACGCTTCTTTTATTTATTGTAGCGTCGCTAACTTTATAGCAGGCCCTAAGCAAACGATTAACGCCCCCCTTAAAGACAACAACTCTTACTATAGCTTCTACAATAGCTTCTACTATAGTAATAGCAGCAGCTATAGTTGTTTTAATAACTAAAAGGGATAAGGCTCGTTTTATAGCTCTTAGTACTTTATTTAAAGAGGTTTTAAACGCCTAAGCGCCTTTAATAACTAATAGTCCTTTAACAATAACATTGCCCTTAGCCCTTTTATAACTTTACGCCCTTTATAAAAGATCTAGCATAGCAGCTACTACTATATCTACCTTAACTACGCCTTACGCACTTACTATTGCTAAGTCCTAATAACTAGCCTTTTTTAAGACTAAGCTTTCTACATTAATAACAGCTCTAAAGTCTACGTAGATACCTTTAACTTTAACGCAGTAGCAATAAAAAAGCAGTTAGCAGTAAACAGCTACGTTTATATTAAGCAGTTTAAAATAAACAATAATTTAGTAGATTATACCTTAAATACTGCTACTAATAAAACTTAGTTTTCCTTTTACTTTATAGGCGCCTTAACACCTAAGCCTTCCCTCTATAGAATCTTCCCTTTTAACCCTACTATTCCTTTCCCTTAGGTCCTACCTAGCTAGCCCTTAAACAAAAAGATAAACTACTTTAAGTATAGTATACACTTTAATAGCTGCTCTTACCTTATAAAGTACGTCTTTACTAACTCCTACGTTGCCCCTTAAACCTTTAGCAAGTACCCTTTTAATACCTTTAAAACGCTAATTAAGGTAAACATAGCTATTAAAGCTAGATAAGTTATTAAGTTCTACTAACTTTATAGCCTACCTATCCTTTTACGCTACTACTACGCTAAAATTAAGCTTTGCTTTAACCTTAAGAAAGCTAATACTTATGCTACTATTAACACTAGCTATTTAAATATAATTATAAACTATAACTAGCTAGTCGCTTACTTACTTAACGTTACATTTTATACTTTAAAGTTACTAAAACTAATTAATAGCGTCGCTAGTACTATTACAATAACAAAGAAAGCTTATTTTAATATATATATCTAAAGAACTTATAGCAATACTACTATCTTTGCTTATTTCTAGGTTAAGGCTTAGGTTATAAAAAATCTACGCCTTAATATGCTCCTTAGGTCTAGTTTCCTCTCTAAATATAGAATTAACGTCCTTAACTGCTTTAAATGTTTAGTAGTCTACTTAGCCTTAGAGATATAAGTGCCTTTTAAAATCCTTACTAAACTAGCTCTAGTTTACGCGTAAGCGATAGTAGTACGATTAACTTTTATACCCCTTTACTCTATTGTCTACGTCTTAATCTAATACTAAAAACTTAATACTTATAACGCTTACAGCGTTATAAAAACTTACTATTTCTTTCCTTTAACCCTTAGCCTTCTTAACTACGTTTTAATACTAGAATTTAATAGTTTTTCGTAAAACTTAGGTTTTATCCTTGCTATTAATAACTTTAACGAAATTATATACTTCTGCTGCTGCTAGCTTATTAGCTATATTATAAACTATAATAGCAAATAATACGTAACTGTATTAGATAATAAAGCTATAGCCCTCTCTGCTTTCTTTACTAATAACTTTAACCTTAATATGTTAAACTTAGCAGTAAAAGAGGTAGTTAATATACTAAACGATACAGTTTATAAGCGCTTTGCTAGCATCCTTAAGGCTGCTATAGCAAAGAAAGGCTTTACTAGTAAACTAAATAACGTACCTAAAAGATTAATAACTGCTAAAGTATAGGTTTATGCTAACAATAAAGCAAAGTCTTTTTAATTTATTAATATCCTTAACTCTTTTAACATTTAAAGGGATAAAAGCGTCTTACCCTTCTTAAACAATAAGAAAATGCATATAGATCTAGTTTAATATTAGCAAAGCTAGATTACACCTACTAAAGCGTATCCCCTTAGTGTTAAGGATTATAAATTCGTTAATAATAAGATAAAGAAAATGTACGTATAAGGAAAGGTAAGTTAAATAAAGATACTATGCCTTTTCGCAAGCCTAATGTTTATAGTCTAGCGTACGCCTAACAAGGGCTATATAGTTGTTAATATATATAAGTTAAACAAAATTATAGTCCTAGACGTCTACCCCTTACCTTCGTAGGAAGACATTATTTCTTAAGTTTATAGTAAACACTATATAATAGTCCTTAACGCTAGTTAATTTTTCTATTAACTGCTAGTCTATAAAAACTATAAGGACTATATAGTTGTTATAAGCTATTAAGGACTTAAGATGCTTTACATTGTTATTATAAGGTTTAAAAATAGCCTTTTATTTGCTTAACGTTTTATAAACTAACGTTTATATAAAATATATTATTTTATATACGCTTATATTAACAACGTTGTTATCTTCTTTAATAACTTTAATAACTATTATTGCTACCTCTACGCTATACTTAAACGATTTAAGAAACTTTAATTAGCTATAAACTTAATAAAGTTATTCTATAGGTACTGCTTAGTATAACTCCTAAGGTTCTGCGTTAACGCCCTTAGCCTTACTACAACAGCTAACTAGATCGCTGCCTTATTAAAACTAAAGATACCTTATACCTTTAGCAACCTTAAAACCTATCTAAGCATAGTAATATTTCTTTAGCAATTTATTTACTGTTTTATAACAAAAGCTAAGCCTTTTAAATAGTAAAAAAAAGAAATGCTAGCTAGTATACGTTAAAAGGGACAAAAACTAAACAGCAATAAGCGCGTATAATAAGCTAAAGTGTTAAAGGTAACCTTTATCTTAACTATAAAAGAAAAGAAAGCATTTATAAAGCTTTAGTACTACTTAACTAAAAAAATACATCTCTTCTACTATAACCTTAACTATACCTTATTTATTAAGATAGACGTAAGCAGCAAAGGCCTTAGTATCTTTGTCTTTTACGTTAAAGGTAACGCGTAGGATAAGTCCTTATACACTGTCCCTACGTTAAAGGTCTAACCTATTATATTCTTAAGCTACTAATTAATAAAATTAGAGGCTTTGTACTAGCTAATAGAGATAGAAGTCGCCTACCTTCTCTAAGCTGTCTAAAAGCTCTATGTCTTAATCTAGTTAAACAAGGCCTTTGTTAAAGTCCTTATAAACTACTTAGCAATAAGAGGCATTATTGCTTACTTTAGTATAATAACGTTAAATGCTATTAAATTAAACACTTGCTTAACGAACGCTTTTATTTACTTAAGCTAATTTAGCTTTAACGTACTTTATATACTAAGCAAATTAAATTTTATCTTAAACGCCTTCTCCTGCCTACTAATAACTAACGCTGCCTTACTAAACTTTAACTCCTTTAACAAATTAAACAATATCTAAGAAGGATACGCCTACCTATTAGTAAGCAAGGTTATAGTTAACGATAAGTAGTACGTAAAACTCCTTAAGGGCTACGAAATAGATAAGCGCTAAGCTAAGTATATTAAAATAGTAAAAGCTTATAACGTAGCTGCTGCTAGCGAGGCTGCCTAAGGCACCTTAAAGCAGAGTAGGATTAAACTACCCTTTGTACTTATTAACGGACTATTATACTAGCTACGCTAAATATTGCTTAAGCAACTCTATATCCTTAATAACTATGTTAAAGATATATTAAAGATAGCTTACAATTAAGAATTCTACGCTAAAGTTACTAAGGTTACTAAGACCTTAAACTGCTTTAAGTTCTATAGCAAAACAAAGAAAATTAAAGTATACGTTGCTTACTACTAAACGTGCCTTAAGAACTAAACTAACTGTATAAAACTACTAAGCAAGCTTTAGCTAATCTAGTCTAAACCTTAGCCCTTTTATACTATCGCTGTTAACTTTATAGTTAGCTTCTTAAAAATCCTTATAGCTTAATCCTTTTAGAAGCAGTTTTTGCAATAGGGAAACCTTAATGCCCTTATAATAGTTACCTATAAGTTCTTTTGTAAGTTAATCCTTATCCTTAGTAGCATAAAATACTTAGCCTTTAACTAAGCCTAGGTATTCCTTTAGATAGTAATGCTTTATAACTAAGGCGTACTAAAAAACATTATTAGTAATAAAGATAGTAAATTCTTCTTTAATTTCTAAAGGGCGCTGTTTAAATCCTTAGGTACGCGCTTATCCTTTAGCATAAGCTACTACCTTTAGATAGATAGGTTGTTTAAGCAAAAGAATTAAATAGTTAAGATTACCTTAAGGTACTACATAGCTATATTAAAAGTCCCTTAGCTAAAGATTATTCCTTTACTTTAATTTAGCTTTAATAATAGCTTTAGTACCCCTATTAGATGCTTACTAAACGAACTAGTCTATAGTTTTAAGCTAGCTAAGGCCCTTAAATATGTCGCTAGCATAGCAATAACAGAGGTAGACTGCCTAGCCTTAAACACACTTTGCTAACTATACTTAGGCGAAGCTAAGAAGCTATCTAATTTAGCAGCAATGTAAGCTAAGAGATAGTATAACGTAAAGCGCTGCTTTTAGTCCTTTGCTAAAGGAAATAAAGTTTACCTTAAACTTTATTATAGGTATTACCTGCTTAGTAAGCCCTTAAGAAAGTAGTTACAATAGAAGGTAAGCTTATTTAAAGTTATAAAAAAAGTTAGACCCTTAGTGTTATACAGTTACGGATCGCGAGGGTAGGAGCATAGGAATTAAGGAAGGTTAGCTTAACCGACTACTCTAAGGTATTAAAGGGAGTAAGGCTATATATATATAAGTAATCTCCTTAATTCGAGCCTTTTAGATCTAGTACATCTAGTAGTTGCTTAGATCTAGTTTAGCAAAGAACAATGTTTCTCCTTTAACTAAGTTATATAATTAGCTTAATCTAGCTTCTTAGCTCGTAAGCTAATTAGATTAATCGCCTTACTTTTTTTATTAATCTACTTAATTTAGTTATTGTAGCTTATAGTACGTCTCCTTTCCTACGCGTCTCCTTATATACCCCTTATTTAATAAAGCTATTTATAGCGTTAGTAAATGCCTTTAGGTATACGCAATTGTTATTAATAATCTCTATTAAAGCTTTTTAATTAATCGTAGCTATCTAATAGATTAATAGCATTAATTTAATTAGCTTAGGTGCTTAAGGTAAATAAGGTAATTAAGTAGGGTCCTATTGTTATAGTTAATTAAAATAAATAAAACGTTTTTTTACTTTTCTTTTACTTTAGTAGGTGCTTAAGTTATCCTTTAAGTCTTTCTTTTTTAAATCTTAATCCCTTTTATAACCTTTCTTTTTCTTTCCTTAATACTATTATCTTATTAATCTAGCTCCTTTATCTTTAACTAACTGTATACGTACATTTAGTAAACTTCTTAATTCTTTAGATCTAATCTATATAAGTAAGTAGTTTATGCCCCTTTTAGTAGAGCGTATTATATAAAGCGCGTTATATAAAGCGCGTTAAGCTTTCTTTGTTTAAGAAATAGGATTATTTGCTGTAAGAGGAAAAGAATAAGGTAGCTAGAGCTTTAGTCCTTAGTAAATTAGCTAATTAAGCTAACTATAGGTTTAAGTAGATAAATAAGATAGATTCTTAGCCTTAAGAGCTTCCCTTTGTTCTTAATAATAAAGTTGTTTAAGTTCTTTCTAAGACTTATTTATTTTTTAATATTTTAGCTAAAGAACGTTACAGCGTTTAGTCTTTACTTACGTTGTTTATTATAGCTTATTCCTACGAATATAGATCTATCCCTTAGCGCCTACCTATTAAAGTAAGTTAATATTTCTTCTTTATATAACTCTATTACTAATTCGTTTTCTCTTAAGATCTTATTAAACTATAGGCTTTGTCTCGCCTAGATCTACGATTTTTTAATCGCCTACCTCTTTAGCTACCTAACTCCTTCTTTTTTTAGTATTATTTAAAATCTTTACAAAAAGGAAGTTACTAAGCTAGCCCTTATGCTTAAGGGTTTACTCTACGCTGCGTCTACTAGCCTAGAAATTATTAAGGTTATTAACCTCTATAGCTCTCCTGCTCTTATCTTTTTCTTAGCTTTAGCTACTTGCTCTTAAAGGAATACTATTATTTTAACGCGTAAGGTTAGTTAGGTAAATCCTTATGCTTATAGCAGTAGAGCTTATAGTATTGCTTAAGGTAAAGCTTATAGGTAGAAGCGTAAGGTTTATAAGAGTCTTACCCCTAAGGTTAGTAAGTTATCTACTACTAGTGCTATACTTAAAGAAGTAACTCCCTATTGTCTTCTTAGCCTTAGTAACATTATTATTAAGATTTTAAAGTTTAAGATTAGTTTAACTGCTTTAACTTATAGCAGTACCCTTTGCCTTTGCTTTACAACGCTTTAGCTACGTTCTACGACTCCTACGTTAATTAATCTTTTTACTATTATTTTAAACTTTACGTTTAGCGTTATTGCTTTAGTGTTTACGCCTACCTCTTTAACTTTTCTTTTTTATATTAGTTTAGTTGCTTTAACTTTTTTATTTAGCTTAGTTACTTTAATACCTTTAGGTAAAGATATTGTTATAATTACCTTTATTAGTAAAGGGCTAAATTTAAGTACTTAAAAGAGATAGCGCTTTAACTAGCGTTATAATAAGAGCTAGTAGGTTAAGAATACCCTTCTTTAGAATCCTTATATAAACTATATTATAAAGTTTTCTTTTAGTATAACTATAACTAATTTCTTTTACTACGTTAAGCTAAAGGAGAATACTATGTGCTATAAGAACTATACTTTTAGCACTTAGTGTACTAATGTATAAGTTATTCCCTTTAAACAATAATATTATTATAGTTTACTAATTTAAGTAAACAGCCTTCTTATTTAGCTTACTAAGAGCGATGCTATATTAGCTAATTTAGCCTAAGGCCTTGCTAGCCTTAGAGTAAGTTCTTTGTCTTGCTTTGCTTTCCTTTAGGTTGCTTAAGCTAATCCTTTAGTAGAATGTAAAGCTTAAGGCTTATAAGCTTACCTAGAAGTAAAAGAAAGAGCTAAAGTACCTTAGTACTATCTTACCTTACCTTTATAGTGTTTTCTTATATACCTTAGTGCTATAGTATATAAACTAGTAGTTATAGTAGCAGTAGGCGCTATAATAGCAATAGGCAGCTTAATAGTAGTAAGTAGTTTAGTAGTAGGTTTAGTAGTAATAGTAGGTATAGTAGTTAGCTTAACAGATATAGTTAGCTTAGCAGTAGCAGCAGTAATAGGTATAGCAGTAGTAGTAGCAATAGGTATAGCAGCAGTAGCAGCAATAGGTATAGTAGTAGTAGCAGCAATAAGTACAGCAGCAAGTACAGCAGCAGCAAGTATAGTAGCTGTAGCTGGTTCTGCCGCCGCTGCCGCTAGCGCCTGCCTTAACTGTTCTAACTAACCTTAAGGCAGTAAAGGCATATTACTTACTAGTTAACTAGATAGCTGCTAAGAAGGCTAATTATTAGGCTTTAGGCTAGTAGTAAGATAAGCGTTTTATTTTAAGGGAAGAGAGAAATAGAGTAGCTTTTATAAAGGAAGTATTTTAACGGTCTTTGTTTATAGTTTAAGAAAAGAAATTTAATTAGTATAATAATAGAATATAATAATAATAAAACAGATAGAATAATTTAGGTTTATTTAAGAGAATAAGGGTAGTTATTTTGCTTTGTTTAGCGTAGCGTTGCTTTGCTTCTTTTCCTTATTTTCTTTAGGACCGTTAAGTAGAATTAAGTCTAGTAACTATAATAAGTTAAGGAGAGCTTAAAAGTACTTAAACCTTTATTTTAGTAGTACTTTTGTAAGCCTATTAGCTAGCATTTTAGCTAAAGGGATAAATTTAACGTTAATAGCATTACGTTAATATTCTTGCTACGCCTATATGCCTTATATATTAATATAGCATAGTTTAGTATAAATCTTCTTATCTCCTCTTATTATAAGTTATATTATCTAAAGGTTATTATATCTAAGAGTAAAGCACGTGCTTAGATTAAACTATATCTTTTTAAAAAGTTTTGTTAAAGCATAGGTCTTATAAGCTAGTTAATTTAAGGTAAAGAGCTTAGCTTTAGTACTTAATATAGTTACTATATCTTATCTTATAGCGTTCTATAGTATTAGTCTACTAAACAGTGTTATAATGTATCCTTATAAAGAGCGTTAAGTATCTTTATTGTCTATAAATAAGGCATTACTTAATGTAGTTAAGATATCTATTTTAGTAGTCTTTTTATAGCTAATTATAAGGAACCTTTTTATATAAAGATATCTAATTATTTAATTAGATGCATAGTAATATTAATTACTTAGATTTAAAAGGAAGCAAGAGAGGAGAAAGGCTTTATATGCTACGTCTAGTCTTACAATAACTACTGCGTAAAGTATTAAGCTAATCTTTTCTTAATAGCTTTTAATCGATTCTTTTATAGCTTAGCCTTAATTCTTATTAAAGGAGGTTAAAGGTACTAGAATTAAAGGCTACTAATTTCCTTTAGTTAGTCTAAAGCGTTAAGCTACCTTCTCTAGATATATGTTAAGAGAGAGGTATATTCTTTAGCTTAGTTAATCTCGTTATAGTCTAATTCTAAGGAACTAGTTTATGTTACTTTTGTTATATATTTTATATTTTAAATAAAGCTTCTTAATAATTTTTATTGCCTAAGCTTTGTTGTTCTTATAAAACGTAATAATAATGTTATCTACGTAGAAAACAATAAAGATCTTACGGTCCTAAGTAAAAAAAAAGCATAGTTCTTTATTGCTTAAAGCAAGTCTAAGCTATATAAGTGTATTTAAGAATTCCTTAAACTATAGCTTTAGTAAGTCCCTTAAGCTATACAATGCTTTAATTAGCTTAAGGCATTTCCTTAGTTTATAGAATCCTTTAAGGAAGCTGTATATTATAAGAAGTATTGTTTTATTGTCCTTATAAGCGTTTAAGAACGTATTCTTAACGTTAAACTTCTTTAGCTTTATATTAAAGTAAGCTATAAGAGCTACTATTACTTTAAATAATCTTACTATAAGTATTATAGCGTATATGCTATTAATAGTGTCTTAGTGTTAAAGGTCTCCTTTTACTACTAGCTACGCTTTATATCGTTTAAGATCTCCCTTTTTATTAAACTTATATATAAATACTTAACGAAGTAAGAAAGGCTTTAACTTTACTTTTAACCTATCTATAACACGCTACGTTTATTTCTATTAGATAAAGTTAAACTTTACTTAAGCTACTTTTATAAATTTGTCCTTAAGTAGGTAACTAATTATAGCTTTTTATCTATTTAGAGGTTATAGTAGCGTGTTAAAGTAACGTTTTTAACTTCCTTTTTCTGCTTAAGCGAGTCGTTTTAGTTAAAGTGCTATAAGCAAAGTAGTAAAAAAGGTAGTATAGCTTTATATTTCTACGTTAAAGGGTCTTTTAAGTCTCCTTAAGTAATAGAATATGCTAACTTTAAAGCTACTAATAACTATAAAATAAATCCCTTTTAAGCGCTTATTCTTTTTATAGATATAATTGCTTTATCTTAGTTAAATAAGGTCTATTTTAGTCTTTGTTTAATAAGGTAGTTAGGACTAGTTAACAAGTATCCCTCTTCCTTTTAACGATAAGTCTTATAACTGCATTTTATTATTAATGCTATGCTAGGTTTGCTTTTGTCTTAGGCTTTAATAGTAAATAAGATTAAGGGGCTTACTAGGAATTGTATATATACTTAATTCCTTAATTTAAGCACTACTTATCTCTTTTTCTAGGTTTTTGCCTTAGCTAGCGTTAAGCCCTTAAGTTATCTTAGTGCTTTCTATAATATTAGATGCTTATGTTAAGGTAGATTATAGCGTTTAAAGTCTTATATTTAGTCTAGCTGCTTTAATTTCTCTTTTACTATTAGTATAAGATTTTACTTGCTTAACCTTAGGGATTTCTAAGCGTTTAAACTCTTCTTTACTCTCTTTAAGTAAGTTAGTAGCTATATCCTTATGCTTATCTCTGCCCTTAGAGTTTATACGTAGTATTAGAATCTTAAACTGTATTATTTACGTAACCTAAGTAAAAGTATATTAGAAAACTATAAGCTTATTAGTCCCTTTGTTAAAAGACCTTTAGTTAAGTTATTTAGATATCTTTTATTGCTCCTTATTAATGTTATAATCTATAAAGAATTTCTTTTTATTAAATTAAACGTTTTATGTTATTATTACGTAATTTACTTATAGGATCTAGATTTAATATACGTTAAAGGCAATATACTTAACAAGATATCTAGTTATCTTATAAAGCGTTGTTTTAAAAGCTTTCTTATTCCTTTTAGCCTTTTTATTATAGTCTAATATAAACGCTTAGCATTTATATACGTAGATCTTACTTTAGTTTAGCTAAAGGTTCTTATAACTTTACTAAATTAGCAAATAAGCATTATTATAAAACTATTGCTTTAGTTTTTTGTTTAGCGATCTTATATTATTAGCTTTCCTTAGACTTATATTATATAAATAAGCTACTGCTTAAACTATCTTAGGCTAGAATTTCGTTAATAGGCCTACCTTTTCTTTTATTTTAATCTACTTTATTGTTATCTTTTGTTTAGCTCGTTTAGCTAAGCTATTTAGTTTATAAGTAAAAAGGGGTAATAGTTTAAGGTTAATTCCTTTAGTTTCTGCCTATTATTAAAACATTATAAGTCCTTAGATTATAATAATAGCTTTCTTATTATCTTGCTATATTTTATAAATAGCTAATCTATATTATTTCTTTATTTATTGTTTAAAGTTTAAAATTATATTAAAGATAAAGTAGTAAGATTTGTTTATTAATAAAATTACTTAAATCTATCTATTATATTCTTTCTTTATTATTAAAAGCTACTTTAAATAATTAAATCTTTTATTATAATCCTAAAGGTCTTAGTATATTTGCTAAAACAGTCTAAGGCTTTAATGCTTAGAGGTTCTTTAAAAAATAACTTAGGTTAAGTACGTCTTTGTATATACTTTATAATTAATCTACTTTATTCCTTTAATAGTAACGTTTTTAGCGTTTTAAACTAAGGCCTTTAAAGCGTCTAAGCTAAGGTATCTTAATTATAAGTACTATATATATTCTTTATCTTTTTATAGGACCCTTAGGTCCCTTAATAGCTGCCTTAGGCGTATTAGGCTTGTTTTACTTAAGTTGTACGTCTTAAAAATCGCTTAGGGGTTAAAGGTTATATGCGTATTGCTTAGGTAGAAGGAAAGGGGCTTATATTTAAGGAAAACTAAGTTATACTTCCTTTTTAGCTAAGCTAACTTAATACTTAACTTAAGCTTTTTAAATCTAAGGGAGAGATTATAGCTATAATACTAAGCTTTTGTTTCTGCTAGCTTTGCCTTTAAAACAATGTTTATATAAAAATCCTTTACTAAAGCAACGTCTAATAAAGTAAGTAATTTAGTTTATTTTTTGCTTTCTTTGTTTAAGATGTTTAAGATTAGTTGTTTGCTTTATTTAAGTACTTAATATTATTTATATCTTGCTTTAATATAGTTGTTTATGCTACTAGGTATAAAAGTGCTTAGAACAAGTAAGTTCTTGTTGTTTATTAGGTATAGCGTACTATAGCTATTAAATACAGTGCTTTTTAAAAGGAAATAAAGCAAATATACTTACTAAGTAGAAAAAAAGCTAATATTCTTTGCTTAAGGTACTAATTATAGGTTAAGTAGTGCTGTATTAAGTAATCTAAGGTATTACCCTCTTTTTTTCTATAGTACTTTATTAAGTATACTTATATCCTATCCTAAGGTTTAAAGTTCTTGTCTTAGCTACTTCTATTCCTTTTTTTTTATTTGTTTAACTATTAAGGTTTAGTTTAACTTATTATAATTTTTAGTTTAAGGGAGGTCTTTAAAGGCATATTAAAGTACTTTATAGGTCTTTAGTAGCTAGTAATAAGTTAATCTATATAGATACTTAGCTTAAGTATCTTTGTTAAAACGATTTTAGCTATGCCTTCTTCTTTACCCCTTTCTTCTTTTTCTTTTATGTAAAGGGGTTAATTCCTTTTAAGAAGTAGTTGCTTTTTCCTTTAGCGTAGAAGAGGATTCTACCTTTAAAGAGGATAACTCTTCTTTTTCTAAACGAGCTGCTTAGTTAGCAAAGACCTAAGCATAAAACAAAGCTTATAATTTAAGATATGCTTAAAGGTAATAAACGTAGTCTTTAATTCTAGGGAAAGGCCTTTTATAAAGGATTACTTCTTTTTGTTTTATTATCTTTGCCTTAGCCTATAGGGTTATAAGTCTTTATCTAGCTACCTTTAAGAGGTCTAGGACTATAACCTCTTAGTTTGCCTTAGGGAGTTAATATAGTTTAATATTATTATACGCTGTTAAATAGTCTTAGATCTATGTCTACTATCTAACTCTTAGCTTTTTAGTATCCTTAAGCACCTTTTAGTAAGCTTGTTAAACTATATCTCTTTAATTATATTTAGTTAAAGCAAAGTAAAGCTTTAATCTTTAAACAAGATTCTTTGTTATATAAGCTTCTTTGTTTAAGGATATTTAATGTTATATATTGTTATATACTATAAGAGAGATAGTTTAAATAATTTACTTATAGATTTTAATATAAGCTGCTTTGTTTTAGTTAAAACAAGTCTCTTTATGTTAAAAATTAATTATTTAAATGTTATATTCCCTTTTTACTATATTAAATAAGATTATTATAATCTCTTTATAGCTTAGTACTACTTTTAGCAAGGGTTTGCTGTTAATAAAAGGGTTTTATATGCTTTGCTTATATTGTTTTATAACTTTATACTATACTCCTTTAGCAGTAAGGGGTTCTAAGTCTTTTAAGTAATCTATATTATTCTTTTATTCTTTGTCTAGTTTAATTTCCTTTTAAATTATTAAGTTAGTACCTATGTTTTTAAGTGCATAGTACTAGTTAACCTAATCCTTAGTAGTTTAGAGAAGAGGTTCCCTTAAGACAGTTAGTTAAGATATTATAAGTTAAATAAAGTAGTTTTATAAAATATTTTAAGATAAGTATTTAGTTTTACAAGAAAAAGAGATTTAAATAAGTAATTTAACTAAAAAGTATAAGTAAAGTTTATAAAGTTAAAAGAATAATATAAGAATAAGGAGTTTAATTAGGAACTTTAAAAGGAAAACGTTAGTTAGATTTAATAGAAGTTACTAGTTTAAAGATTCTAAGCTATATAGGCTTATAACTATTATATAGTTATAGATCGCGAGGGTAGGAGCATAGGAATTAAGGAAGGTTAGCTTAACTAACTACTTTAAGGTATTAAAAGGAGTAAGGCTATATATACATAAGTAATCTCCTTAATTTAAGCCTTTTAGATCTAGTATATCTAGTAGTTGCTTAGATCTAGTTTAGCAAGGAACAATGTTTCTCCTTTAACTAAGTTATATAATTAGCTCGATCTAGCTCCTTAGCTCGTAAGCTAATTAGATTAATCGCCTTACTTCCTTTATTAATCTACCTAATTCGGTCATTACGGCCCGCAGCACGTCTCCTTTCCTGCGCGTCTCCTCACACTTAGCCTATAGACTTAAGCTCCTTGCTAAATAGCGCGTCTATAACGTTATCTCTATTGCATATCTATACCTAGCACTAATAGATCTTAACCTATATAACTAAACAACTAATCCCCTTAGTCCTATTATAGTAAACAATTAAGAAGAGTAGGAGATTAAGAAGATTGTTAAAGCAAGGCTAGTTAAACAAGGAAAACATACCTAGATAGAATATTTAGTGCAATAGAAGGGTTTTAGAGTAAAGGAAGATTAATAGATTAAAAGGAAGGAATTGCTACTAACTGTAGCTAATATCTTATATAAGTTTAAAGCAAAGAACTATCCCTAGGAAATGCTACTTAAAAACAAGACAATAGAAGAGGTAGCTAAGATCTTAGAGATAACCTTGTTTATAATTAAGATCCTACGGATAGACAGATAATTAAGACGATTAATTTTCTTTTTAAAAGGTAGCATATATTACAGCATTACTAATAGGTCTAAGCTAGTAGCTCTATACTAGATTAATCGGTTAGCTAGCTAACCGGTTAACCGGTTAACTAGCTAATAGACAGAGGACCTTAATGAAGGTATATAACGAGACAAGGAACCTGTATTCTAGCTTAGAGGAATTAAGCTCTTTTATACCTACGTTCGCCTACTAACTTAATTAAAGTTAAACCTTACCCCTTATAGGGGCTGTACGCTAGCTATCTAGCTAGTGCTTACGCGTTATAAGGTAAGCTTTTAATTACGTAATCTAAGGTTACGTAATAAGGCATAAGGTTAAGAGTTAAGGTACCTTTAGGTACTATTTTCGAGTTACGTAACTAGGTTACGTAGTTCGATCTAAGATAGCAAGGGGTATAGGGTAGATTACGTAATATAGCTACCTCTAAGGTAAGCTATCTAGCAGGCTACGGCTAGGTTACGTAATATAGCTATTTCTTAAATAAGAAAATAAAGATATATTTATAAGTCTCCTTATAAGCTTATAACCTATTAAAATAAGGGTATAAGAAGATAGAGACTATAGGGTAGGTAAGGACTATATATATTATATTAAGCTAAGGATTAGAGAAAGGACGCTAGCTAGGTAAGGGATAGCGCCCCTTAAGTATATAGAACACTGTTACCTTAGTCTATCCTTAAATACATAGTAAATACTAAGGAAATAGGACATCTTAAGGTAATACTAATCTCTCTTAAGTGCTTAGCTAATAGGCTTTAAGGTAGCCCCGCTTAGCCCTGCTTTGCCCTGCACAGCCCCGCACTGCCCCGCTTAGCTACCTCTAGTAGCGTAAGCCATATCTCTTAGTGCATGGTCTTAACATATTATAATACTTAATGCTATTAATATTACTACTACTAACGTTAAGTAACTATCTACGAGCTAAGAAGAAGAAAAGCAGCTAAAGAAAGCATAAGGCTTAATAGCTAAAGACAATATGTAAAACAAAAGTAGTTTATTTATTAATAACAACTATAATAGTAATATTATAAACCTCTTTAAGAATCTTACTGCCTAGAATTAATAGAAGTTATTAGCTAATAGAGCTGCCTAAAATAATAAACAGTAAAATAAAGACTTTAGCAGAATTAACAATGCTAAAAGGCCCTTACTAAAGAAAACAACGCTATACCCTTATTAATTAAAGTTATAAAGCCCTTATCTATAGAATTATTTATATACTATAAATAATCTTTTAGCATTTATATCTTAATTATTAAGAACAACAATAAAGCTAGCAGCTACGTTAACATTAGAGGCACTAAATCTACCTTTATATATAACTCTAAACTAATAGTAAGAGCAGTAAGCATATACCTATCCCTTGCCGCTAAACCTAGCTATGCTATACTAGTTAGTATATAAAAGCTTAACTATAAGGAATAGCACTAAGTAAGCTTATACTTTTTAAGGTAAACAAGACCTACTATTAAGCCCTAAACAGCTAAGCTTTTTGCTTATTACTAAGAAGTTTACTAGTATAGTTAGCAGCAGCTAAGCTACTAGTATTACTAAGAGCAGCACTAAACAAGAGGCTAAACGACTAAAGAAAGGAAAGCTTTATAAAAGCAAAGCTGCTAAGAATAAAGGTATTAAGAAAAGCGCTTAGAATAAAAGAAAAGAAAAGATAAAGCTTATTGCTGCTTAGGGCCTTTTTAGCGTAAATAAATTAGCTACTATTAATATACTTAGTAACTAACGTCTTTGCATTTATATATAATATTACATATTTATGTTTACTTTTACTTATATACGTAATATATCTTGCTCTATAAATATATACTTATTTCTTTTATTATATTATTAATTACTTATAAAAGCAGTGCCTACTACTCCTTATCTTTTTTAACGTCTTCTTTAAACCTAAACGTACTTATTATATATATATTAATACAATAAGCTTCCCTTTAATATAGTATAAAGTAAACAACTAAGTTATCTTTAACGCAATAGTATATAGGCCTATAACATTACTAAAAAGCTTCTTAACTTACTTATAAGAAGTAAACTAAAAGTCTATAGCGTACTGCTATTCTTTAGCTAAGCTAAGGTATTCTTAAATAAGAACTAAAGAGCACTAAGGACTACTATAAAAGCACTAAGGACTACTATCTATTATAATACCTTAATAATCTGTTTAAGGGCGCTAACTACTATAAAGTTATAAAACAAGTATTAAGGTAGTTAATAGTATACGATTATCTAGCTAAAAGGTATCTAAGAGACTTACAACTACTAATGTTAAGTCCTAGCCTACTACTTAAGGGGTTACTTAGTAAAAGGTAATTTTTTATATATAAGAGATATAATAGAAAAGTTTATTATAAAGTAAGATTAAGCGAAAAAGGCTAAAAAAGGCGTTTTATAACTTATTTCTTATTTTTTATCTACTAGTATAATACAGCTAAATTTACCTAGATTTATACTTAGCGCTACGCTAAAGGTTATATATTTAAATCTAGCTAAAGATCTCTTTTTTTTTTTCTTTTTTTCTTATTATATCTATCTTTTAAGGCTATTTTATTTTATCTTTATCTATATACTTTATATATATATATATAGATCCCTTAGCCTTAAACCTATCTTAATCTATTTGCTTTTACTCTTATTAACCTTATTACTTATATTTAGTTATCTTTAGCTGCCTTTAATCTACCCTTTTACTTATTATCTACGTATTATAGATATCTTTGCTTATCGATAGATAAGCTCTTAAGCAAAAGGGTAGCTTTTAGTATACTAAAGATTAGCGATAGAAAGATATAGCCTTAAGGCATAAGCCCTGCTTCTTAGTTTAAACTTAATAACTTTATTAATATAAAAGCCTTTAGCTAACTAATAAAGCACCTTAGCGTATTTAAGATAAGCAGTAGCAAAGAAACCTTAAGAGTTTAAGAAGCTATCTTCTAATTAATCTAAAGAGCATATTATTACTTTAAAGAATTAGATTATAGTTAAGCTAAAGGCAAGCTAGCAGAAACTATCTTTATATATATTATTAAAGGAACGCTAAAAGGTATCTATCTAAGACAGTTAGGCAAAGGTAGGTAGGGGGGGAACGGCTAAGGCAGCAGCTAAGGCAGCAGCAGCAGTAGCAGCAGTAGCAGCATTTCTTTAAGAAGCTATCTAATTAAAGGACTAGTTAGACTTAGTATATAGATAGATATAAAGAATAGTTTAATAAAGACTTACTATACTAAAGGATTAATAAAAGAAAAGCTTAAAGACAGTAATGTTAATAATAAAAGAAGAGCTAAAGGATAATAATAATAGTAAAGGAAAAGCTTAAAGATAGTAATAATAATAATAAAAGAAAAAGAAATTTAATAATAATAAAGGAGGAGGAAGGGCTGCTTTTATACCTAGATATACTATTTAAAGAAGCTTAGAGATAGAGTTAAAAGTAAAGAAAGAAAAAGAAAGAAAAAGAAAAAGAAAGAAAAAAGATTAAAAGAAAGTAAGAGAGGATAAGGGCTAAGACTTATAAAGATAAGAAATTAAGTATAAAGAAATATTATTAATACTATAGTTATAATATAAGTAGTATTAAAACAAAGAACATTAACTATAACGCGTATAGATCTATGCATAAACTAATAGCCCTTTACTAAGGCTAAGGCTAAGGCAGAAGGAAGGCAGTCTATATACTTATATTAAGTACTTTATAAAAGGCTATAGCATTATATAAACGCTAAAAGGTTTATATAATATAATATAATAAAGTAAATAGTTAATCCTTAAGCTATTGTTTATTGTATTTTAGATACAATTACCCTTATTAGCAGTAGGCAGTAAAAGAGATAGCTTACGGTTATTTAAATAAAGAGTTATAGCTTTAAAAGATAAATTATAAAAGATATTATTTTTTGTTTAGAGCTCCTTGTTTATAAGATTAATATAAACCTTTAAAGCAGAAACTTAAGGGCTAAAGCACCTATATATATAAAGAAAGAAAGATCTATTAAGCCCTTTCCTTATATAGATACAATTCTTTTATTATTTCCTTTAACCTCCTTTTTATCCTCTCTCTCTTATCTTTGCTATCCTCTTTCTTTTATTTTTACTATTCTTATTCTTTTATCTTTGCTATTATTATTTAGCGCGTAATTAATTACCTCTTTTATTATAACATAAACATTAAGCTTGCTTTAGCTATATAGCATTAATTAAACTACTCCTTATAACACAAATTAAGTATATTAATGCTACCTTATTGCTTTAATTAAAGGTACTATACTAACTATCTATATAGCTTATAAGTTATAATAGTAACTATACGTAAAGCAAAAACCTCTGCGACTATTAAGGCGCTTAAGATCTTAGACCTTAGGATTTTAAAGATAAGCCCTTAATAAGAGTTAGCGTGCTAAGCAGTTAAAATATACTAAAACTAAGCTACTTATATAAGCGTTAAGGAGTAAATTAAATATATTAAGCTTATTAAAACATTAAAATGCTACTAAAAGAATATTTAAGCGTAGAGCACCTTAACTATTTATAAGCTTTTTAAGAAATAGTTAATTAGTAAGAATATACGCTTAAACCTTATTAATTAGCTTAGGTAGCTTCTTCTATAAAGCTTTTATACGTAAACCTAATTTAATAAGGTTATTAAGGTAGTAGCTGCTAAGCTTAGTAAAATAGATATCCTAGAGAGTAAATATACTAAGTATAGAAAAGCTTATTTACTTTATAATAGCATTATTAAGGTACTAAAGCTTACTAAGGTTAATAGCAGGCCTAAGTTATTAACTCTAGCTATCCTTGCCCTTAAGCCTAAGCTTGCTCTACTAAGCCTACTATTAATAGTTAAAAAGTTTATAAATATACTATTATTATTAATACTTAACGTATAAGTTATTCTTTATACGCTAATTCTAAAAGCGTAGAACATTAGCTTACCGTTAAATAATTCCTATAAAAGATAAAGAAGGTATTTTAGGTATAGTTTAGATAGCATGTTATAGTTATTTAGTAAGGTAATAAAGAGGTTCTTAAAGGACTACTTATTATAAGCTAAAGCATCGTTATCCTTTACTACATAAGACCTTATAAGCAAGCTAATAAAGCGTATACTTTAATAGTATCTTTTTAATAATAATAATAACACTTAAGATGTTACTTATATATAAGATTCTATTAGCAATAGCTTAGTAATTAATATTAAAGAAATTAAAAAGGTTTAAGCTAAGCTATTAAAGCATATCCTTAAAGTAAAGATAGTTTATTAATAAAGCTTAGGTAAGATGCTTAATATATAAAAGACGCTATTATATATAACTAAGCAAATAAAGAAGTATATTAACGTAACTAATACTATTAAGAAAAGTATTAAAGATAACCTTAAGAAAGGATAAGATACTAGTAAGTTAATAAAAGATAATATTAATATATTAATCTTTTATTTTAACGACTCTAAGATTATATAAGAGCGCTAAGCTAAGGAGATTACTAAGCTTAAGGAGCAGTATAAGACTATTTAAGCTTAGATCTTATAGAGCTTTAAGAGCGTATTATAGAAATAGAAACTATTAATACTACTACTACTTTTTAGTATAATAAAAACCTTTAAGAGCGCTTTAAAGAACTTAAGGCGTATAGTAAGAGCTATTTTAACTGCTATATTAGTCTTAATAAGCGCCTTACTTACTCTTTTAACATTATTAATATAAATATAAGTTATATTATAAATCTAAAGCGCTCTATTATTAAATATCCTTATATAGTATACGTTAAAAATCGCTTAATAAAGTATAAGAATACTTTAGACTGTATTCTAAAGCTTAATAACCTAAATAAGCGCGTTAAGATGCTTAAGGAGACTACTACTACCTTGCTAAAAACTAACTTTATTAAAGGGGTAAAGAATACCTTATATAAGTAGGTAAAGAAGCTTAAGAAGGTAGTTAAAAAGCTTATAGGCTTATTTAGCTAAGGAAACACTAGCGTAGTAAACAGTAAGTTTAAAGCCTTAGAAACTACTATTAAAAAAGTAAAAGAAAAAACAAAGGAGGTTAAAGACAGCATTAAGGACTTATCTAAGGATATTACAGCAATATATTACTTCTTTATTAATATATTAAAAGCAGCAAGCATTATAAGTACTATTTAAGAAAAGGCTATTATAAAGGCTAGAGCTTAGGTTGCTATTAAGGGGCTTGCTATTAAAGGGCTAAGTAAAAAGGCCTAATCTATTACTATCTTTAATATTATATTTTAATACTATTACGTATATCCTTTAGCTTATCTTAAAGGCAATATCTTAATATTATTATATAACTTATTAAGTAAAGTTCTTTTATTTTATTGTATAGTTTACGTTTATTTAATTTATTTATTGCTTAAGGATATTAATATTAAGGACATTAACATTAAAGACATAAAAATTATAGACTTATAGACTTAAGGACATCTTAAGGGCATTAAGTTAAATAGATCTATTATCTATACTTATTATTATAAGGTATTAAAGAAAAGATATTTATTTATAAATTAATCTATTAAAGCTAAAGGATTATAAGCAGTATTAGAGTAATAGATCTATTCTTATACCTTTGTATATACCTTATATAGCGTAGCAAATTAACTCTATAGCACTTTATAGTACCTAATTTTCTTTGCTTTTTAATTAGCTAGATCCTTCCTTTAACGCTTCTTTTATAATTAACGTATTATAAAATGCTTCTATAAAAGGTATACTATATAATTAAAGGCGCTAGCAATAGTAGCATTATAACAACGCTGCTTAACGTATAACGCTTCTAGTGCGCTATCTATTAGAAAATTATAAACAGCTTAAGAGGTAAGGTAACCTAAAGACACGATCCTTAACGCGAATAGTCGTTATAGAACGGTATCACGCCCCTAGAGCCTTTCTAGCTCTCACATTTTCCTACTACTAGTCTGACTGCAACATGCATCGCCTACCCTGCAGAGGCATCCCCCGTCTACATGCATGTACATGTACATACATGTATGTACACATGCACGATGCAGGTGCCTGTGAGGCTGTGCCTGTTCATGTCATGAACATGTGCGAGTTCCAACGAGTACGAGCACTGTACGAGGCCTATGGGTGTTTCGATATCGCACCGTTGCGCCATGCAAAAGTGAACATGGGAAGTGACCACTCTCACCGTTGACGGTTGTACAAGTACATGTACGGAGTAGCAATAGAGGCACTGCAGAGATCCTCCCTAAGCAGAAAAGCCCTCCTGCCTCGTGTACATACTAATGTATGGAGCAGGACACTTGCCGGAAAAGAGGAAATGGAGTGCTGGGAAGAGGGAAGGGTTCCATCTCCTAGAATTGATGTATTCCTCCCGCATCCATTCCAGTACTTGGTGGGACTCTAATTCGTCCCTTCGCTGTGGCCTTCCAAGCTTGAGGCCTTCCAAGCTTGAGGCCTTCTCCTCAACCTACATATACCCTCCTGCCCTCGGTGTCGGGATTCCATCCCCAGCCGTCCATGTTCCCCTTCCCGTCCATGAGCAATCCTCAATCCTCATGAAGCCCTGGAGGGATCAGAAAAGGGCCCCAGGACATCGAGCCACTACGTCACCTGGACGCAGCCCTCCAGCTGGCCTCGATGACCCTGCATCCTTCTGCCATCTAGATCCATCCCACCACCGCCAGCCTCGACCTTCCCTCCTCCGCCATCCCGGCCCTCTCTGCGACTCCTACTCCCTACTCGTGACAGCCTCGCTCTCGCTCTCGCTGTCGACCCCTTCGCATGGCCGCCATCCCTCCGTCCTGCCGCCCATGGCCCTGATCCCGCAAGCATGCTCGCCGTGCCGTCCGCCCTCCGCGCCGCCGCCGCGGCCCCCCTCGCCTCCCTCGTCGTCGCCGCCCTCGCCCTCCTCGCCGTCTCCCTCGCCGTCCTCCTCCTCCTCAGGCGCTACCTGCCCCTCCGCTCCACCCCGGCCTTCTACCTCGTCCCCATCTTCTTCGCCCTCTGGCTGCCCTCCGTCCTCGTCCTCCTCGTCCCCATCGACCTCGCCTCCAGCGCCATCACCGACGACCTCGCCTCCCGCGGCATATGGCTGCCCCAGAGGCTCGTCCTCGTCTCCTGGCGCTTCACCTACTGGCTGACCTTTTTCCTCACCTGGTATTTGCCCCCCCCCTCCCTCCAAGTCCAAGTCCCTTCCAACTCCTCCCTCGATCCCTTCGTCCTCCCTCGATCCCTTCGTCCTCCCTCGATCCCTTCGTCCTGACAACATCCCAAAAGGCTCATCCTCCCCATCCTCGCCGAATACTCCGACTCCGGCTACCGCGACCCCCGCGACCGCCTCCTCCACGCCCTCCGCGCCAACGCCCAGTACTGGGCCCTCGTCCTCGCCCTCGCCGCCTCCGGCCTCGTCTACGTCTTCCTCGCCTACGAGTTCTCCCTCACCGCCCTCCGCGCCCTCCTCATGGCCCTCTCCTACTGCTGGGGCCTCCTCTTCGCCATATACCTCATGGGCCACGGCCTCGTCGCCATCCCCCGCAACCTCCTCCGCGCCGTCAGCGTCAGCGCAACGCTCCGCCGCCTCCACGCCAAGGCACCCCGCGCCCACGAGCGCATCCAGGACGCCGCCGCCGCCCTCGAGGACCTCGAGCTGCTCGTCTTCCAGCTCGCCTCCCGAAAGCCCGCCGGCAGCGCCCTCGCCTTCCGCGACTGGATCGACGACCTCCAGCACATGGCCGGCATCCCGCCGTCGCCCGCGGCCCCCCCGCGGCCCCAGCACCACCGCTCCCTCCACCGACACTCCTCGTCCGCCTCCTCGTCCCGGTCCTACTGGTATGCAGATGACCCCTCCGCCTCGTTCCCAGCATCTCCCACAGACGCCCCCGTCATCCCCAGCGTCATCACAAAAAAGTACCTCGCCGAGCTCACTCGGAAGCTCGTCCGCGCCCGCCACGCCAAGTCCCGCTTCGTCGCCGAATGGGCCCTCCTCGTCCAAGAAGCCTCCGACTCCCAAAAGATCCTCGACTCCGCAGCCTCCCACCGCCTCGACTTCTCCTCCTCTCCCACTTACCATACCACCGCCACCCTCCCCTCCACCCTCTCCCCCCTCTTCTCGCTCTCCCCTCTCACCCCCTACACCCGCTACCTCCTCCACTACTACCTCCTCCCCGCCGCCCGCCTCTGCCTCGGCGCCCTCCTCGCCCTCGCCTCCGCCT
>NIGD01000003.1:1647081-1685054 GCA_003055185.1 Escovopsis sp. TC
CCCCCCCCAAACAGTACTTACCCTTCGATGCAGAAAATTCTCAAACTCATCATCGCTCAACGCATGCTCCTCCACGGTATCATAATGCGGATTCTAAGCCCAAAGATTAGCAAGCCCCTCTGTATCTTCTTTCTTCCATCAAGGCCATCCGAGGTTCCCCTGCTCCCGTCAGGTAGGACCTGTGGTAGGAACCAAACATAGATATGGATACCATCAAACTGCCCCGCAAGACCGAGTCAGGGAACTCACCGTGTAGTTGAAGATCTCCAGATAGCTCGTCGTCTCCTTCACCACCTTGCACTCCCCCACAAACTCAGCGAACATGTAATCATCCATCCCTCCTCGCCGTGGTCCTCTTCCTTTGGATATTCCTCTTCGTCTTCCCCTCCCTCTCCTCTTCCTCGTCCCTGTCCTCGTACACCAGAGAATCACCAGGATCGACGAAGCATCCACACCAAGAGAACCCCAACCACAGACCCGCAATCCCTCAGATCCAACACCGCCAAAATGGTTCAAAAGCCCGAAGTCCTCTCAGGCAAGAAAGATCTGGTCTCAACGTTGATTGTGAAGTCTGTCAGACAAGATGTACTCAGGTACTCCGACTATTGAAGTGATCACTGATCTTGCCTCGTCTCGTCGCACTGATTTAGGCAAGAACACCCCGAATCTCGCTCCTTCCATCAATCTCAAGATTCGCAGAATCGATTCTTCGACGCGGCAGGTACGACAGAGAGAGTATCGAGTATTCGTATGGAGTACGGAGTACTTGTCCTCCGTAGTAGTTTTCGTTCTCCACACGGCGGTGGCCAGGAGCGATCACAGGCTCAGCCCAGCCCCGCGCTTTTGGGGGGGGGACGGAGAAGGAGCAGGAGCCACCGACACTTCAAGAGCGCCTGCCTTCAGCGAATGGATCGATGCCATCCATGGGTCCGTCCTCCGTATTCAATGTGTACATGTACATGTAGTAGGTGATGAGGCGCCGCCGCCCCCCCTGGGCCGTGCAACATCGTCCGTCGGGCACTTGGGCTGGGGCTGGGCACTGCTTTGGATCCCCGTGCGCCGCCTCTTGTTTTTCTTCTATGCATGGGATGTCCATGTTGGATGCACGTGGGATGATGTATTCTTATCCTGGGAGGGGAGTACCGAAACGGTAGTGCATAGGTAGTATGTACCTGGTAGTAGTAGCGGGTCGGGGTCGGGGCCGGGGTCGGGATCGGAATCGGGGTCAGAGCCGTCATCGTCATCGTCGAGGTCGACCTGGTTTCCCTTCCTCCATGAGCCGTTCGGGCTAGATGCGCACGTAGGAGACAGAGCTTGGCCTCGGGGCCGATGGGTAGAATCGTTGTCATGCGTGATTGGACTGGGTAATGCTACTGCTACTACTACTAGTACTACTACTACTACTACTAGTACTACTACTACTACTACTACTACTACTAGGTAGTAATAAATGATGCTGCTCTTCGCCAACTCCTCGCCAACATTTCCACCGACAAAGATCCGCGCCCAGGAGGTTCAACTTCTTTAGGTTGTAACGTATAAGGATGCCTCGTATGATATGCTTTTTTCTCGTTATTCGATCCAAAAAGAAGACGAAGAAGACGAAGAAGGAAAACAAAACAAAGCAGTGCCTCCCTGTAGTGTGTCCCAAGTGGCTATTGAAAGCCATTGCAGACAGGGCCCAACGCCGGCCGTCCAATTCATTCCCTTCCAACGCTCCTTCTCTTCAGCTTCCTCCTCTTCCCAAACTCGGTCTGCGGCGAAGAGCGCCGCTGGATGGACTTCGTGTGTCCAAGCCAAAGCAAAGATAGCTCTACCCACGTGTGCTCATGGAAGACTGCCAACTCTGGTCCTTTCCACCACGAAATTGGTACTCACATGCATGGAGCGGGATTCAAAAGTCAACGAATAGGTGTCCGTACCTAGTAGCGTGTGTCAGAGCCTTGTGTCTGGTAATTCCCTTTTCTCTACCCCCAGGTTGGGGGCCGCAATTGATGAGCTATCCAAACTTACTCGTCCATCCCGCTAGGGCCGCCATATTTCTCAGGATCCTCGGGGTATCGGTCGAATTGGCTGGCGTCTCCCGACCCGGCCTTGACCGGCGGCGTGTACGGCGCGTCAATGTCCTTACGAGCCAGCCTGTCCCACGTGACCTCGGCGAACCATGGGTGGTTCCGGACATCTTGCGATCCTGCGTACAGGTTGCCCAGCCTCTTCGTCAGGTCGGCCGTGATGAGGCGCTCCAGAAGGTTCTGCGCGTCCGGGTTGATGTAGGCCGGGTACTTGACCTTGCCTTTGAGGATGTTTTCGTATATCCTCATCGGCGATCCGCTGTCCCAGAACGGCGTGTACCCGCAGAGCATCTCGTATATCAGGATCCCAAGGGACCACCAGTCGACCGACTTGTTGTATCCCTTGTTGGAGACCACCTCGGGCGCAAGGTAGTCTGGCGTGCCGCAGAGCGTCCAAGTCTTGTCCGGCACGCGCTTCGCAAAACCAAAATCTGTTATTTTCAGGTGGCCATGACGATCCAGCAGCAGGTTCTCGGGTTTCAGGTCTCGGTAGATGATGTTCTTGGAGTGGAGGTACTCGAGCGCTAACGTGGCCTCCGCGGCGTAGAACTTGGCAACGGGATTCGGGAATCGCTATACCTCTTCGTCAGTCAAAGCCCCCTAAGTGGCCCTCTGTAGCTGCCAATGCTCAGAAGCGGGGTCGTTGTCGCGAGTCGGTAAATGCGACCGCTGGGGAGAAGTGGGACGATAAAGGGAAAGAGGGAGCCGGGTATGATGGGATGGGCATACCCCTGATTTCCTCAGCAGCGAGAAGAGCTCGCCGCCCTCCACAAAATCCATGACCATGTAAAGGTTTTTCCAGTCCTGAAAAGTGCCCCAGAGCGTGATAAGAAAGGGGAACTTGACATCGCTCAGCATGCGGCGCTCGTCGTTGGTGTGCTCGACCTGCTTCATCTTGACGACCTGAGCCTTCTTCAACACCTTGACAGCATAGAATCTCTGGTTGTGCTTCGATTGAACCAGGTGAACTCTCCCGAAACTACCGGTTCCCAAAGTTCTGTGTATCTCGAAGTCGTTGAGCGAATATTTGCCCTTGGTCACACGGGGCTCTGATATGCTATGCTGCGGCTGATGCCGAGGGTGCTGCTGGTGTTGCACTTGCACATGCTGCTGCTGTGGTTGCTGCTGCTGTGGTTGCTGCTGGTGGTGAAGGTCTGCCTGCTGCGGTGATCGAGCGGATTGAGCGGCGTGCTGTTGTTGCATCTGCGCGGCGGCGGCGGCGGCGGCGACATCGTTCGCGTGGTTAGCTTGATACGGGGTATAATGACCAGCAGTGCCGTCGGATGGAGGCGCATTGATGAGGTTGCTGATGCTCGGGAGGTTCTGCGCATCGTGAGCCATGGACGTCTGCGGCGTCGCGTACTGTGAGGGGATCTGGCTCATGTTGCCTCGCGACTCGGACGCCTGCTGCTGCTGAGGTTGCGACTGGCTGCTGCTGTTCCGGCCGGTGCTCTTGTGTCTCTCGCCTGCGTGCAACGGGCGAGGCTGCTCTGTTTTCTTGTTTTGCTCGGGAGCGTGAGCGTTGGCGGGGACGGGGACGGAAGCGGCACCGGCTGCGGGCGTCGACGGCGAGGACGAGCCGGGTAATGCCGCAGAGCTTGCCTGAACGGGCAGCGGGCGCTGCGGCGGATGCGACGAGGACGTCGTTGAGGACTCGGAGTGCTTAGCCGCCGTCGACGCTGCAGGGTTGATGGGTTGCGAGCCGGCGGATTGGGCGGCGGAGGGAGGGTCAGGGTTGGCCTCTTTTGTCCGTTTCTTCTTGAGAAATCCGCCGAGGGAAGGCATAGGGATCGAGTATTTGGGAAGAAGAGAAAAAAAGGAAGAGGGAAAGGGAAAAGGAGGAAAAAGAAACAAGGGAGGGGGGCTCGCTTTCAGAGGCTGAGGCCCGACTCACTAGAGGGCGGCCTGGGTGGGACTGGGATTGAGGGGAAACTCTAAAGCAGGGTCCGGACAAGGGCAGCAAGCCAAGCAAAGCCTCGCACAGGACCGATATCGAGTCGAGGATCCGTTTTAGAGCTGCAATCTAAAGGCTTACGGGAGGATGCGGATGCGGTTGGGGATGTCGTATTTGCGGCCACAGGAAGAATTGGGAGAGACCTGCAATGGTCTCTGTCAGAGTACCGGAGGATTGTCGAAGGAGTACGAAGTGCTCCGTGCCTCGCCCGTGCGATCCCCTTGCGTCGCTGAGCCTCGCTGAGTCCTGGGATCGGTCAGGTCGGATCTGCATCTGTCGAACCACAATCGCCAAATCCCCAAATCCCCAGATTCCCAATGCCCTATCCCAATTGGATTGCCGAGGGCCCCGATCTGGGCGTCGTCCGAAATTCAAGGCCCGACGGTCGACGTGATCGGCAGCCGGCCCAAAAATAGTCCACTCCGTGCGGAGTATTTGTTTTCGTGCGAGTACTCGTACGAGTACGGTTTGAGCTCAACGTCACTGCTGGCTGGCTGGCAGCGGGCACTTCCCCAGCGTACGCCCGGTTTTGTGATCGCGAGTTCGTGCTCCGGACGGAGTACTCCGTACCAGATGGGAATGTGGCACAGCAAACCCTGCCTCCTGCTGGGGATGCCAGCAAAAGTGAGCGTTGCCGGGTATCAAGACGGCTCGAGCAAAAGCTGGGCGCGGATGCCGGCAGCCACAATCCCCGCAAGTTGAAGTCGACCGGTGGCACTCGTACTCGACACGGAGGAGATGACGCAGAGACTCGTGCGGGCCGACCAGGGCCTGTTGAGAACAGTGGTGGTGGTGGCGGGGTCGAAGTGGGCGTCCGGCAGTGCAGTAGCAGCGTGGAGACGAGAGAGGAATTGGCAAGGCGGCGAGTGTTGTCAGCGAATATAATTTGAGGAGCTTGCGGCAGTTGGCGGCTCAACAACAACAGCAACGACAGCGATCCAAGCGAAGGGCGACTGGCACAGAGAGAGGACGGAGTCGGTCACGGCGATTAGTAGGTAGGGAAGGGCGGATGGGCGGGATGTACTTGTAAGGGCTCGGGCTGGAGTCGGGGGGCCAAGGACGGGGAGGGTGGGCGGTGGCACGGCGTGGTGTGGTGTTCGGGGTTGAGGACGGGACGAAATGACAGCGGGATGAAGGTGAGATTCCCGGCCTTGTCATGCACCAAAAGGATCAGTACTCGTGGTCGTACTCCGTACATGTAGTCTTGGCCGTCATAGTAGGTACCGCGGGAGAGAGAGCTCCTTGCTGGACGGATGTGGGGGAGCGAGGGTTCCCGTTGCGAAGGAGACGACGAGCTTCGACTTACGGAGCAACACTAGGAGACCCAGTCAGTATGAGGAAAGTACAGATCAACGATGGCTTGGAAATGATGCAGTGGCACACCTGCTGCTCTTCTTTTCCTCAATTCTTCTGTCCCTGCCTTTTTCTTCTTCTTGCTGTTCTTTCTCTGCCTTTTCCCCCTTTCTTCTGTGAATGCTGCTGCTGCTGCTGCTGCTGCTGCTGCTGCTTCAGACTGAGACAGGAGAAGTGCGCTGGAGGCAACAAATCGAGGAAGAAGAAGGGGGGGGGAGGAGGAGGTGGTGGAGGCAGGAGGAAGGAGGATGAAGAGAAGACGAGAAACCTGAGGAGAAGAAGAAGAAGAAGAAGAAGAAGAAGAAGAGAAGAGAGAAAGAGGGAAAAGGGGGATAGAGGAGGAGAATCAAGTCAAGAGGCTGTGGGAAGGAGAGAAAGAGGGCGAGGAGGGGGAGCTCCTGCAGGAACGAGCGACAAGGCGATTCGGCGCAACGCAGCTCGGGTCAGGAGCGACCCAGACGACAGAGCTCGAATCCGGCGAGGAAGGCGCGCCTCTCCGTCGTAGCGGAGAACCAGGTACATGTGGTACTCCGTAGTAGTACTGGTGCCTGTAACAGCGTGTTGTGTCGAGATATGATGATGATTGTGAGGGATGTCCTGTCTTTCCTTTGGAAATGGAGTATAGTAGAATGCAGAGGCACAGAGAGGAAGAAATGAAATGGGAGGTGAGGCAGAGAGCCAGGAAAGAGGAAGCGAGCCAGCGGGCGTTGTTGGAGGTGGGAGCGCCAGATGGAGCGAAGACTTGTGCGCATGGATCTAGATGCATGATGGTTCAAGTCCCAACGGCCGCCTCGATGTCACTGCTGCTGCTGCTGCTGCTGCTGCTGCTGCTGCTGCTGCTGCTGCTGCTGCTGCTGCTGCCAACGGCTTCCTCTTCATCCCGTCATGGGTGGGAACCATGACAAAATGAGTGCGCGTGGATGGACCGATCGGGAGGACGGTCGATCGCGGGCCCGAGAGAGCCATCCATTGAGATGCCGCATGGCGTCGACTACTGGTCACGGTAGTGGGAGCAGTGAATTAGGGGTACCAGTAAGGCCTTGAGAATCGAGATCCGCCAATCCATCCATCCCTTGCCGCACAAGTCGATGGCTCTCTGCGCCCTGACGTGCTTCCTCCGCACTCCGTACGAGCGCAACATGTACGCCGCTCGATGCTGATACTGATGCTGATGCTGATGCTGATGCTGATGCTGATGCTGATGCTGATGCTGATGTTGATGCTGATGCTGATGCCGATGCTTCTGTCGTGTGGACATGCCGCGCCTGGGCGAACTGGCGGGCCAACAGAGCCCAAGACACCCATGGATGGATTCAGGGTTGCTCGAGCCCAGGAGACGACGGGTTTCGCCTTGGAATTTCCAACCCCCTTTCAAGCTCGTGATACATCCTCACTCGGCATCCTCCAACATGGATGGTTGCGGAGAACCGAGCACCGGTAGCTGGAGCTCTAGAGCTCTGCCGACTCCCCCGGTGCCGAAGCTCGCCGCCTGGCGTCCCCACGGCAGCGACGGCGTCTCCCCTCCAGCCTCCAGCCTTGCCGCCGCCGGCGCTCGCCACGAGGCACTAACGGCGCCCGTGACGCCAGAACGACGATCCCCCCCGGGACGAGCACTGAGTCTCCGTGCAGAGATCGAGCTACCTCCTGTACTCCGTAAGCTCGGTCTGGATCCATCAGATTGTTGTTGTCGCCAGGCCGCACGTGATCTCCCCCAACCCTGGGCTGGTGGCGCATCTACAGGTAATACTCCGTACTGGTAGAGGTATTCTGTAGTACGGAGCACCAAGAGCAAAACATGGACTCGGAGCTCCTGGCTCGATCAAAACCTGCAATGAATGGATCGGCTACGGAGTACTACTTAGTACCTGTAGCCTTCAAGGGGTAAGGCTGTGTGGTCGTACTGCCTCTCCTGTCAGGTAAGGCGCGGGTAGTACTAACGGAGCACGGAGTACTACCTAGTAGCATGGAGACGACAGATTTGGCCCCGCCGGACGAATGTCAACACTTCCTTGCAATGATCTTGTGAACTCGCCAATATGTTTGCTTATCGACATACTCCCAGGGAAGTTTCCTCCTCCTCTCCTCTGCCGTCCTCCCATGGATGCTTCTGCCCCTGATGGCCTGCTCTTCAACTTCCCCCCCTCTTCTTTCTCCTTTCCCCTGGTCTCTCTCCCCGCATTCCTTTTCCTTCTCATTCTCGTTCTCGACCTCCTCCTCCTCGTCCTCCTCCTGTTCATCTTGCTCATGATCTGTATCCGAATTCTAGACCCACACAACCCAGGCCACTCCATTCATCACTCCCCCACGATGACACCGAAAACTAGCCCTCAGAACCTGTGGCTCTTCGCCTTGGTCCGGTACGCAGTGTACCCGACGTAGCCGATGCCCACGGCCAGCCCGAGCAGGAACGCCTTGGTAAAGAACCACATCCAGCCGCCGCCGCCGCTACCACCGCGACTGCCCCTGCCCTTGCCGTACGTCTGCCCGGTGCCCTTGCCCGCCTGGCCGGTCGACGACGTCGTCTTGTACAGGTTCCTCGTCGTCACGGACAGGATGTCGTGGTTGTCGCTGAGCTCGCCCGTCTCCGCGCTGAAGCCCAGGTACGCGACGTTGGGGATCGCGGGCGGGTTGTCGATGTCGAAGCAGCCCGTCCACTCGTCCGTCTTGTACTGCAGCTCCAGCTTGAGCTGCTTGTCCTGGAAGTACGTGAGGCGCAGCTTCGTCGGCACCTGGCCGTGCCGGATCCCGCGCGCCGAGCACCCCGCCAGCTCGTTGGGCTTGCCGTCCGTGTCCTTGTCGTACGACGTCTTGCCGTCCCCGACCATGGCCATGACGTAGGGGAAGATGACGCCGGGGCGGTTGTTCTTGTACGTGTCCACGAAGATGCCCAGGCCTTCGAATCGGTCGCTGTGCCCGAAGACGTTGCCCAGCTGCCCGCGCTCACGCGTCATCCACATCGCGAACCCATCGCCGTACAAGTTGTTCTTGCCGTGGATGCGGAACTCCACCTCCACCTCCCAGTTCGTCGCCGTCAGCGGCACGCGCGAGAAGAGCCATCCGTTTTGCGACGGCCGGTCAGATGTCAGTCGAATATATCTGTACGTGGGAGGATGGTGTCAGCCTGAACTCCTCACCATCGTCATGTGCAACGAAGACGCAACAAGAAAACGTAGGGGCGAGGAGACTTGTCACACGGGGGCATCAATGGGTGGAAGCGCATACGAGTCCGTCCGAATGATCGTGTCGCCGCCAAAGTCGAACCATCGGCTCTGCATGTCTGAGTCCAGGTAGGGCTATCATGACGATGTCGATCAGCATCTCCAGCGTTCCAAAACATCTTATCGAGCAAACGATGTCCTCCGCGATTCGAAACAGCACGGGATGCGAAAGGGGGGGGGGTCCCTACCTTATCAATACTGTGTGTCCTCAACTACAAACCACGCGAGCACCTCAAGTCAGCCTCAGCCCCTCCCAAAAAGCCCACGATCACTCAACTCCCATCCCAATTGGATGCTCCAGAGGCCACCAACCGTGATGCTCTTGATCTCGCCATCGTCCGCCGCCGCCGCAGTCCAGGCAAATGCCGCGACCGCAAGGGCCGACAGCTTCGACAGCCACAACATGGCGGGATATCTGGCTCGAATCGAATCGAATCGTATCGTATCGCACGGTCTGGGTCTTGTCTTGTTTCGCCTCGCGATAATGGTGCCGAGGCCGGATCTGCCCGCTCCTCGCGTGTCACAAGCACTGCCGCTGCCTGTCGAGTCGGTGCTTCAAAGAATACCACCGACGGTCCTGGGGGACTTCAAGTCGAAGCCGCGCGGGCGGGGATGTCGTACGGTATTGTCCTAGCCGCAAGCTTTTGGGGAGGGGGGGGGGGGGGGGGGTTTGTCCGTCGTCTCGAACTCCGTGCTCGTAGCTCAATGCACTTGGTATTCTTAGCCAGCAAGCTGTCCTCTTGCGCGAGGCATTGAAGCAATCCTGGCCCGGTGTCAGACGACTACTCCGTAGTGTAGCAATTCCGGCGGGATGAATGGGTTGTCCTTCAATGTGGCCTCCGTGCGAAGAATCCATGCATCTTCGTCGCGGCGCTGCACCGCCACCGTACTCTCAGTGAAGCGAAGCCGTTAGTTCAGACCGTGGAGGTGCCATACTGAATGCTACCATTTGGCGGGGCAGTGGTTCAAGAAGGCGTCGGCACCGCCACCCGCCACCAGCCACAAATCGATATGCGCAATCGAAACCGCATCAAAAGACTTGCAACATGAAGTTCGAGAATCGGAGCGCATCGCAACAAGCGCAGCGCAAGCAAAACGTTGACCTTGCTCAGGTTGGAAAGGCGATTCTGAAAGTCTTCTTTGCGGCAATCCTGATCTCGTTCGTTCCACCGTTCCTACAGAGCCATCTCCTTTGCCACGCGGTCGAGGGCGCACAAGATGGACTCAAGCACGGTCAAGCAGCAGGTCATGAAGCAGGTCCTCACAGAGGCCAACCTCGCAAACGCCCGTGTCCTGATCGAGGTATGTCCATCCGGGAAAAGATTACCTTGTACTGATGGAGCAGTCATAGAGGCTGACCCATTGATCAGAAACTGCAAGATGTGTGCTTCGAGAAGTGCGTCCCCAAGCCCGGCTCCTCTCTCTCCAGCGGCGAGCAGACATGCATGACGTCCTGCATGGAGAAATACATGGCCGCCTGGAACAAGGTCAACGCCGCGTACATCCAGAGGATACGACAGGAGCAGGGGAACTAGGGACAAGACTCGATCTTTTTTGAGAATGCGACAGCCGCGACGATGTGACAGATGGTCACACCCGGTCCCGAAGAAGTCGCGACACCTAGCGAGGAAGACGTAATACCAAGGGTGCAAGGCCGTCGAAGGGGAGGGAAACAAGAAGAGGAGGGCATGGACGGGCTCAATACCGGAGAGAGCCTATCTGTACCAATACAGTCCGGTCCATTGGTGGCCGGGATCAGGCTTGAGCAGCGCATGGCGCTGCCAAACAGAGCGCTCGCGCTTTGCAAGGAGACAGGAAAATAAGGGGACGTCTCGGATGAAGGCTCGCGTCGTCTGGCGTCGAGTCACCCTCACTGTATAACAGACATAGATCGTGCTCGCCAATCTGAGCCATGGTATTACAGGACACGACCTGTTTCCATGCCTGGCCTCGCTGCCGTGTCGGGTATCATCCACCTACTCCCGTCCAGCCGCCGCCGCCTTCTTCTCTTCCTCCGCCGCCTTCTTCCTCGCCAAGTATCTCTCCTTCGCGCTCGAGATCTCCCCCTCCGTCTTGCGGCTCTTCGCGTTCCTCTCCACCTCCTCCCTCCTCGCCTGCTCCTCCTCGCGCGTCCGCTTCAGTGACTGCTCCAGCTGCTCCTCCATCATCCGTGACTGCCGCTCCCGCATCGCCTGCTTCTTGTCGTGCCGCATGCCGCCCGTCCCCTGCCGCTCGCCGTCCGCCGGCCGCGGCGCCTCCCGCTCCACCGCCTCCTTCTTCTTCGCGCCCACGTTGAGCCCGCCCTTGAGCAGCTGCCGCTTGTCGACGACCTGGCCGTCCTCGTTGACCGCGATCGAGGCTCCTTGGTCGTTGAGCTCCCTCGCCAAGTCCGCCTCCGTCTTCTGCGCGCCCTCCTCCAATTCCCTGTCTCTTGGAAGATCGCCGCCGGCGCCGCCGCCGTCTTCATCATCTCCACGGCGCGGTGCTCGCTCGGCTATATCCGCCGCTTTGAGCGTTTCCGCGTGTCGTTCTTCGTCCTTGTTCAACATCCTCCTGTAGAACGCGGTCATCCCCCCGCCCTGATTCTTCTTGGCCTCCTCCTCCTCCTGCCTCTTCTCCGCCTCTTCGATCCTCCTGTTCTCCTCCAGCTGTCTCTTGTACCCTTCCGTGACGAACTTCTCCTTGCCCGCGAACTCGTCCCCCTCGGCCTCCCGCTCTCTAGCGATCTTCTTCTCCTCGGCAATCAGCGCGTCTCGTTTCCTCACGTCCGCCGCCTGCAGCAGGCTGCGCATGTACTTGGGTTTCCTCTCCTCGTCTTCTTTGGACTTGGTCCTCTTCGGCTTCATCGAATCGTAGATGGCGTCGTACTCGTAGACATTGCCGTCCAGCTCTGCGGCGGTCTCGGCGTGCTTCCGGGACGCCAAGGAGCTCGACAGGTCTCCAAACATGGCGCTGGTCTCTGTCCTTGCTTTCAGCTTCGGCGGCTCCTTGGGAATTTCTCTTCTTGACCTGGGACCTGTCGATCTGGAGTCGGACTGTGGCGCCGAGCCTGCAAAGTCGTCGAAGTCGCCGCCGATGTCCTCGGCCTTGTTCGAGGCTTTCCTGCGATTCAGAGCGTCGCCATCATCGTCGCCGTCGTCGTCGTCGACGTTGAACATGGACCGTCCCCGTGCCGGCAATGGCTTGGAAGTGCCGGCCTTCTTTGTGAGGTTCAGCCCGAAGGCAAGCTTTGGCTTGTTCATCCCAAGCAAAAGGAGGTTGTGGTCGTAGTCCAGCTTCTGATCAGAGCCAGATGATCTATGAACCCGTAGCTACAGAGCCTCGAAGAAAGAGCAAGCTTGAATGAAAGAAAAGAGGTACTAGACAGAATCAAGATGACAAAGTCCAACGTATTTTGATGGCAAGTCCAAGATCACCGCGCAGACTCGGAAGGTACGACCATATGAAATGCATGCACCTGCCCTGAATGTCGTCCTCGGGGTCGTGCCTTCCGCAAACCGCAGCGACCCCAGATTCTTTAGCCCAATCGGGACTAGTGCAAACTCTACCGACCAGCCGCAGCCGTCATTTTGAGCGGCAAATCAACGTCACTTACCCTGGACGACTTCAACTTCAACCTCATCTCTCGATTCTGTTACTGCATCATCTTGACTCCGTATCCGTATCCAAGGAATCACCAAAGGTCAGAAGGCTCATACCATTTCATTTTTGCGAGCGTAGATCACCTGAGTATCACTCTTCATAGATCTCACGCTCGGTCTCTTTTCTTGAAGCATCATCATGGAGTACTGTAGCATCTGCACGACTTCCCTCGGCGAGGAAGCCCCCCCTTACTCCCCTACGGCATCACAAGATCCCCCCGACACGAGACCGCTTCCCCAGGACCGCAGATTCCCTTGCTGCCGCCGAATCATCTGCTACAAATGCAACCGAGTATGTCCTCCCCGCTTCGGGTCACCGCTTGAACTCGACTACTGCTCTCACATCTCACCTCTCACCATCTCCATGCCTGCTTGTGCTCTGCCGACCCATCTCGCCACCAAGCTCATACGCCTGACCAACAGGAAAACAACCGTCTCGAAACATACTGCCCATACTGCCAAATCTCAAACAAGCCCTCCTCCCTCCCGCAAGGCCTCAAAGACCCCCCCCTCTACACATCTCTCCCCTCCTCGCACACCCGCTCCCTCGCCCCCACATCCCCCTCTCCACCTCCCTATTCAGCATCTGGGGGCACAGACCAAAGACCGGCTCCATCCTCACAGCATGACAAGAAGACTCTCTTCGCCTCCTCCCCCCACTCCTCCTCCTCCTCCCACCAACAGATAGCCGAAGACACCCTCCACTTCCTCGACCACGACCACGACACCGTCCAGTCCCTCTCCCTGCGCTACCACGTCCCCGCGGACGCCCTTCGCCGCCGCAACAACATCACAAGCGACTATCTCCTTCTCGGCCGCAGGACCGTCCAAATCCCCGGGGAGTTCTACCGCGGCGCAAGCCTCTCCGCACGGCCACCCGAGGGCGAGGACGAGGAGCGCAAGAGGGCGAGTATCCGCCGCTTCATGAGCACTTGCAAGGTGCACGACTATGATGCCGCGCTGTTCTACCTCGAGCAGGAGGAGTTTGATCTGGAGGCTGCTGTGGAGGCGTACCTCGCGGATGACGCGTGGGAGAGGGAGAATCCGAACCGGCTAAGTTGCGAGCGGGAGCAACGGCAGCAGCGGCGGCGGAGACGCATGTTCTTCTGGCGCGAGTAATGAAGCAATTTATCACTGGGAGGGATGCCACCACGAACCACAAAGATTTGTCTGCTGCTCCTTCTTGAATTAGATTTTCATTATCTGGATATATGAGACCTTCCATACTTCATTGCACTTAAAGGACGCGTGCCGCCGGCCGGACAGGCGCAAGCATCGAACCTGGATGCTTGGGCCGAGAATCAAGAAAAGACAAGAAAAGAACCAGAAGCCAAGCCAACAGGGGGAAAATGGCCAGGAAACATCAGTGACATATTCGAGAAACGCCGTCCCCTATGAAACTCCCGTTGTTACAGCCATTCACAAGTACATTTCAAAAGAGCTCATCATTAGAAGGCGGATCTGGTTCGAATATCCTGCAAGAAATTGTCAGCAAACGGCCAAGCTTTTCCGCAATTAGGGGTAAGGGAAGGATCTGTAGAGAGGAAGGGGGAGGCAGAAATTCAAACTTACCGAAATCTTGCGCTCAATTTCCCGCACTGAGCGGTCAAGTTCTCCAGCAATCATCTGCTTCTTGTCATTTGGCAAGAGAGTGTATCGCTCGCACAGGTCTCCGTCAATCACCCCCTTGACGGGCGCATAGTAGCTGCGGTACATAAGGTGGTCTCTGCCCGCGAGCGGGGCGTCCTCCGCCCTCATGTGCTGCTCCAGGCTCTGGAAGAAATCCGTGTCCTCGCGCGTCACAAAGGGGATGAAGACGCCGATCGTGCCCATGAGCCCGCTCCACAGCAGGACGTCTTGGCCGCCCACCACCAGGCTGGTCTTGGTGATGCTGGTCGGGATGTCTTGGGTGTAGAAGTGGCACATGAGATCGAGCCGATGCGACGTCCCGTGGAGGTAGTCCCGCGCATTGAGGAGGTGAAGGCCTGCTTGCTCCTCGTCCGCCTCCTCACTGGCCTTGGGCGGGCATCGCACGATGAAGATGTTGCCGAACTTGTCGCCGCCTGCGACCGTCTCGTAATCGACCATGGTCGAACACGTCGTCCACCGGGCGATGGTGTCGTCGGCGAAGGGAATGAGCTTGTTGGTCGCGGGCTTGTACGCCACGAATGTGATGCCTTGCTGGATGTCACCGACGACGATGCGGCTGCCCTGCGAGCTCAGGGAGATGATCTGCTGCGACGCGACTTCTGCCTGGGCTTTCCGCAGCATCTGCCGCATGCCGAGATCGTACACCCGCACCAGCTTTCCCACGCCCGCCAACAGCTTCCCTTGGAAGGGGATCATCGCAAGAGGAGGATCTTCAATCTTGGTCTTGTGGATGAACTCCAGCTCGCGTCCATTGTCCTGGAAGCGGTAGATATGAATGTACGCCTCAGACACGCTGCGCGGATTGAGAACAATGTCTTTCCCTGTACCAACGACGAGGAAGTACTCGTTGTCTTGACTCGCGAACGGAACGATAGCCGCGCTGACGGTGGCTTCATTCTCCTCGAGATCGATTTTCTGAAGAACCTGGCCCTCCTCGGAAAGGGGATCGATGACGCTAATGCACGATGCCCATCGCCTATTTCCTCTAGGGTGCCCGAAGTCTTCCGGCGGGAGAATTTTGGCGTCCCCATTGATTGCGGCCGGGTCAGCGAGGAGCTTGGCGCACAGCTCGGGAGCAAGGGTGTGGTTATCCGCTTCGATCGTGTAGAAGAGAGGATGCTCGGGATGCTTGACCATCTTCTTTGGCGTATACGTCAAAGGGATGGAGCTCTGGATCAAGGTCTCTCCAAGGCGGTCGATGGAAAAGATTCTGAGGTCAAAGTCAGCTCTATTTGCTCGTGATCGGACGCAACGTCCATAATGAAAGAAGAGACAAGAGAGGGACAAAATTGCCGTTCAGTAGGAACAATTGGTAAAATGCGTAAAGGGCCTCATTGCCTATTGGCGTAGGTTCCCATGTTTCATCATTTGGCAGATCGGAAAGAAGGGGGGGGGGTTTCGACTGATAGAGAGAGAATTGGGGTGAGCTGACCTGAGAGATTGGCCTTGTATGCCCACAATGCCTTCCTCGCACTGCTCGCTGCTGAAGTTCCAGCCCCATTCGAGATCGACATAGCTCAACGGCGTGACGATGAAACTTCTAGTAATCGGGTCGGCATACCCCAGCCATGGTCGTGAACTGAGCCCCAACACGCAGGTCCTTCCCTGGACTGTGACTTGGAACAGACGCACTTCCTTAGGACCGAGGAACTTTTGCCGGGTGTCTGTCAGCTCGCCCGTCACCTCGTCCAGCACTGTGCGAAGGTAGACGCCAGAATGTAGACCGATGTGAAGATATAGAGTAGATCCTCCCGACGAAGAGTCTTCCATCGCAATGATGGCCAGGGACGTCGGCGCCGCGGTCAGTGCCTGGACCGACTTATTCTCCAGAGTCGACTCAGGGTCCAAGCTGAGGACGCGGACGGTGCAGTCATCACAGCCGACGGCGAGGAACGAGCTCCGGACTCGCCCCTTGGGCACGTCGCCCAAACTCAGGCATGTGACCGTGCCGAACATCTCCTTTTTCTCGTCGTACTCGGCCAGCGAGCCGTCCTGATCCATCTCGAAGTAGACAATCTCTCCAGAACTCAACGCAATGGCGACCTGCTGGGCATTCGTCGATGCCGCCACGATGGACCGATGCTGCGGAGCCTCCCACTGGTTGATCTGGCCGTTCCGAATGTGCCTGATGCCCTTGGGGTGGACCTGGATGAGACCATCATCGCCGAGCAGCTGAGCGGCGAGGGTGGGTGTGCTGGTGAGGAAACCCGAGTCGCTGACCTCCTCTACCGTCTCGCCGATGCTCAGGACGAGGGTGCCGTTGGTGAAGGAGAGGACGATGTAGGCGTCGTAGTTCTCGCTGCGATTGAGCTTGAGAGTCCACACCGCCGATGGGATTCCGGGCAATTCTGAGGCGACAATCTCGTTGACCTCAAGGCCATGTTTGAGCGTCCGAAAGGAGCTCCTCGCACCGCTGCCGCAGGCGGTGTAGATCTGAGGCGCATCCTCGCCCGTGATGTTGGCGACCTTGCAGTCAAGCAAAGGGTTCATGGAAGGAATACTTTCGACCAGGACCAAGTTTTCCAAAGGTCTCGGGTAGAAGTAAACGGGATCGTATGAAGCCTGGGCGTCGACGGAGAAGTCGTTGCTGACAAATTCCAACTCGTCATCATCGTCGCCGAGCTTCTCGAACTGGTAAAAGGAGGAATTGCCAAACTGGCTGGCCACGTAGAGGAAGCCACTCTTCAAGATGCACAAGCTCGACGCCACAGGGACTGTATCGAAATACTTGATCTTGAGGCTCTTGACCTCGCCCGTGGGATTCTCGTCCGCGTCCTGAACCATATCGATGGTGACCTTGAACATGTCTCCATCTTCGGTTTGCAGTAGGAAGAAGAAGGCCCCAGCGCTGCCCTTGAGCTTGTGCATCACGCCAGAGACGATGGTGCGCTTCCTCGAGGGGTCCTCGGTTGCACCCCGCCTGCGTGGAATGGGCACGCGGAAGGCCTCTTGGTTCGAGTGGCGGTAGGTGATGTTCTCTTCGCCGCAGACCAGCACACCGCTCGGCCCGTCGTTGCCGCCGGGAACCTGGAAGAGGATGGACGCCGTTGGGTCGACGGGCTCTGACCATTTCCGCACGACGTGGTTCAATCCAAGATCGAGCTCATAGTAGACGAGCTGTGTCTCAAGCTCCTCCAGTGCCCCGCCCGTCGGATCCTGGTCCACCTCAGAGTAATCAATCTCCAAGGCGGCGAACACGGGATTGGCGTATCCAACATCCAACGCCACCATGGAGATGACCAAGACACCCGGTTTGTGGGCCTCAAGTGGCGAAGAGATGGTGAGCTCCGCCTGAGAGTTTCGGTTCAGCACGTAGACGAGCTTATTTTTCTCGGTTGAGGCGATGAGGCATGCTCGGCCCTTGGGGTCGCAGGCAAGGTACTCTCCAGGAATGACCCGCCGCACGCCCGATTTGCCGAACGTCTCCAAGTGCAGCCGGCTGAAGCGATTCTGCGCGGGCAGATATTCAATGATGGTAATGCGGCCAGAGTCCGTCGCTAGAATCAGGTAATCTGGAATCTGTCATTAGTGACATGTCGAAGAAGCGCGCCCCACGGCCTCAGACGAAGGCGGCGGGGGCACACGGCTCGGGCATAGTCTGATGAGGCGGCTTTTGAATATCACTATGTGGCTCATTTCGATAGAATTTGGTGGAGGGAAACAGCCCCAACAAGGGGAGCAAGAGCGGGCGGGAGGGGAGGGGGAACAAGCGGGATTGGGGGGATGGGGATGAGTTGGAGGGGGAGAAGAGCAAAGACTTACCCTTGTTGCTGCCGGCCAGCCGAAACGGAGCCATTGACCGAATGATGCCAAAGACATCGTGAGAGAGGAGGGCGACGACCCTGCCCTGTGATGGATCAGGCCGGAGGAGCGTCAGCCGCGAGCCAGCCGCGGTGATGATGAGCTGCTCCTTGGTGCCCGCAAACTGGCCCAGGACCGCTTGGACGACGTTGGTGGGCGGCTGGATCGTCAGCGAGTACAAGAACATGTTCGAGGTGGTCGCCATGATGCCGACTGGGCTCACCACTCGAGCCTCGACGGGCCTGAGTAGCTTCTGCGGTCCGAATTGAGATGGAAGGAGCCGCGTCTCGTCGTCGGGAAGACAGGGAGAGGAGGAAAAGTGTTTTTTTTGTGCTTGTGAGAATCTGACGAGAATCCGAATTGGAAGCTTGAGCTTGGGCTTCGCTCGGCGCTGCGGAGAAACCATTGATGCGGGCGCATGCGCTTAGTCAGCAGACCCCGCGAACGTAGCGAAATCCGACATCATCATGCGATTTTGGTGGGATCGCGAGATCAAAAAATCTGTGAGCTGTCCACGTGCCTGCGGCGAGCGACAGACGACCCTTGGATTGACTTTGCGGGATTCGTGTTGTGTGTCATTCAGGTTCTCCTGACATCGGCTCGAGCAGGAGACGCGACAAAAATGGAGGCGGCGCTGCGAAGAGCCGGCAGCAGCCTTTGCCGGCACTGCTCTACGTCCTTGAAGCAGCAGCCTCAGCATCAGCAGCAGCAGTATCGGGTGGCAATCACCGGCAGGTCTCGGCTATGGGGCGCTTCTTCGGTACGAATAGTGCACTCGACTTGCACCACAGCAGACAACAGGGGAGGGAGACCAAAGGAGGCTGCTCCGAGAGCCACCACGAGCCGCAGGCTGTCGACTGGTCCCGTGCTGAGGAAGGAGGCCGAGGCCGCTGTTGTTGGTGAAGCCGCGAAGCCGGCGAAGCTGCAGCTCAGTCAGGACAACCTCTTCCACCCGTTCTCGACTTCCCCGGTCCCGGAGTTCCGCCGCCGGGCTGCCTTCATGAGGAGCCACGCCTACTGTCCGCACCCTGACCACAGGCCGATGGCGGTGCAAAGCTCCTCGCTCGAGCAGGGGCCGGATGCCGCCGCGGCGTCGGGGACGATGGCGCCGGCGCACGTCGATTTCGAGTGTCCCGACTGCGGCATCCCTGTCTACTGCAGCAAGGAGCACTGGATGGACGACTACGAGAGGCACCTCAAGATCTGCGACACCTTGCGGCAGATCAACGAGGACGACCACGATCTCTGCTCTGGGCGGGTCTTCCATGAAGGCAACCTGCCCGACATCCCGCAGGACATTGCCGCGGTCAACCTGACGAACTGGGACACGTTCATGTACACGCGGGAGTTCGCGGCCGTTGATTCGGACCGGGCCATGAGGCAGATCACCCGTCTGCTGACGTATCCCATCACGATTGGGAGCATCCTGCACGAGCTGAGCCCGTACAACATTTCCAAGGGAAACCGCCTGACCACGGAGGGATTGAAGAGCTTCAGCGGTAGGTTCAAAGAGAGCGGTCGGGGCGTACATATTGAATGGGAGCGGATTGACTGACACTCGGGGGGATTGAACCCATTGATTGCGACAGCCTTGAGATACAACCTGCATCCTCCACGGACAGGCCGGGGCGCGAAGATCGACCAGCTGCGCCCTGAGCCTCCGCCAGTGCGGTTGTTTATCCTCGGTGCCCGGGCCGAGTCCTCCCTCCCGCGGCCCATCTGGGTGCAGCTTGCGCACCTGTTCCCCGAGTCCAAGTTCCACCTCATCTTCGTTGGGCCGGAGAGCATGGCCAACCGAGACGACGAGTTCCCGCTGCCGGAGCGGACGCCCACGAACCCGTTCGGCATGGTGGTCGAGGACCGGGTGTGGTACAAGCTCAAGATCAGCACCATCGTGGACTTTTACCACACTGTCCACAAGTCTGGCTACTTCGCACCCTACGACCCCTACTTCGACTGCTTTGTGCTCTTCCACCCGGGACTGGGCCACCCGGCGAGCAGCCACGAGTGGGAGGAGACGCTGCCGATGCTGCTGGAGACCAAGGTGCCCATCATCAGCACGGGCTACACGACCGAGGACATGGAGCGAGACGTGGAGTGGGTGAAGAAGAAGGCCGCGGGGGAGTTCGACATGCTGCTCGAGCCGGGGGAGAACAAGTTCCGCAGCCTGCGGTGGGACTTGAATGACATGGACCCGCAAGACATCAGCTGCGGCAACCACGGCGTGTGGGCGTTCCGAGGAAAGAGGTACGAGATTGGGACCCTCTTCTTGTACAAACTGAGGCTGGACCCTCTATTTCCCCTATTTCTTGAGGCGTGTATTTGACGACCGCGGTCGAGACTAATGCGCTTCCAGGTATGAGACGACGACAAGGGACTAAGAGGGAAGATGGCACCCACACCACTATCTCGACGCAAGACCCGATCCCGCATCTGTACTACCTACGACACGTACATAGCTGCTCATCCCTATTGCATAGGCTGGACTGGACTGGACTGGACTGGATAGAGCTTCACCCGCCTTGCGCTACGTGTATACATGCAATTTGTACATATGACTGAGTTTCGAGTCAAAGACTTGGTGGACAAGCCTTGTGCCCGACAGGAGTATCATAGAGCACGCACACACTCCAAAGTCTCTCTCGAGAAGTCATCCTCTGTGCCCAGGGATCTCCCACAACCTCCCTCAACCTCCCGAACAGACATATGCTCTTCCTTGGAGTAGTCCTCGTAGTCTCTGCCCCTCCTCACATAGACATCGATGACGCCGTCGTCCTCGAACTGCCTCCTGCAGCGCACGGCCGGCGTCAGGCGGCTCGGCGGCTCTAAGCCCGTTTGAGGCGCTGGATGTATCCTCGCACCAGATTTAGGCCGAGAAGTACTTCGCCGGAGCTACGGAGTAATGCAGTCGGTGATCATTCCATGCAAGTGCGATGCAAGCTCCTGCCGCCTGCGACCACGACGAGACCCAACTCAACTTCAACGTCCTTCGTTCCTTCCCGCCATCGTTCTCGCGCTCTATCCTCCTCTTCCCACCCTCATCTCTCCTCCTCCTCCTCCCCCTTCTCCTTGACCTCTTCTCTTCCTCCTCTCCTCTTCTCATCTTCTGCCTCCTGATCCTCTCCATCTTGACTTCTAGCCCCGACGTAGACCCAGCTGCTTGGCCCTGCAACGGAGCTGCCGCCGACAAAAAACGCCATGACCCTTCGGCGACCTGCCCTGCAAAGCCGGCCATGACCGTCGCCGCCACCGCATCGACCCCTCCTCCTTCGAGGACGGGGACCCCCCGCCACAAGAACACTAGCAACGCAATCAACGGCTCAGAATCTGGTCGTCGGCCGAGCCGCTCGGCATCCTCGGCGTCCCTTGACCCGCTCTCTGACCGAGCCACGTTGACGCTCATCCGGCGCACGCTGTGCTCGCAGCAGCTCAAGGATAAGGGGCGGGATGCCCTGTCGCCGATCGAGGACCTCCTCCCGCCGCTGACGAGCCGCAACGATGTCGACCTGCAGCTCTACGCCTTCCTCGCCATCATCATGCGCGAGTTTGTGCAGAGCTGGTACGGCAAGATAACAAACGATGAGACCTTCGTCGCAGAGATCGTGGCCGTCATCGCGCACTGCACCCGCGCGCTCGAGCAGAGGCTTAAGAGGCTGGACCTCGAGAGCCTGCTCTTCGACGAGCTCCCTGATCTCTTGGATAGACACGCCACAGGCAAGCGCGCAGATGTCTCTTCCCATTGTCTCTTTCCCCTTTCTAACGTCTGCTGGCATGGATAGCATATCGGACGGCATTTCGGTCAGCGTCGCCGCAGGGATTCTTGCAGGTCGATCCCCACGAGATCTATCATTCTCTCTGTCCGCTGCCGGCCCTGTCCCCGGTGCCGCGTGCAGATGTCCCGACGACCGTCGCTCTCCAACAAGAGAATGAAATAGCCTACCGCCAGCTGCTAGTCCGGGCTGTGCTAGCCATTCTGCTGCCTACCGAGGATCTGGAGAATCCATGTTTGACGGCAATTGTCAGCCAGATCTTGTCAGAGCTCATCATCGGCAATACTGTCGCCAAAAAGGCGTCGCAGCCGTGGCTGCTGTACGAGGCCATCTGCATCGTAGCGAGGCCATGCAAAGAAAAAGACGCCGTGACAGGGAGACGGGCCATGGCGAGCTCGAAATCAACTCTATCCAGTTTCGACCCGAAAACGCCGGAGAAGACACACACTTTCTCCATCCAGACCTTCGTCATCTTGCTGATTCGCGCGGGGATCATGCTTTTCACGGTGGTCCGTCTTTTTGTCAGGGTCCTGGCGGACGCCGTACAGCTGCCGCCCCGCGTGATCATCGCTCCGGATGGCGCAGAAGAAGCGGATGACGACATGCCTTCGGCGACAAAAGTCGACAAGAACCCAATCTTCGCTTTCAAGATATGGCCATTCGTTGCCAATCTCATCTCGCTCGACGAGAAGAAACCTTGGCTTGGCGGCATCTTATCCTTGATCCAGACGGTCGCGGTTCGCGGACCAGGCCGAATTGCAAGATTGAACGGCCCCCTTGACAGGTAAGGCAGTCATCTCTGGACCATGCTTCCCCTTTGACTTGCTCCATTCTCCGTTGACTACAATTTCATGTTCCCCAATTTCTCCCCCAACTCCCGTTCTATGCCTCTCCCCCCCTACAATTTCCCTGATCATGATCCACCAAATGGACGATCCTCAAAGCTCCTCGCGGCCGAAACCTTCCCGAACGGGATACTTCAGCGGCCAGCTCTCTGGCCTTAAGCCCACTTCAGTTGTCTGACTATGGCTTCGACCTATTACGAATGACGACGGTACCGGTACGAGGTGTCCAAAGTCGCGCTCGTACCGTACGCCTGTCTCTATCTTCGCCCCATGGTGTCTGTCGAGTGAACCAGCTGCTATTTTCAGTGGCCCCTTAGCTGGCCCCCTGGTCACGAACCATGCCGAATCTTGCAATCTCAGAGGTCAGGTACCGAAAAAGCAAAGATCAGACAGAAGCAAAAAAACGACAAGAAGAATAAATCAACATTCAAAAAAAACGAAGAGAAAAAAAGCAAAACGGCGAAGAAAAGAAACCATGAGCAGCCCACTCTGCAGAAGCAAGGCAAAGCAGGGAAACGAGCAACATGCAGCCACAACGTCATGCCCGACCGGTACTAGTCCCCCGGACATCGACGCCGAAGGTCCAGATTCGACCAGCCAGTCAAAAGCCAGGACCGCCAGTCCAATCTCTTGGGGTTCAAACATGGTGCGCCAGCTTATGCCAGCTTCCAGACTGAAGGATCTTTCCCTACACGCCGGCTGCGAGGTCAAGGAGGCAAGCTGCCTCGTTCAGGCAGATTATTGGCTTGGCTTGGTCATTTGCTCGACGCATTTTTCCTCTGGGTCCTTCCTTCGGCAAGCCCTCTTCTCTGCTCCAGCCAATCTCCTCTCCCTCCTCCTCTTTGCATACTCGTTCCGTGCTGTTCCGCCTAAAACATTCGATGGCAGGACCTTGCTTAGGCTCGGCCATGCTTCCAGGCTGAGTGAGCAGGAACGTGTACTCCGTATGGCGTGCATGGACGGAGTGCTTGTATGAATGATTCTGTGCTTGGCACTGCCACTTGCTTTGCTCCACGCTCGGTGGGGGGCATGATCGTATCAGAGGACGATGAGCAGCTTCTCGATTGGACCCCGAGAGAACGAGATTTGGACCAGGGATCTTGTATGCTTCTTTCCTCGCCCCATCGAGGCCGGGACGATTCGATCCAACGGAGCTGGATTGCCCAAGTCAATGGGCCACCCGCTGCTTTGACATCTACTACCCCTGGGTTTCCCGGTCACCCCCTGCCCAATCCCTGAGAAAGCTTCATTGGGTCCCGCTGTTTTCTGTCCCCCTTTTGTCTCTTCGTCCAGTTGCGTCAAGTCCGAGACTTGGTCAACCGTGCTGACTCTAATCACTTGGTAGACTGCTCTCGCATCATATCCAATCGCTCTTCGACCCCTCTGTTATACCGCCCGTCCTCCGCTCGCTCCGAGGCGCCCTATTCCCGAACAACAACCCGGGCACGTCCTCCCTGGTGGCCCCCTCCTCTGCGGAGGAGCTAGCCGCGCTGCGACATAGGGCCGCTCGCGCTGTCTCGGGGCTTTTGCCGAAAAGCGTGACCCGTGCCTACTTTGGCGGCAGGCTTTGGCGCCGCGGTGGATCTCATGACGATGATGCCAAGAATGGAGACGGCGAAGACGACGATAGCAAGGAGGAGGAAAAGGAGTATGAAGACATGGTAGACGAGGTCGAGAAGCTGCTGATGATCCTGGATGACGAGTACTGCAACAAGCATCTGATGTACAGCGTTCTGGAGCTCGTACTCGTGAGGCTGATGCCCGAAATGACCGAGAAGGGCGTGGTCGAGCTCTGGGAAGATCGATTAGGGCTAATGATGGGCCAATCACTCCCAAGTCCCGGAGAAGCAGAACGCTGAATGAGCGTTACCCCCCTATTTGACGAGTAACGTGGAAGCATCGTCGTGTCAAACAAACCCCTTGACACTATTGCACTGGCTAGAATTCAGGAGTAGCATTTGCTCTCGAAATACGAAAATGGTATGATGATTCCAGTGTGAGAAATGGACGCCCAGACTCCGATCTCCTGCCAAAACAAAGGGGACAAGGCGAGGGAAATAGCCTCAATTTCAGGAGATTTCGGGCACAATAATGGATTGTTTAGCTGACTTGAGATGGGATGAGAGGAGATGAACGAGTGTGACAAGAATTGAGAATCAAGAGATCAAGGAGCGAAGGAGAACTAGATCGACGAAGCAGAGTGAGGAAACAAAGGCGCTCTCATCTGCTGAACTGTCTCCCTGATCGAACGAAAGCGAAGAGAATGGGTGTTTCTCCAAGGAAATAGACAAAACCAAAAAAAAATGAGATGTGAATTTTAGTCGCGAGAGGGGACAAAAGGAATTTTGACCAGCGGTGGATGAGCTTCTTGATGGTCCATCCGTGCAGAGCATTGCCGTGAATATGAAGATCGAGTCAGCCACGAAGGAAGATCGTGAAGGTCCAATGACAAAGGGGAGAGGCAGGTGAGAATCGGTTTGGGAGCCGCATAGATCGGGCCAAGTGCAGGGAAAATATGAGCGAGAAGGAGTAGTTAAAGATAGAGAGCGGGAAAGAGAGGAAAGAAATCGTGTTCGGTGTTGATGTTCCAAAAAAGAGAGCAGGGAGGTCCGTTGGCGAAAGGTCTGTTGCAAGAATGTGTGAACCCTTTTTCTCTGATTGGTAGTGTATCCCATCGCAAATATTCCGTGAAGAATGTGCCCAGAGATATTAGTAGATTTGTTTCCGAATGAAGGCCCCTCTCTCTCATTTCACGTTATTCGATCAACGCCGATTTTCTTACGCCCGAGCGAAGCATGCAGTTCTGATGCTGCTGCATCTAGCGTCTCAAGAATCTCATGAAGCCCGACACAATTCTGGGGCTGCAAGTCTGTAAAGCAAGGATGACTTCAAGAATTGGGAAAAATCAGACTCTTCAAAAATGCTGGTGAAGAATGAAAAGTGCCATGGCTCTCAGGCAGGAAACCCATCTTCTTGCTCTCTTTCTCTCTCGAATCATGCGTCCATCACAGCGATGGCATCCGGAGACACTTGCATCTCACCGTCGCCCTCTGGGATCCTTGATAATCCACCGATGGGAGGTCGAGAAGCGGAGTGCTGGATCTGGATCTTTCTTGTGAGCTGGACGACGGTCATGTATTCGTTCTGATCAAAGTGACCATTCGAGGGCGAGTTCTGGATGTACGAGAGAAGAGTCTTTGCCGCACGCCTCGCGTCCTCGACCGTCGGCGATATCGGGGACGAATCTGCTGTCGAGGACACCGTGCTTTCGCCACTGGAGGCATTGTTGGATCTCGCAGTCAAGCTCGAGTTGCTGCTGCTTCGACGCAGTCCTGGCGGCGAGGCCATTGCCAGATCGTAGGTGAAGGATGCTACCTGCCTTTCTTGCGTTGGCGATCCAATGGCAGAGGAGTGACGGGAGACGTCCGTGTCCCGAGGAGACATCTGGCGGGCAACATCGACATTGATCGATGGGTAGGTATTGCTTCTCTTTCCACAATGGAAGCCTCCTCCAGCACTCGTGTCAAGAGTAATGCCGTTCTTCTCGGGAAGAAATGCCCCCGCGTCGGGCTCAGAGGAGAAGTGGAATGACTCTGGCACCGGTGCAGTCGGACTAAGTGGCTCACCCGCATAAGCCGAGCCGTTCTCTCTCAAGTCGCTTGCCAAGGTGGAGGACGAATGCGAAGCCGCATTCCTATAGGAGAAATCGAAGTCGAGCCCTTCGGCACGGATCTCCTCATCGCTTCGACTGCCCGAGAGTGGAGACAGTTGACGCGTGGGCGAGATGGGGGAGAGGACAGCCGATGTTCTGTCTCCCGAATAAGCCCTCGAGATTGTCGAAAACGTCACGCTGTCCGGGATATTCGTCTCCGACGCCCGCCGCATGAGTCGCCCGGCCCCAATGCCGTGCTTCTGCTTGAACTTCTGAAGCCAGCCGCTGTTGATGTTGGTCAACAAATTTTCCTGGTTGGTGCTCCCGTGGGCGAGTAGCCGCGCCTGCTCCATGATTTCTTCATCCTTGACATCGAAGCCGCGCTGCTGCTGGCGGCGGACGTAGTTGCTCAGTGTGCGGTCGAAATCGGGATGCTTCCCCTTGCCTCGCTTTGCGGCGGTGTTCTCTGGCTCAGGCTCTCGTTTCAGGTATTGATCCTTGTTCCTCAGGACCTTGGACACGGTACTATCATGATATGTCAGCATGAGAGTTGCACTTCATCCACTGCCACGCGTTATGCATTCCCTACCTTCTCTCGACCCCGAACTTCGCTCCGATATCTGCCTGTCTTGTTCCTGGAAAATCCTCGTGATACTGACACATGGCTCTTTTTTGCTCAGCACTGAGGGTCTTGCGAGCCTTCTCGTATTGGATTGGCATTCTGGTCATTTCCACCGGAGGCAGAGACACTGGGGGAATAGAAAGAGGAGGGGCAGAGTAGCTCCCCGAAGGCGTGGGGTTTGCGAGCTGACTCGGCCATTGCGTGTTGAGCATGGGCAGATGATGATGGCCCATGTGAGCCGTGGGCTGTATCAATGGAAGCTGAGTCTGGGGCTGGACAGGAGGAGGTGGCATCCTGGAGATGGACTCGGATGGCAAGCCATGATGCATGTAGCCGCTGAAGGGCCCAAACTCGGTCATTGGGCTGCTGTTGTATGAATTCTGACCATACGGGCTCAGACTGGTCCATGAATCACTCGAGTAGGCGGAACCAGCGCTGGAGGTCATTGAGGTCTCGTGCCCCAAGGAGTCGGAAACGTTGATGGTGTTGTTCATCATGGGCAAGGCTGAGCTTGCTCGGCTGCTTGCACTGAGATTCTTTTTGACTCTATGTCAAATAGAGGACGGAAAGAATGGATCGCAAAGGTTGTTGACAGATTGCTTCGCAATTCCATGTACACCGAGATGTTGATATTGCGTGCCTTGAAGGGGCGGTGTTGTGTCGATCTATGGATGCGCCTGGCAGAAAGAGTAGGTAGAGGCGTCGATGGCTGAACAAGAGCTGCCGAATTGGACAGGAGATGGCCTTGCCGTCTTCAACGTGGTATTCTCGGGATGGGCTCAGGAAGATCAAGAGCAGACTGAATATATGCCACCGGGTGAGGCCCGAAAGTGGAATCAGCGAGGTAGGCGTGTTTTCTTGGACCTGAGACGCTCCAGTCGGTGCAGGTCGACGGTTGACCAACAACGGCTCGCGGTTGTAGAGCGGAGGGTGGTCCGGAGTATGTAAGGTAAAGTCTAATAATGGTGTGAAGAAGAAGCAAAGATTTGAGTGGGCCGGACGGATCAGAGTGAAGTATTGGGGTTTCGCCAATCAAGATCTGCCCGTCGGCGAGCAGGACGGAACTGTCTTGAAGCTAGGAGCAGAGAAAGAGTCAAATCAGCCCTACTTTGTCAAGTCGGTTGAACTGCCAGGCCAGAGCAGAACATGTGAGACCTGCGGACGGACTCACTCTTCACGCCGTGGTCGGTTGGAGAGACACAAACGAGATGTCCTTTTGCCGCTAACTTGCCGCCTCGTGTCGTTGTGGGGTGTGTCGCAACGGCACTAACAAGATGTTTGTCGGAATCAAGAACTCTCTGTGGCTCTATACGGCGATCTGCTGCGGAGGAGGAGAGTGGCCCTCGGCACGGCGGGTCAAAAGGCCAGAGACGGAGCACGGCCAGCGGCAATGTGAATCAGCCGGCAGGAGAAGTGGTGGAAGGCTGCTTCGAGCTCAACCTTCATTGAGATCCGCGTACGAGTACGGAGTAGAAGACTTAAATGAGGACTGTGAACGTTAGATATCGGACTGCCATCGTAATGGTACCGGAATGAAGAAGCTACCATGTGTCCATGGATGAGGGCAACGAGTTGTTGGCCTGTATGGGTACGAGGACTACTAAGTACCTACCTAGTGCTAGGTACTCGTACAAGTACGAGACCTTCGTACCTGTCCATGCTCGTCCGGACCTCCTCATGCCGGACGTACCTGGATAGAGTACCCCATCGAGGTATGCAAGCCAGGTTCGTGAGCTTGGCCCCTGCGACTGCGGATGATGGTGGGGTGGGACAAGCCAAGAGGGTGAGGGTGGGAGGGGGGTGGGAGGGGTGGAACAATGCATGCTCCAAGCGTCCGTGAACGAGAGCGCGAGAGAGCGAGCGAGCTCGTTTGCCTGCCAGAGTGCATCAGCTGTCTGTCTCGACTCGTTCCCGGCAGCATGGATACCAAGCGTGCGTGATTTCACCTACCTGAGTACTGCGTACGAGTCCCTGCTCCCGTCCTCGCATGTCGTTTGAGCGAAGCTCCAGAAAGGCCTCACCTCTGCTGACAGAGCGAGGACCGGCAGAGCCCTGACTTGACTGGCCTGGCACAGACAGATGAGAGGTACTCGTACGAGGTGGACCATGAATCCGGAAGATGATCACCCCCGGACTCCATGGGCCAGGAATGATGTATCATGCTTCAAGGGCGCTCATACGAGTAAGTCATGGAGGAGATTGGGTACCACAAACGAGCCAGTAGCAATGGAAAGATGCGCCAGGGGACTGGAGTGGAAGAGCGCGAACACCCGAGCAGAGAAAGAGGGGAGGAAGTGAAGGGGAGAAGGGAAGAAGAAGAGAGACTAGAGAGAGAGACCCGGCACTGCAGCGGACAGGGCATGACGCCGGCGCGCGGGGATCATCTGGGCGCTCCGGGCTTCGGCCATTTGATTGGGCAGGGCTGTACTCCGTAGTCGACGGCTTGAGGCTGGCGTAAGGTCTGAAATCCGGCATCGCGACGTAGGAGGAGAGAAAAGAATCGTCAAAGTGGGAGACAAATACATGATTCCATTCGATATATCGAAGGGAGAATCTGAGAAAAATTGGTCGGATTGAGACCCTAAAGGGAGAGGAGGGGAGAGGGGAAAAAGGGAAGGGGGGTGGGAAGAATGTTGAGGAGATTCCGTACCTTCCTCGACTTCTCGAGATGACTTCAACTTGCAGGTGCGACTGAGACGGCGACTGTAAGGATGCAGGTGCGACACTCCGTACTACCAGTAGCAGTAGGTATCCTAGTAGGTTACCCCCCTTACAGAGTAGACCAAGAGGTACGGAGTACTACGGAGTTTGGCACGACCGAATACTACTACTACGAGGCGGGGGCCTACTTTTTATCAGGGCTCGACCTTCTCTATCATGGCTAAAACCATGATTTTCATGGTAAATGGTCGGGATTCTGACCAATTTTACTCAATTTACCATAAAAATCATGGATCTGTACCTGACAAGCCGGTCGGATTCTGATAAAAAAGAGGCCCCCGGCTCGTAGGTAGTACAGGGCCTCAGTAGTAGTACTCCGTAGTACTCCGTAAGCTCCTTCCAGTCCGTGATGCTCTCTGCCGCTCTGCTGCAAGTCGTGCCTGCATGCTGCGTTGAATTGCTGCGTGCTGCGTGTGACGAGTGCGGTGCTCCTGCCCTCATTTGATTGCCCTCTCCTGCTCTACACTCTCGCTCGCTCCTTCTGATCCAAGTCGGGGAGGCAAGTGCCATCAAGGGCAGGCGCTTCGTGCTGCCAGGAGATACCTTGGCCAGACGCGTCCTGCGCCTGCATGACTGGGTTTCCTCTGATAGTGCTCCTTCCTTGTACTCGTAAGCCAGACCTGGTCCCGGGGTACAGATGATCCCGTCAGACCTTCCGTTTGTGCAACCTCACGAAATGGATGGAGGGAAAGCGCGTCCAGCCGGCCTGAGTCCATCGATCCAGCTTGGCTTCACCATCGAGGACACCGTGTCTCCCCTCCTTGACTCCCTCATCCTCGCACTCTCACGCCTCCACGCATCCACGCATCCACGCCTTCACGCCTTCACGCCTTCACGCCTTCACGCCTTCACGCCTTCACGCCTTCACGCCTTCATGCCTTCACGCCTTCACGCCTTCACGCCTTCACGCCTTCACGCCTTGCCGCCCTCGCGCCCTCACGCCATCAACTCCATCCCGGCCGACCTGGCCCCGAGCCTGACATCACCGATCAGCGTCGCCATCGGGCTCCATGAGATCGCTCGTCCGCATCATGTCGTCTTGTCGCCGAGGTCTTGAAACCTGGTCGAGGTGCTGGCGGCCAGACGAGTAACCTCACTACTCGTACTCCGTACTCGCGCGGATCCTAGCTCTACTCGGTATTACGCTCGTCCTCGTCCCCGTTCACCTTCTCCCACCAAGGGATGGTGCCTACCCACGAGTGAGCGCCTGTCTTCATGCCCGTACCGTGTCCACGCTCCAGTCCGATGCCCCAGCACGAGCGGGCTTCTGCTCCTTGCAGGCCCGAGTCCGACTGTTCCGCGGTGGGTGCGAATTGGAGCCCGTACGAGTACAAAGCAAAAACAGCCCCCCCCCCTCCCCCTCTCCTCCTCCTCCCGCCCCAATCTGTAACAAAGGGACTCCATCCTGATCGCTGATCCACGAGCTCAGGAGGGATCCGATCCGCCTCAGGACCCGAACTTCGACGAGGCTTCGTACCCACACTTCGCACTCTCACGGCCCGGATAAGTCCGTGGATACGGAGGACGATACCTACGAGTGCAGATCCTGATGGATGCAGGATTCTGGACAGAGTACGGAGTCCTCCGTACTGGTACTCCGAGTGCTGCCGTACTCAATGGTCTGACCTGGGGTCCGCGAATGGACGCCTCGAATCCCCGTTGGGACGCCGCTGCGAACCCACATGCTCCTCCTGCGCCTCAATCTGCACTGAATCGTCAGCCTGCAGAATCCCTCGCTGCGGGAGATTCGCCCGTGGCGGCACAGGTCTTGCGGTACGAGTCCTCGTGCATGCATTTCACGCACGTATGTACTCCGTACTCCGAACGGAGTACCTATGTCCGCAGTATGTGGGTATGGCGTCCCTACCACCAGCAAGCACTCGGACTCGGACTCGGACTCGTACTTGTACTCGTACTCGTACGAGTGCCGTGTGTATTCGCCCCCAGAGAGACAGGGGCCCTTCAGAATGTACTCCATACCCTGTTCAATGGATGCTCATTCAATCTTACCGCAGTGGGCCCAGCCCCGGGACAGGGGAACCTCGATGCTCCTCCGTCGACGGCTCGTCCTGATTGGAACCCGAGGAAGATGGTGTTGCCGCAACCGCAGCCCTCAATCAACCCTCGCGCCCGCGAGAAGCCAACCAGAGTCAATGATTTGAGACCCCTTCTCGGTCGGGCAGCACTCGTCCCTTCTGATTGGTACGAAAATTTCATCCTGAGCTCGTCTTCGGAAAAAGAGGATCACGACCTGTCGGGGCTTTGACAGGATGGGCGGAGACCTGTCACAAGACAGTCATGAAGCATGACGACTAGGCCCCGGGCGCTCTTCGTGCGCGTATGAGTATTCTCAACTCCTCCTTCGAGCGTCAATCTCAAGACATGCGGGCCGCATTCTCTTGTTCAAGCCTTGGAGCGGCCCGGACTCGATGCCGGGTACCTATTTTCTGCAAAGGATGCTCGCTGACGGGAACCTGCGCTCGGATCCGTGGCCCGCATTTCGACTGAATCGCGGAAATGACCCTGATTTTCAACGTCATTGAGTTCCGGTTCCCGCTCCCCGCAATAAACACTTCTACTGGTACTCGTGCTCGTACTCGCACCTCGTGAGAGTATGGTGTACTCCGTACGAGTACCAGTATCATGACGGGCACAGGCACGAGCGCAAGGTTTTTGATTCCCCGCAGCAAGTGACTGGATCTACACCTCCCAAGAAGGAGCAAATCCTCTCACTTTGACTCGTCCGCCGACACCGAGAAGACTGCTTCATCTTGCCTCTGAATCGAGTCATCGCTTCCTCTTTTCCTCGGGAACACGCTCACCGAGAATTTCGAGGGCCTGTCACTCGACTTTCGCCTCACCTACTATCGGTGATCAACCGGAGCAATGCAGGTGCTTCATGCCGGTATATTCGCAAGGCCCTAGGTCAAGATCTGCATGCAAGAGGATGAGAAAAATGGGCCTTCGAGGTTCCATCCGAAGTCCGTTCCTGCAGGGGTCCCACCACAATCCCTCAGCCAAGTACTCGTACATACTCGTATGAGTACTCGTACGAGGACAACGAGGACAAGAACGCATGAGTACCAGACACTCGGACTCGTACCGCACTGGGACAGAAGCGATGCACAGAGGCCATCCTGCTCGAGACGTTGGGCCGGCCGTCATTTCTTCTGGACCACTTCAATATCAAGCAGAGCATGTCAGAGACCGGCTGCATTGAGGCCCCAGGCCTGCTTGTCGTCCTTCCGAGATACTTGAGAGGATAGCTTTGCGAGGTGCGGCAGTTGGAGGTCTCCCTTGCTCGCCCCAATCAGGCTATCGCTTTCCCACCCCTTGAGATCAAGTCCGATTTCGATGACAGCGGCGGCTTTCGACTCATGACTCGCAATTCGCTTCGCCCCGTCCCCAGCCGGACGGATGGATGAGCGTTATGGTAGGCCAGGCCAATGGCCTCTTGGCGCATGATCCAGCTCAGTCTTATGTGAGATGGATCGAGGAACCTCCACGCACTTCCCATCAAACGAGACGGCAGTTGGCGCCCGTTGCCCTGCCTCAAAAACCATGATCTTTGCATCCTTTGATTCGTCCGCAACCAGCCTCAAAGGCTATGTCAAGACAGGCATTCTCGGCAGTGATTGGGTAGAATGACCCTTTCTCCTGGCATCTGGAAAAGGAATGACTCCCGGCCAATGTGACAAACCCAATGCACTCGATTGGCGCATTGCCAGTCTGAGACGATGCTACCGCAGGCTCACTGTTGCATGCAGAGCCTGCCAAACACGTCAAGAGGATGGCGCGATCCAGCCGGACCAAAACAACTGCTCACGATCAGCTAAGATATTGAGCCGATCGATGATCCGATTCCCAAATGATGGGCAGATAAGGGTGTGGGTTTGCCGTGGCTAGGGTAGCAGTTGATCACCTGCCGCCGACAACTCTGAACCTTGGACGAAACAGACGGCTAGAGTGACGGGAACCTCTACCCATTCCGTTGACAAGGCTTGCGTTCCCAGATCTTCCGCTGGGCATCAGTATTATCGTCAGAGTGACACGGGTCATCAACATCTGTGGTTCACTGGAAGATGCGAATCATCAGCGGAGGAGATGGCTCTCGCAGTACGCAATCATACCTGCATGCTGTATCACTTTGGTTGCTCCAGCAAGGCAGGGGCCAGTTGAAAAGGAGGCTAAAAGTCGGCCTCAGCCGCCGCTTGACGAGATCTCCATCCATGCCAGGCACGTGCTCCCGTGCGGTTTTCCAATCAACGCTGGCTTCCCGATGCGAAGCAATCCGATGCCCAGTTCTCGCGCGAGACACTCCTCGACTGGACATCGAGCAAATTGTCCCGATCAGCATCCCCGCGGATCGAAGACAGAACTCGCTTTCTTGGAATCCTGAAGCTACTGGAGGGGTTGGTGTGACTTGCAGACGACACGAGCCGCGGGCATCAAGCTCGAGTTCAACACCTTTGAGACTGCTGAAAGGGAAGCACTGCGTTTTGGCACATGGATCGTCTGCAAAAACCACCTCTGAACTCGGTGTCCGGGATTGTCGAGACTCGAACCATCTTGCATGCTACTCGAGCCCTACGCCTCGGCTCGCACTGGTGCTCGGGCGTGCTGCAGCCCAGATGGGGTAGTCTTCACTGCATGCCTCAGTGCGCCGCCCCATCTTCATGTCGCCTGAGCCAGCTCGGCAATCAGGGGAGCAGACCGGACGTGAAACATTGAGCAGCAGCACGGATGAGCAGATCAGCCTGCCTGATGGGTGGCACGCGCGCAATTACGAAGAAGACGATCTTCCATTCGGCAGGTTCTCTCGTTGGTTGCTAGATGCCCCCTCCTCCTGTTGGGCGCTTTGCTGTTGAGAAGGGAAAAAGGGGCAAGGGGGTGGAAGGCGGTTGTGCAATTACGTTGGCGCGGCCGAGCCACATGTAGCGGACGGCGGACCGCTCCCAAGGGCCGCCGTCAAACCCGTGCGACAGTGTGAGATTCGAACGGAAGATCTGCTGTCACGGCCGCAAGGGGCGACGCATCAGCCTCTCCCCACCATTGCCGGGCATGGATCAGAGGTCCCTGCGCCTTGTGGGGCCCCTGGGAAAGGCTCTCTGCTGCTGCTCGTCGCGGCACCATGTCTCCATGCGCCTGCGGCTGCGAAATGATATGCGCCTGTGCTGAGCTCAAGCTGATCAGATTGGAGGAATAGGAGGGGTTCGTGCATCTTGCTCAGTGGTCCAGTGGTTTCCCACCCGCTGCCGCTGTTGCCAAGTCGCCGTGATCCAATCTAAGTCTGATGATGCCAATGGTATGGCCGCACCGGGAGGAAAAGCCTTCTTCAATGATCTGAACGCCTCAGCCGACATCACGGATGGTCATTGGCAGTTCTTTCGCCGTCTCAGCACGATAGAAGCGCGTTGTCGTTTCGGTTGACTCAACCACAATCTCCGCCGCCGACGGATCTCTTCCAGTACTCGTACTGTCGTGCAAGCGCGTTGCGGCGGTCCATCCCATTACAAAGTCGGGAACCTCCCCTCGTGGGAGCTTGCTTGAGGGAACGAGGTCCGGGGAAATGTAGTGACGGGCACGGCGTTGGCCCTATTCTGAGCCAACGGGTGCTGCAAACAGCGCCAGTGCGTCTTCAAGAGCCCCATTGCGCTCCAAGAGACCGCGAATGCCTCCTGCCCGCGCGCCCAGGCCTGTCAGTCACAAGCACGAAGAAAGGGTACTGCAACTTTGCGAGAGATCTGGAACATGGGCATGGACTCTCACAACGACGCGAGTCATTTTTGGAAAGGAGGAGCAGCACGCCTCCGAAATGACATTCTCGGAATGGAGTATGGAATCCGTTCCGAGGAGACTCATTCAAGGAAACAATGCTGAGGCCTGTCTTCCCCATGCCTGCCTGCCTCCGAGCACGATGCAATGCCAACGGCACATTGGTATGGGCCGGCTTGCTCTGAAGACGACGGGCGATTAGGTCCCTGGGCGCGGCTCGGGCCTCTGCGAAGCTCCCGGTCCTCATTTCTAAGCAAGGTATGATCGGGCTTGTGCAACACGGGTTCGCTTTGGATGTCTTTCTTTTCTTCCTCCCCTCCCCCTCTTCCTGCACCCCTCCTCCTTCTTCTTACTCCTTTAGTACTTGCGTGGGCTCTGGCATCAGACCAAAAGCGAGGACGATCCCGCAATATGCCCCTCGTGCTCTGAATGCATCCGACAAGCACATCTTGGACCGGGCTTCTGCGAGCCTATGCATCGTGGTCTGAATCGAGAGTCGGGGGTGATGACGTCCGGCAAGACGCGAGGCAGCTCGGGGTCGGCTGACGCCCCAGCCCCATGTTGGTGACCGAATCCGTCCGCGCACAGCACAGCAGGGCATGCGCACGCACTCAATCGGAGCTCCCAAGCTGGGCTGGACTGGCGATATGGGCCGGGTGAACAGGCCGTCATCGGCATGCTCGTACCGCGCACACTCGCACGTCTGTATGTCTGTACGGAGAGTGTGTGCAATGATCGACCATGCCTTGAAATCGCGCGAAGCTTCGCAGGCGCGACATACTCGTACGGCAGTGACACACAACAAGCTTCGCTCGCGAACGGCGTGCGGCGACGGCATGGGTTGTGATACGAGGGACGGTGCAGACCTCCCTCGCGAATCTGGAGCCATTCAACCTTATCCATCCTACGAATGAGGCAGGTCTCCTTGATCTGTCTGATCAGTGACCACCTACCCTCTTCGTCTCGTGTTGATTCCTGCGTCTGTTCTTACGGAGTACATCAGTCTGCTTTGCTTTTGCCTCGACCACAGGACCTAGGACCTGATCGCTCTAGACAGAGTTCAAGGGCCGACTCTCGATTGGCAAATGCGCCTCGGGGGCATTACGGAGCGGCATTCGATCCGTGGATCGCAATCTTCGAGAGGAAAACCGGGAGACAGTGTGAGGGGGGAAGGAGAGGCGAGAGGGGAAGAGAGGGGGAGAGGATGTAAGAGTGAGAGTGAGAGTAAGAATTGAAGTGAGAGTGGAATGAGAATGAGAGTGAAAGAAAAGGGGGTTGGAAGGCGAAATACAGAGGGGGGCGAAAGAGGGCATTGAAGATGATGAGACGATATTCGCCCGACTCGGATTGATCTGCGACGTTCGGGTTTTGGCTCTGTGTCTCGGCAGCCCTCTGAAGAGGACAGCTCGCACGCCAGACCATGGTGGAATTCCAGGGCTCGTCTGTGAGACATTCCCAGACTGGAGTCAGGAAGAGCGAGTGGCTCTGAATCCAACCCGCGGGCCAAGACAGCAGCAGCAGAAACAGCAGCAGAAGCAGCAGAAGCAGCAGAAGCAGCAGCAGCAGCAACAGAAGCAGCAGCACGCGCCGTGCGTGCAGGAGTGAGCCGCGACGGCCGCGATCCCGCGAATACGTTTAGGATCGAGAAGCCTTGCGGTCGTTGCCGGGCCAGTCTCGTGTTGAGGGGGTCGGAGGGTGGGGGAGATGGGTGGATGCACTGCCGTGCGCGACTCCGCGGACATACGAGTACGAGTACGGAGTACGAGTATCGGAACGAGCGCCGACTCGAGTTGCCCGGAGCAGACGAGATGCCCCAGCTGCTCTCGTGTCCTCTTCTTGTCCCTGTACGGGTGCGGAGCAGGTGCTGCGTGCTCCGCTCTCATGGATGGGATTAGCGGACGCCCTGTTCCTGTCATTCATCCCGTTCTGAGACATCCATCCATCCATCCATCCATCCATCCACGGCTTGGGTGGGGGGAGAGAGTCCTAGCAGCAGCGGCGGCATCCGCAGCATGGTGCTTCGTTTGCCTCGTTTCGTCCGCTTGGCAGAGAGGCATCGGCGGCAACAGGACTACCTGGACTCCGTGCCGAGCACGAACCCATCTTGCAAGGTGGAGAGCTTGAACCGTGTTGTTGAGCTCCGTCTCGGGTGCGAGAAGGGTGCATGGATGGAGGGAAGGATGGAGGGCCCTCTGGCGGCGACGCTTGATACTGGCATGTCTTGAGGGCATCCGCGGATCCTTGCATGATCGGCCCACCAGCTCCGGGCGTGCCCATCGTCATTCTCCTTCTCATCCTACCCCTTCTCCTCCTCCTGCTCCTCTTCTTCCAGCCCACCTGCTCACATACCTGCCTGTATTGCCCCTCGAGCTCTCGCCGCTTCACTTCACCTTCACCTTCTCCTCCTCCCCATGCTCCTCCTCCCTCTTCCATCGATTGACTCTTCCGTCTTGCTTCTCTTCTTACTCCTCCACACTCTGCTCTCAATTCAGAATCGGTACCGTGTCCCCCCCCCTTGCCTCCCGTCTACTCCGGGCGGCAAGGCGAGCTCTTTGAAAGGTCCGGGGAGCATGGATCGTCATGATGCCCCCCCTCCCCATCCCTTCTGTTGCCCCTCATTCTCTCCCTCTCCGTCGTCCTCCACCCCGCACAAGCCTTAATCAGGCTCATCTGGGCTCGCATCCATCGTTCCCTCGAGGGCTCGGTCAGCGAGACTGCCATACTCGTATGTACTCGTACTCGTGCCAATCCTCTCTAAGCGCCGAGAAGAGCTGCAAGCCAAGCCTTGTTGATGTTTCCCTCTTGTTTCTCTCCTCTTCTTCGCCGCTTGCGAAATTCATGGCACCGACGAGTTCGGTACTGTCTCGCCTCCCACGGTGCGCATCTTGAGCTCCCCCTC
>NIGD01000003.1:1689432-1705215 GCA_003055185.1 Escovopsis sp. TC
CCTGTAACCCCTTCTCCTCTCCATCTCTCCCTTTCCCCCTCCTTCTTCTCCCCGCCATTTCCCCTTGGCTTTCATCCATAAACGCACACCGCAGGACCACTAACCTTCTCCACGGTAGTCGACATCTTGACTAATTTTCGGCGCGCACGCTCTCAAATCTGAAGTCCCTTTCCCCTCTCTGATTCCTATGCGGAGATCAATCTCCCTCGATCCACTTGCCAAGGCCGGCCTTCAATACTGTTGTGTATAGGTCTCGTCCTCGCCCTCGTCCTCGTCCTCGTTCTCGATTTCGTGTTCCGACTACAATCCGCGATGGCTCTCAGGGATGCAAGTGCTGCTTCCCCCGCTGCTGCTGATGCTGCTTCTCGGCGGTGGATCAAGTCGTTGAGTGGTATCAATTTCGATCCTGCGAATCGTGGAGTTGCAATGCCTGACGTCTAATCGGATCCCCCACTCCAAACATGAAGTCGACCATCTTTTGCGGCGAGATTTGCATTTAGTGCGGCAACCACTTTCTCGCTGACAAAGCAAGGCTGGGCTCTTCGCAGTCGCCAGTCCGATTCAGGAAATCTCCCTATCCGGCACAATTCTTGCACAATTCTTGCACAATCTTGGCACTTTATGCAGAGGAACATATTTGTACAATATTGGTTCTCCGTACTCCGTACTCCGTACGAACACCACTGTTCATCTCCTTATTGAGAGCAGCAACATCAACCTCCTCCTCCTCCTCTTGCTCCTCCTCATGAGCATCACCATCACCATCGGCATCATCAGCATCGATCATCATCATCATACATTCCGTGTTCTCATACCCCTCGCTTCATAGCATTCGTAAACTCCTCAACAGTGCCAATGACTCAGTAATGCCGTATAGATATACATCCTGTCGCTCCAGCCGTACCCGTCCACGACGGCAACAAAGAGACTCAAACAAAGCGGGGCAGACGCGCATTCATACCACGGGAAAACCAAAGAGGGGGGTCAGAAGAGGCACTTGCGTATGTGTGGGTGTCCGTGTATGTGTAATTTCGTGTTCGGGTGTTTGGTTGAGAAGAGAGAAACAACCTTTCCTCTCAGCGCAACCGCCGGGGGGAAAAGAACAAAAAAAGAAAATCAAGAAGGGCCATTCTTCATGTCAATAAACGCCTCCATGTCATGATCTCCGTTCCCACAGCATCCGCATGACTTCTCTTGACAGCATTCATTCCAGACAAAGAGAGGAGAAGAAAAGAGGAAAAAAAAAGGGGGGGTGTGGGGGGGGGGGTTAGAGCCATACAAGTGTCCTCATGATGTCGATAGTCCGGAGTCCTGCTTTCCGGCTTGTTCGTATGCTTGTCGTAGTTGACTTGTCAAGCCTAGGACGGCGTGAGGGATCTCTTTCCTGTCCAATGACTGAGAATCGTGATGCATGCGCGGGCGTGCACGTATGTGTATGCGTGTGTGTGAGAATTTGCGACATGTTCCCGAGAGCACCAGAGGAGGGAAAAAAAAAACAAGAAGAAAAGACAAGGAGGAAAGTTAATAAGGAAAGACACCAGCGGCAGCGGCGCCGACCCCCGTCTATAGGATGAGACATATACAGGACACGTAATGACGACAAGAAGGGATGAGGCCGAGAATAGCAGGGCAACGGGTGGGGGCAACAAAGGCAGGTAGGCCGGTTGGTAGCGTGAAGCACCGGCATGACGTGGTAATAACTCGTTGAATTGACTCTCCTCTGCCCAGCCCGATCCATTTTCCCCCAGTGAATCATCGTCAAGAATTCGGGCTGTTCATTCCGTTGAGAGAGGAGTCGCCATTAATGGAGGTTCCCTCCTCTTTGACCACGTCGGTCTCCATGTGCCCGTTAATGCCATTGAGCATCGTCGTGGCTTTTGCTGGCAGAGGGGGCACCGACTGGCTCGTCGGCGAAGATTCGGCGTCGGTTGTAGACGGGTAGGGAGACGTCTGTCTGTTCTTGATGAGGTGGGAGAGCCCCTGTTCCATGCAGATTCGACTGTACTCGGGGTCGTCGGGGAGGACCTGGACCAGGCCTCGTCGAGGCACTCGGACTTCGGGGAAGGGCGTCTTGCTCGTCTGCGACAGGACTGGCAATTCCTCGCCCACAAGCTCTCCGTTCACGTAGTATTTGTTTCGAGGGGCAAATCCATGGTAGCGGCTCGCATCCGGATCGCCCCTCCACTTCTGCGACATCGCGAACGTGGGGATTTGAGACTCGTTTTCGAGCAGCTCTCGGTACCCGACCGCCAGCTTGATGTTCTGAAGATGAGGCATGGTCGTGACAACGCTCAAGAAGTCCGAAACCTGTAATTTGAGCATCCCGCCGTCAGCGATGACCCTTGATATGCATTTGCTGGATCGGGCACAGGTGCCTCCTTACCTTCACGAAGAACATGTCGGTGCTCTCAAACTTCTTCCATGCCACCTTCTTCATCTCTTGCTTCGTCAAAGGCGTCATTGCAGCCGGGTCCTCGCCGTAGTGGTCGGGTAATTGGCGGCCGAGATCCCACAATTTTTTGTCCGTCAAGGTGTACAAATTCCATTCCGTCCTCCACAGGGTGAATTTGGCAAGATAGGACGCCGGGACGCGTTCCCAAGTCGGATCTGTGTTGGCTCCGTTGTCAGCTCTTTTCTTGCTGCTTCCGTGCCGCTTCCGCCCTTCACTCAATACTAGTCACCGTCACCAAGGGATTTTGGGGGAAGGGAGGAAGAAGGGTTTGCACTGACATCGAGAAAGCTCTAGGTCCCTGTCGCCGAGGAGCAGGGCCGCATGGGTGTTGAGGAACCACCGCTCGCGACCAGCGGCGGTGTTGTTTGCCTCGGACCGGATGGTGTCGAAACGCACGCCATTGATCTGCTTGAACTTCTCCGCGACAGTAGACGATCTCGGGTTGGGGACGGTGCAGAGCCAGCGAAGCAGAGGCGGCAGCTTTGCGAGTCGGGCTCGTTCCTCCTCCTCGCGCAATCGCTTCTCCTCGGCTTCTTCCGCGGCCCGTTTGCGCTCCATGTCCTCACGCTGGGCTCGCTCTCGTCTCTCGCGCTCCTTACGCGCCTCCTCTTCCCGGCGTTGGCGAGCCACTTCGGCAGCCTGGCGTTCCAGCTGTTCCTGCATAAGACGTTGCTCTTCTTCGCGCTGCTTTCGCTCCTCTTCTTCTTTAGCCTTTCTCCTTCTTTCCTCTTCCTCTTCCTTCATGCGCCTCTCCTCTTCCTCTTTCCTCTTCTCCTCTTCTCTCTTCTTCTCCTCTTCCCTCTTCTTCTTCTCTTCCTCTCTCTTCTTCTCTTCTCGCCTCCTCTCCTCTTCTCGTTTTCTCTCTTCTTCCCGCCTCCTCTCTTCTTCCCGCCTCCGTTCCTCTTCGCGCCTTCTCTCCTCTTCCCGTCTTTTCTCTTCTTCTCTTCTTTTCTCCTCCTCTCGTCGTCTCTCTTCCTCCCTACGCTGCTCCTCCTCAAGCTTCTTTCGGTCTTCCTCTAAGCGTCGTCGCTTCTTCTCCTCTTCCTGCCTCCGCACAGCGTCTTCGGCCTCGCGACGCTCGCGTTCGGCTTGTTCTCGGAGCTTGCGCGCCTCTTCCTCTTCACGCTTCTTCTGGGCCTCGCGTTCTTCCTGTTCCTTGCGCTTTCGGTCCATCTCCTCCTGCTGGCGGGCTGCCTCTTCCTGCTCGCGTTTTTTTCTCTCCTCGATCCGAGCTCGTCGTTTCTCGTCTTCCTTCTTCGCTTCCTCTCGGTCTGATGCTTCCTTCCTGCGGGTCTGGTGATCATCTTCCTCTCGGACTTTGCGCTCACGGGATTCCGGGACATCTCGAGCTTGCTGCACGTCTGTTATGGCGGCATCTTGATCTTCCGATTTGACCCGCACCGCTTTCTCGCCAGGTCGAGAGGAGTCTTTGCGGTGATTTTCGCGTTCGTCTTGGCTCGCTCTGGGATCGTCGTCTCGGTTCCTTCGCTGCTGAGGCAAGGAAGATTTCGGGGCGGGTTCGCGTGGATTGCTTTGCTTGCGCGGTCTTTCTTCTGCGGGGACCGTGGACTTCTGTGGTCGCTTCTCTGGCACATCGCCTTCTACACGTCGCCTCTTGATGGGAACATCGCTGCTGTCCTTGTCGCAATCGCTCGGCCGATCGGGAGTGATGCTCGTTCGATGCCGCTTCGCAGTACCGTCGCCCGAGATCGACAGTCGGTCCCTCGAGTCATCCCGTCTGAGAGCTTTCGTCCTGTCATGGTATTTCTCGGATGGCATGGACTTCTCGGGAGCGTCATCGGGTCTGAGCTCATTGGGGCTCGAAGGCTCCTTCAGGTTGGAGGAAATAGAAGTCATGCTGCCGCGCTTCTGCCTCTCACGCTCTCCTTTAAGTTCGCCTTTGGAGATCAGCTTTCTTCGCGGCTTGATGGCCTCACCTTCAGACGAGACTCCGGCAACGTCGGGTTCAGCGCGCTTCGTTTTCGATGTTTTTTGTGGGAGAGCAGGTGACACTTCTCGGTCGGAAATGTGGGAGGACTGCCTGTCTTCTTTATGAGGCCGATGCGGGACCCGCTTTGGCGGCATGTCGTCACCGTGACTCGTAAGCGAGTCGGACCTTTTCTTCTCCTTAGGACTGCCAAACTTAGATGATGAATGCTTCTTCCTAGCGTCGCTCTCGCGTTCGCCGCGCTCACGTTCGTGTGAAGGACTCGAGGCTGTTCGTTTGTGCAGCCTTGCCTCTTCCCTGACTTCGTCACGCCGGGCCCGCTTCTCCTCCTTATCCTTCTCCTTATCTCTCTCTCGCTCTCGGCGTGACGGCGATTTGTTTTTGTGGTTGTTGTTGTTGTTGTTGTTGATGGTGCTGCTGCTTTCATTGTTGTTGTTGTTCTTGTCCTTGTGGGTCCTCTTATACTCGTCGTAGGCATTTTTCAATATGTCTTCTTCTTCCTTCCAATTTGTGCCTTGCCGGCGCCGGGCGATTTCGTAGTACGTCTCTCCCTTGAATCTCCTCGTGGGATCAAACCCTTGCTGCTCCAGGAGCAATTCGACGACTTTGATATTTTCCTGGCCGATGGCAGCGAGTATGGGAGTGGAGAAGTCCGGCGACAAGGATTGGACTGGGCCAGGATCTGCGTTGGCCCCTCCCAGACCGAGAAGAAGCTGAATGACGAGATCATGACCTCCCCTGGCAGCGGCCACCATGGACTCAGGATCGTCAAAATTGTCCTTGACCTGCAGTATCCGCGCAACGGTCTCCATATCACCACGCCCGGCCGCCTGGCGTAGTGTTTTATCGTCTAGCGGCATATATAGCAGGTCATTTCTCGTCTTCGTCGATCGGACCGTCCCAGATCGTCGGCCGCTAGCAGATATCACGGCGGCGGGTGAGTGGCGAGGACTGTCGGGAACATGTGGATCGCGAGAGTCATGAAAGTCGGCATGGGAATGACGGTCTTCTGAAGTTCGCCGCCTCTCGCCGGCTCTCTTCTTGGCTGCGAGGAGCAGTGCACGAATTTCATCGCCGTTCTCGGTATCTTCGTTGACGCGATCAATGGGCTCCTCGCCGTTGACATTGGCCTTGCGCGGATTCACGCCCGCATCCAGAAGAAGCCTCACGACGCCGACGTGGCCATTGTCGACGGCGTCGAGTAATGGTGTGTCCTTGTCGTAATTGACGCAGTCGGTATTACAACCGGCATCAATGAGCAGCTTGACGATGTCTTCGCAACCGTTAATGGCGGCAATCTGTAGCGGGGTGTTTCCGGCGTAGTCGGCGACGTTGAGGTCCTCGGGTCGGTCGTGCAGCCGCATCTTGACGCCGGCGTACTCGCCCCTAGCACAGGCACGCGCTAGAAGCGTCTGGCCGTGGGCGTCGAGGTTCTTCTTGTGAGGCGCCATCTTAGCGGCAGGCGACGGATGGGAGTCGGCTGCCGGGTGGGCGAGGCCTCGCAGCTTGGAGGAACGGGGGTGCGGGCTTCCGCTGGCGGAGGACTCGTCGGACTGGTAGTCAGTATTGTGCAGCGGGGGCGGTAAGCGTTTTTTCTTGATGGCAAGGCCACTCGGGCCATGCGAGGACAGTTGGGTCGAGATGCTTCTTCGGTGCTGGCGATGGTGGGGGGAAATGGATCGATTCGGGGACTCATGCTGGGAAGGCTTCGACGGCAACGATTTCTGATCCTTGTAGGCTCGGCCGTTGTGATCGAGGTTCACACTCGCGGTGCGTTGGCGGCGAGCCTTGCGTTGATCAGCTTCGTCGTCGGACTCGGCCTTGGGGGCCTTCCGCTTGTGGGGCAGCAGCCGCTCTCCCGATTTCAATTTTTCGCGGAGAGAATTCTTGGCGGACTGCTTGTGGTGGGATCCTTCAGAGTCGGAGGGGGAAGCAGCTGCAGCACCGTCGGAGCGACGAGGATGGGTGTCAGGGTGGTGGTGGGCCTGAGATTGGGACTGGTTGTGCGGGAGAGAGAGAGAATGCTGATGGCGATGCTGTTGTTGTTGATGCTGCTGCTGTGGGTGCTGCGGAAGTGATTGTGATTGTGATTGAGATTGAGATTGGGCCTGAGGCTGGGATTGAGGTGCCTGTGGTTGATTCTGCTGCCGGAGTTGATGCGTTGTCGATTGCTGCAATACCTGGGAGGGCTGCGAGGGCTGCGAGGACTGCGAGGACTGCGAGGACTGCTGGTGGTGCTGGTGCTGCTGAGGCGGCGGTGGCGGTGGTTGAGGTGGTTGTTGCTGCTGAGATTGGTGTTGATGCTGATGTTGCTGATGTTGTGATTGGGATTGGGCGGTGGAGGATGGTTGATGCTGATGTTGATGTTGATGCTGTTGATGCTGTTGTTGCTGTTGTTGAGCGTGGTGGGCAGCATGTGGCGGCGAGGCGGGTGCAGAACTCAGGCCACTCGAGGCTCCGTCTTTACTCCGAGGAAGGCGGTCTCTGTCGATGGAGCCCGATGGCTTTTTCCGCTTGACAGCGATTTCGACGGGCCGGCTGCCAGCTGCATACTTTTCGCCATGATTGGTGGGTCTGCTGCTGGTCTGACCGTTGCTTTTGCCTGCATCGCCATCACTCTCACTCCTGTCCTCCTGTCTCACCTTTCTGGCCTTGGAGGGCGAGCGACCGTCTTTTCCAGGAAGCACAATGGTTTCGGCATCTGAGTCGCGGTCCGCGAGGTGACTGTCGTCAGCGTTTCGGGCGGAGGTCGAGGCCGGTGCATTGTTGGCATTGTGGGAAGCCAGGACTGTCGCCTTGGGGGGTCTCGACTCCCGTTCTCGGTCCCTGTCACGATCCCTGTCGCGGTCTCTCTCGCGGTCCCGTTCCTTATCCCTCGCGGGGGGGGAGGCTCTCATGGGCCTAGGGGACGCCCTTTTGTCGGGGGCAGGGCCAGTACCTTGTTGATGCTGCTTTTCCAGGTGCTGCCGCTGCTGCTGCTGCTGCTGCTGCTGCTGCTGCTGCTGCTGCGAAGCGCCAGGGTGCTTGGGCGGATCGGACTCGGCCGCATTCTGCGCGTCCATGACATTTATCTTTGTGTACGATCAGCGGCTACCAACATCCTGGAGATATCAGAAGAGTTGTCGACGTGAACGCCGCAGATGGGGCAAAATGGATGAATCGCGTAGGGCAGTGACCGTAGAGCGGTCGATTCGATGGTTGGTAGCCCCTATCGTGGTCGTTATTTGGAAGGAGATATCTCGTAGAAGAAGGATGTACCCTGAGTCGAGTCGATGACGCTGTCGGAGGCAAAAGGCGAGTTACCTAGAAGCAGTTTTCGAAGACGATGGGGAGAAGGCAAGAGTACTACCTGAGGGGAGAAATGGAAGGCAAGAGGAAGGGAAAGGAAGGGGAAAGAAGGGGAGTGGGAAGGGGGGAAGAGGGGGGGGTGGGATCAACAGGCACGGTCGATGAGACGAAGACGAGGTCGAAAGGGGAAGAAAAAAAATCAAAGCGTGAGCGGTACGCGGACACAGGAGCCAGCGTCGAGGCGAGATCAAGTCCGGCGCGGGCGCAGAGAAGGCGAGGAGAAGACGAAACTCCCGGCGCCGTCACGAGGAAGAGCAATGGCACTGCGTGGAGGAGAGGAAGAGGAAGGGGGGCGAGCCGGATGACTGAATAGGTGGATAGGTCGGATCGTTCGATGGTGATGATGGCTGTGGGCTTGATGGCGCGCGCGGTCGAATGGGCGGGTCGATGGGAATGGATCCGTGGCAGGCGTTCAGGGCGTGTAGAGGTAGGCAGGCTGGCGTTGCAGGCTGGCGTTGCAGGCTGGCGTTGTAGGCTGGCGTTGTAGGCTGGCGTTGTAGGCTGGCCTTGAAGCAGGATGGAACCTGGAAGGATGGATGGATGGATGGATGGATGGGTGGGTGGAAAGATTGGCCTGGGTGAGGATCGAGTCGCTTCGGTCGCGGGATCGTGATCGTGATCGGGATCGGGATCGGGATCGGGATCGGGATCCGGGGATGAGGCAAGTCAGGTCTGTCTTGTCGTAGCGGGAGCGGATGGCGAAGGCGAAGTCGAAGGCAAAGTCGAAGGCGAGAAGGCGTGTCGGCGGCGGCGGCGGCGGTAAGTGCGGAGTCCGGCAGGTATGGCGATGAACGGGCGGATGAATGGATCTATGATGGATGGATGGAATGGAATGGAGGGGACTTGGGTGTGTGTGTGAGTGTTGTAGCAGGCGTTGTAGCAGGCGTAGGAGGTGTTGCAGGTATGGAAGTTGTGGAAGTTGGAGATTTGTTGGACTTCCACGTTGGAGGCGACGCGGACGCTGCAAGGTCCAGGTTGAAATTGAGCAGATCCAATGCTGCTGCGACTTGTTGTGGAGCGAGCCAGCCCAGGACGAGGATTCCAGTTCCCGTCGAAGGACGCCAGAGAGTCGGAGACTGGCCGCCCGCCTTTGCTCATGGGCCTTCTACTGGCTACTACTACTCCGTAAGTGCTGCTACATACCTCTAGGCTAGGAGTACTCCGTGCTAGTGGTATGAATATGCGATGGTAGCAGGACTTCTCTAGTAGTACGGAGTATAAGTATACAGTACTCATTCTAGTACTCCGTAGTACTAGTGCTCCGTACTACTAGTACTCCGTAGTTGGCTCATGTTCGGTTCACCGCAGCGCGCCCGGCGGGCAGGAGCGACCTACGGAGTACATACGGAGTACTACGGAGTAGTAGCAACAGGGTGGGCAGGCGCTGCCGACCGCCGCCGCCTCCACGGAAGGAGCAGGGTAGGAGAGTACGTCCTTAAGCACGCGAGTCGGCACGCATCTCCCCGTACCGCTCCGTGCCTCCTGCCGCAGACTCCCAGACTCCTGCACAGTGCCTTCTTCGGAGCAGTGATTCGCCGCTCATGAGAGGTGGTGTTGAGTACGAGTACCACTACTCCGAACTACTAGGTAGTATGACTCATCCATCCTTTCTCTCCTGCCTGGAACTGCCCGGCAAGCGAAAGCCCCGAGTCGTGAAATGGCAGTCAGCGTTCCCCAAGTACAGGTACTTCGGAGTGCTTGTACACTTGTTGGAGCGCGCTGCTGGCATTTGCGCGGCAATGGCTTGGGCTCTGCCTCTGCCTCTGCCTCTGCCTCTGCCTCTGCCTCTGCCTCTGCCTCAGCTCGACGACTTCCGCAACCGACCGACTCTCGTCCCATCAAGCGCCCGTCTGGCCGTCTCACGTCCCAAACGCAAAACGAGGACGTTCGGATCGCCATTCCTTCATTGGCTGCCTCCCGGGCGGAATATATGTTACTAGTACGGAGTACTCCGTACAAGCACCAGGATTTTGCCCGCTTACGACTCGTGCTCCTCCTCCTGCAGAGATCGTGGCGCAGCATCGATCTGGACATGGAGGTCGACCGTTGCGGATTCTGGCAATCCATGGATCCGTCTCCTCTGCCGAGACCCGCTGGACATCAGGTCCTGGATTCTGCGCACTTCTGGCCATGGATGGATCGGCCAGGTGTCGACTTTCAGATCACGTGCGCCCTCCTTCGATGGATTGATGCATCCCTGGATCCATCAAGTCAGTGCTCCCTCAAGTGATCCACCAGTCTATGGACGTGCTCATGCAGCCCGGCGGCTTCGAGGTGCCGAGCGGCCACTCCGCTTCGGGAGCTGGACGATCGCATTCTCACAGGCGGTGACCCGGCAGTCTTGCGGTGATGCTCCTCCTGCGCGCTGGCGATCGAGTCCAAGACACCGAGGCAGATTCCGTACTCTGTACTCCGTACTCTGTACTCCGTACTCTGTACTCCGTACTCCGTAGTATTTGCCGCATCGTTGCTCGCACTCATCAGCACTCATCAGTCGGGGGCTGGTGATGCGGCTCCTCGTTCCCGCAAGACAAAGCTGGTGGTGATCACGCCCCGCGATCTCGCAGGCTCTCCTCGAACGAAGTGCCATCCATCCATCATGGCATCCTCGTCCTCCTTCTCGGGCTCCTCCTTCTTCCTCCCGCCCTCGCTCGAACACGCCCGGATACAGACCCTCCCCGCGACGGCTTACTACATCCCGGACTTCATCAGCGAGGACGAGGAGCGCACCATCCTCGACAAGGTGCGTCGCCGTCGTCTCCAGGGTCTGCACCTTGCCCTCTCGTGGCTGCGTTCCAGGCTCCGCACCTCCGCGCGTCGCCTCTTCCCAGCAACCGCATTGCATTGCATCCTCGTCACCACTCAGTCGAAATCTCCCCCCTCTCTCTCCTCTCTCCCTTCCCTTTTTTACCCTCTTTCTTACCCTTGCTCCCTCAGGTCCGCACCGCGCCGCAGCCACGGTGGAAGCAGCTCACCCACCGCCGTCTACAATCCTGGCCCTCCGACCTCGTCCAGGACAGGCTCCTCGACGCCCCCCTCCCGGCCTGGCTCGAGGACCCCGTCGTCCCGCGCCTCGCCGCCTTCGCGCGATCCCCCGAGGAAGACGGACACGTGTTCGCCGAGAGCCCCCACAGGCGCCCAAATCATGTCCTCATCAACGAGTATCCCCCCGGCGTGGGCATCATGCCGCACAAGTTAAGTATCTGATATTCTGACAAGAAGAGGAGAAGAGAAAGGGAGATAGTGTGAAGAAAAAGAAAGGGAAAAGGAACTTGTTAGGTGGAATTCGGCAAGTATTCGAAATACCGGAAGCTCATCTACCGTAGGACGGCGCTGCGTACTGGCCCGTCGTCTGCACCGTCAGCCTCGGAGCGAGTCTCTGCCTGAACCTCCACCGGAGCAAGGACGACGGCGCCCTCGACCCCCAGCCCTTCGCGCGCATCCTCCAGGAGCCCCGCAGCCTGCTCATCACGACCGATAGCCTCTACACCGATTTCCTCCACGGGATTTCCGACATCGCAGAGGACGTGGACCTCTGCGCCGACCTCATCGCCAACTGGTCGCTCCTGCGAGACGCGCAGTCGTTCGCCGACGGCAGGAATGTGAGGCAGACGCGGACAAGCCTCACATATCGGGATGTCCTCAAGGTATCCAACGTCGGGAACAAGCTGGGCCTCTTCCGAAAGCGATGATGGCCAGCTGCGATGATATTTCGGACCTTTCGAGCGCACTGTCACGACACACATACAACCCCCCCCCCCCCGCCCCCTCCTGTCTCTCTCTTTCTCTCTCTCTCTCTTTCTCTTACAACATTCCTCCCATATTCAAGACAAGATGAGAAAGCGGCCCCGAGAGTCAAAGACGGATCGAAACCTAGAGCACAAAGGGGAAAATGCACCACTTGTTCTTGACGCTGTCCGCTCCAAACTTCTCCACATACCACTGCTTGGCAGACGTGGCCGTCAAGGTCAGGTTCGAAACCGCGAAAGCCACGTTGCCCAGCAGCGTTGAATTGAACATGCGGCCCGGGGGAGCCGCGACGAAAGCAAGCGCGATGTACAGCACGCACTCGGCCGTGTAATGCGGGGAGACGATGGTCTGGAACCAGCCCTGGGTCGGCATTGAATACTTCTTGAGGCTCGCGAGATGGCGATGGCACCTGGTCTGCGTGTACGAGGCATAGAGGAACACGGCGACTCCGAAGACGTTCCTAGGCGTGAGGATGACCATCTCCTCGGTTGAGGACCAGCTCTCGAGGATCGCGTCTACGCCGACAGGTCAGTATTTTCACACATTGGTTTCAACAGCTGATGAATGAAAGACGGGAAAAAAAAGAGGGCAAGGGTGGATTCCTCGACGCACCAGAGCCCTCGATCCAAACAGCAACTCCGTTCGCCGTGTAGTACAAGATTCCGAGCACCCAGTAGACGATCATCATGGGCGTCTTGCCGTGCTTGGTCACGAAGAAGGACTCGTACGTCCTGCGGAACCCCTGGAGCGCCATCAACGCCAGCGCAATGGCCGTCCGCCCCGTGTCGACCGACGGGCCGCTGTCGCCCGACGACGCATAGGCGGCGACCTGCTTCTCGGCGAGCGACCGCATGACGGCCCCCTGGCTCAGGAATTGCCAGATCCAGAAGCACGACCACGCCGAGGACACGATGTAGAAGGACGTGAACAACCCGTGCGGCACCTGGAGCCTGCCGGCGACCTCGCGCACCAGCCGCACCCACTTGGCCGTGCCTGGGGGGACGACCTGCGCGCCGGTGCTGCGGGGCCCGTAGATGACGAGGACTTTCATGAGCTCCCGCGAGGTCGGGGCCAGGACGACGATTATGCCGACAACGGAGAGGTAGAGCGCCAGGCACCACTGGACGGGCGTGATGGACGCGAGACACTCCATGACGGCGGGTAGGAGAGTGCGCTTGAGGAGTATGCGAAGACTGCTACCCTTGGTTTTCGGGTTGAAGAAGAAAAAAGAAAAGTCTGTTGTCGATAGCTCGAGGCCAGCAGTGATGATGGTGGTGCTGTGCCGGCTGCACGTCGCCAAGATGTATGCACGACTCGGAGGGCGCAGAACCAAGGTTCTCCTCTTGCCGCGGCACGGGGGAACCAAAGGCCAGACAAAAAAAAATTGAGGAACACCAACAGCCGATCACTGTTCGATCCCACAGCACGAGGCCAGAGCGACTCAAATACCTCAACTTGCCAACCCCTGTCGACGAGCGAGACCAGGTCCCGCAGCTGGAGGCCCAAGACTGCTGCCGGACCGAGGAGAGGCGCTTCGTGGGTTCCATGACTCGGATTCCTCAACGGGTCTCAGGGCGGGAAGACCATGTGATCACGTAATCCCAATCCCGACAGGGCTGCCTTTCGAGATGCCAGTTCTGGACTCGTGCTGAAGATGACGGACGGACTCAGGGACTGGCCTGGCCTGGCCGTGACGGGATAGAGCGGCAGAGCTCAAGTGCTCTATCCCCTTGTCAGCCCTCGGCAGTCCGAGTTGTGGGACACAGCGCGTGTGGATCACATGCGAGCCCATCAGTACTCCGTACTGCGATCCGAGAAATCGGGACTGGAAAAGGCCTCGGATGAGGATTGCATTTGGCGTAAGGAGCCCCCATCCAGACCTTTCCATCGGGCCACATCGTGATCGTCCTCAATGCGAGGAACGTCCATTGGGAGACTCACGAAGCATCCGCAATGCGCTCTTTCGTTCGAATTCGTGGCTTCAAAAATCAAGGCTGGACGTTGACGAGAGGAGCTTAGGTAATCTACGCCGGATCGGAACATCCATTCCGCCGCGCCCTCTCCTTTGATTTCCTCTTTCGGACATCGTCAGGGGTGTCCAAATGCATTGTTGAAGGCGTCGATTCTTCGGATCTCGACCTCGCAAGATGCCACGATGAGACAAGCACCAGGACGGAAGACGAGAAGCCAACGCGCGAGCAATCTCCCAACAGCGTCCCGCCCCAGATGACATGCCCTCGCCGGCCATCCTCATGACCTACCTCTGCCCGCCAGCGGCAGGCTGACGACCGACTCCCGTTGCCCCTCCCCCCTCCCCCCTCCCCCCTCGGTCTTCCCCTCACCCTCCGGTTGCATCCCATCGCCAAGCGATCACCAGAGAGCCAGAGCCATGGACGGCCTCGGCGGGATATCCTCGAGCCTCCTGCGCGCAGAGCTCGAGAGGCGAAGGGATGAGGGCGAGCGTCCGCAGTGCGGCGGCCGCGGCGGTGGATGGTACGACACGGCCGCGCATGTCTTTGCCGTCTTCATCATCTTCACGCTCAGCACGCTGGGTAAGCCGTCCATATGCCCATCCATCAGTCTCTCCAGGTCTCGTCATATGCCATGCGCTCGCGCCGTCTCTCCAATTCCTCCCTTCTCCCCACAACAAAAGCTCGGAGCTCAGCAATGGATGAAGTTCGCCATTGACCATTGATTAACCTGTCTATCTTGGCTCCAGCCTGCGGATTCCCCCTCCTATCGCGCCGGGCGACTACCGGCCATCGGCAAAAGAACATCATCTTCTACTGCCAGCACGTCGGCACAGGCGTCCTCCTCGCAACCGCCTTTGTGCACCTCCTCCCGACGGCCTTCTCCTCTCTCACCGATCCGTGCCTCCCATACTTCTTCAGCCATGGGTACCGCCCCTTCCCCGGCCTGATCGCCATGATCGCCGCCATGCTCGTCGTCGGCGTGGAATCCTACCTCACGGCCCGCGGCGCCGGACACTCGCACTCCCATGCGCACGACCTCTTCGTACACGACAACGACGACAACGATGGGACCTTGCGTGACGCCCACGCCCTCGACGACATGGATGTGACGCGCGGCCTCGTGGCATGTGCGTCCCCGCTGCCGCAGTCCGAGGGTCCCGCGATCCAGATCCGCAGAGCGTCCGTACACGATGGGGCGCGACTCAATGGAGCACAGGAAGAGGAGGAAGAAGAAGAGGACTCGGAGTTTGACCTCGACCTCGCCGGGCTGGATCAGGACGAATCCCCTCGCCAAGACCGCGGCAGGCAAAACGGCCGCTATGTCGAGCTCAAACCCGGCGGCGGCGGTGGCGGCGGGGGCATTGCCACCCGCGCATCCGACTTCCCGCAGGTCCAGACCCCAGAGCAGCAGCGGCGCATGATGCTCCAGTGCATGCTCCTCGAGGCCGGCATCCTCTTCCACAGCGTCTTCATCGGCATGGCCATTTCCGTCGCCACGGGCCCCGCCTTCGTCGTCTTCCTCATCGCCATCAGCTTCCATCAGTCCTTCGAGGGCGTCGCCCTCGGCAGCCGCATCGCCGCCATCCAATTCCCCAAGAGCTCCGCCCGCCCCTGGCTCATGGTCCTCGCCTACGGCTTCACCACCCCCATCGGCCAGATCATCGGCATCATCCTCCAGAGCCGGTGGGATCCGCACAGCGCCATGGGGCTCGTCGTCGTCGGCGTCACCAACGCCATCTCCTCGGGGCTCCTCCTCTACGCGGGGCTGGTGCAGCTCCTCGCAGAGGACTTCCTCACGGAGAAGAGCTACCACACGCTCACGGGCGCGCGGCGCATCCAGGCCTACTGCGCGGTCATGTGTGGCGCCGCGCTGATGGCTGCCGTGGGTGCTTTTGCTTGACGACGGCGACCTCATCAATGACGACATCAACATTGACGACGACGAGCGCGGGAGTGCCTCGGAAGGGCACCTCGTGAGTGAAGCGCATAATATCGTTTGAATATCATCGGGTTGATCATCACAGAGAAGGCGGAGTATCGGAAAGAAATGGCGTTTTGGGCGTTGTTCATCACAGGCTTTGTTGACGGGCTGAGTTACTATAGAATCTTCCCCTCAGATCCAGCTGCGAACGCATGAGCGCAAACCTCATCTAGGGCTTATTATTGTTGCAAAACCGCAAATACCGAATTTTGCGTCCAGTGACTCTCAGGAGAATGATTTTCTTTTTTCTATGTCCTAGAAACAAGATATTACCCCCCCCCCCCCCTTCCCCTCACCCAAAAAAAAAGAAGGGGGGGGGGGGGGGGGGGGG
>NIGD01000003.1:1705227-1752386 GCA_003055185.1 Escovopsis sp. TC
GGGGGGGGGGGGGGGGGGTGGTCAAGATCATCACAAAGTCTGTGGGGCCGTTGCCAAAGGTGAAAGCCTCTCGATGAGGGTCGATCGTTTGTCTCGGCGTTGGCATCGCTCGTGGTCCTGGTCTGGACATCAATCTGCCGATGAGGCCCCAGCATACTTTGAGCCTCGACAGTCCAACAACCAGTCCGAACCATGCTGTTCATCTTTCGAACAGGACGTGAAACCGACGGGAGGTTCAAACGCGGACACTGAATCCTGTTGTCTCGAGCTTTTTGTTGCCAACCCCTTGCCCCTCTTCAAAGAAGAGCGTGGACGGAGCTCCTTGAACAAGGAGCGAGACACGCCCCTCTATGAAGAGGATGATGGATAGAACAGATCCCGCACTGGTGATGGCATCCTCCTTGTCGGCTCTGGTGTTTGATGAAATGCTTCATTCGGCCTCTGAATCAAGACCAAAATCGGCATGGCAATCAAAGTCGACATCACCACCAGAATTCCTCAACCTGCACACCCCTCATTCACGCTCAGAGAACGACCCTTCCTAACCGATGGCCGCCAGCATCATCTGTCGATATTTAAAAGCCCCTGAGATTTCCTTTCACTTCTTTTCCTCCTTCGACCTTGGGTCCTTGTCTATCCCAGAATGCAGGACACCTCCCTTCTGGCATGGCTCGCTGGGCACGTCTGTCACTCGACGCCATGCAAGTTCTGCGAGAAGGTGGAGCGGCGGGCCAGATGGATCAGGGAGGCCAAAGCGGCCGAGAAGCAGCGCAAGAAGGAGAAGAAGGGGCAGTTCAAGGACGGTCAGCGTTGTGGTGAGATCGGCGACAGACATGGTGAAGGTCAGGGTCAAAATCAAGATCAGGGTCAAGGGCAAGGTCAAGAGCGCGGCGGCCGCAGCATGCGGCATGAGAATCGGAGCAAGCAGCGTGGAGGTAAGCAAAGCAATCAGATCCAGGGTCAAAGAGTGCGAAGCGGGAATCTCCTGGGGAGTCACTCTCAGCATGGTTGTGGTCCATCGGATAGGGGCGGCGGGGGTCGTGGGGAGAGGCAACATCGAGAGGAGCGCGGAGATGGTAGGGAGAGACAGCACCAAGAGGAGCATGTACACGGAGGGAAGAGGCAACACCATGACGCACGCAGGCACCGCCAGGACAGGCAGCACCAAGAGGAGCGCAGACATCGCGAGGAAAGGCGCTATTCTGAAGAACGCAGACACCACGAGGACGGGCAGTACGCAGAGGAACGCAGACACCACGTGGAAATGCAATATACAGACGGACACAGAAGACATCACGAGCACGAGAAACGCTCCGAGGAAGGGAGCGGCTCGCACGGCGACAGAACCTGTCCAGAGGGTCACTCAGGCAACGGTAGACGATCCCCAGTCACTTACCTGGGCAGTCAGGACGGCAATGGCAGCGACGACGACGCTCAGCAGCAGCAGTCCCACGCTGCTCGTCGCGGGGAGGATAAAGACTCCTCTCCACCCCCTCGCCCCGATCCGCCAAAACCTCCCGTGAGCCATGTCTCCCGTATTCCCCGAGCCATCCACCAGGACCTCACCCCCTTCGTCCACGTCAAGCAAGTGGCCCTATCTCCTCGTGTCACAGACGAACCCTCCCCGGTCCCCGTCCAGCCCAAGGCCCCCGCCACACCGAAGAACCGCTTCAGCTATCTCCTGAGAGACGATCCTTCTCTTCGGCCAGAGCCTCTGCGCATCACCCGCCCCCCCACCACCGCAGGCAACACCCCCCTCTCTACACCATCCAGACCCGGCCCTCGCATCAATATCTTCTCCGGCACCAGAGACGACGACGACGACGAGCTCATCTCTCTCATCGGCCATGACGACGACTACCACGACCGCGATTGGGGCTCTCGACGCGGGGCATTGGACCCCGATGCGTCGAGCTACTTGGCTGGCGCAGGACGGGCGCCGCTCACGATGGACGATCTCGGACTGGCTTTCAACGGCACCGGCAGCCACGGGAACGTCATCTAGGAATATGTTCTCTGGCGAATCCTCACGTCGGTCGGGGCAGCCGTGGATGACGTCCTGCAGGGCAAGGACACGGGTGGTCGCAGCGAGTCACCGCCGGAGACGGCGACATCCGTTGATGACGAGAGCCGTGACAGTCCTCAAAGCCAGATCGACTCCTTGGAACCGGCTCCAGTGGCCTGTTCTCCTCGCAAGAGGATCGCGTCGTCATGGCTGCCGGGCTGGCGGACCGTGCTTCTCTGGATCCTCATCATCGGGTGTCAGCTGGCGATGGCGTGCGGGTTCTTTCTCTTGGGAAGATGGCACGAGCGGCAGTGGCAGGAGGGGGAGCTTCAGAAGCTGTGGATCGGGTATCGATGGATATGCTCTTTTGATCAGCCGGATCTGTTGACATGGCCAGGATGACTGGCGGCGTGTGCCCATTGAAACCCGTCTCCCGACCANCCCCCCCCCCCCCCTTTCAATGATCCTCCTAATTTCTTCTGTTTCTCAACCTCAAGGGCCTCATCTCGGAATGCCCTCACAGGACCCTTCTGCTCCCTTCCCGGACTCCCATTTGGATGAGTCATCAAATTTCAATACCGGCTTCGATCATTTTCTTGCATTGAATCAATGGAAGGCGCGGTTCTGTTCGCACCTGCCGTCTCGTCCCCTTTCCTGGACCACTCTAACCCTAACCCTCGAATGGCACTTATCTTTTCCCTCTTTGATCTCCAGACACATTCAACCGTCCAAGTCATTTATTCTCGCGATTGTCCATGAGACTGGATGAAGTGGGATGAAATAATACAAATGCAAATCAATCAGGAGGCCCTGACCCGAATGATCCAAGGTGAACGAGCACAAGGTGATGGTGATTGATAGGCGTATCAGCGTCGCACGGCTTCCCAGACAAATGTTTGCCCACCGGTCGTGATGGACTCTCCTCCTTTCCCCTCCCCAACTTCGCTGCCGGCCCCCCGACCTCTTTTCTCTCTCGCCCATCTTCCCCCTCTCATCACTCTTTTGACTCTGCCTCGCCCTTCCTTCCTCTCAAACACGTCTGTAATTGAGTCTGACTGAGCAACAATCCTGCATCGCTCCATCAAGTCGTCTCATCAACAAGGGCGCGATCCTTTCCCCCTCTTCGCGGACTCCTCGTCGAAGCGAGCCTCAAACACTCCAACCTTCGCCATCCGCGCACACTCTAGAGTCGAGAGAATCCCATTTCATCCACCATGGGCTGCTGCATGTCCAAGAAAGGAGATTCCGGCGCCGATGCCGCGACGCCGCGTCCTGCAACGCCTCCGCAGCAGTGCGTTTCCCTTTCCCATTCTGCCTCCCACTCCACGGTCTTTCTTCCCAGCCCCTTCGCGCGTTCCTATCAGCCATCTATCCGGCCATCATCCATCCAGCCATCCTTCCAGATCTATAGACCTCAATCTCTCCGTTTCACCACAGACCTATTTCACCTGCTGACGCTCCCCTTCCGCATCCCTGCAGAGCCATCATCACCGACGCCCCCGGCCCTGCATCCCACGCAGACAACACCCGCGCAGCAAGCCCCCACGAGGCCGAAACCGCGGCCGTTGCGTCCGCCGTCGCGCGCACGCTGGCGGACACGGACCCCTCCGGTGCCGCGTCCCCTCATCTCCCCACCACCGCGCCCAACATCCCCAACGAGCACTACTTCCTCCCACCCACCGTATTTGTGCCGGACGAGCCTGGCCAAGGGATCGATTTCTTCCGCACCGAGGAGCAGCAGCAGCAGGGGCAAGAGCCCGCGAAGAAAGACGAGAACGAGCAGCAGAAAAAGAAGGGCTCTTCCTCTTCGAGCTCCAGCTCCAGCTCTAGCGCAAAGTCGGGCGGCGCGAAATCAGGGTCTGCAGAGAATTGAGGCTACAGCCATCTTCGACATGGATCAGCCATCCCTTCTTTGTGAAAGTTGATGAGTGCCATTGACTCATCTGACAAAGAGAGGCGGGCAGTCAGGGGGAATAGGAGGAACGGGTTGAAGCAGAGGGGGGGAGGGGGGAGGTTTGAAGCGGCATTCAGGGCAAGAAAATTCAAGCGGCGAGATGTGCACGTGGAGGAGAAACTCTTCCATGGAGAAGGACTGTTTGAAGGCAATGGGTATTGTTGTCATTACTGATGCTTCTGGCGCTCTGAAAAGAAGTCACCCGCCAAGGCACCCTTCCCACAATACTTTGACATCTTCTCGCATTCATGCAATGCTGATCAAGTACACAATGATCAGTGAGATCCCTTCATCCAATTGCTAGTATGACCCCCACAAGGCCATCTGGCCCCTGATCTGCCTGCCTCAAGACACTTTCCACGGCTCAAACCCCGCAACCGCGTCGTCTGTTTGCTATCCGCGGTGGTGGCGTGACTGTCTTTCCGACAGCGCAAACACCCCTTTCCTCGCTACCTCCGCCTTGCTCCATGGGTGAAGACTTGGATCATCCCGCCATTCTGAACAGCCTCATTGTCGCCGCTGTGTCGAGACAGGCTCAGGGGTAATACCACGCTGACTAAGCATTTTGACCCTTGGCCCCTATTTTGTCGTCTCCTGAGGACGAGGGACTGTGGTTTTGCTTCATTGATGGCTCGGGAAATGGATCGACATGGCCATCGGTATGGCCTTAGATAGAGCTTTTGCATGAATAGTTTGGGGCGTTTACCGGAGTTAGAGGAGACCAAGTGCAAAGCCATCAAACGCTTGACATTCGGGCTCCAGACCTAGACGGTCTCGGGGCCGACAGTCTAAGTCAAGTCGACGAAAAGGGGCCACACCATCCTGTCATCGTCGCTCAGGCATTCCCAGACAACCTTGGTCTTCTCATCCTCGGACTCGAAGTCGGATCCTGCACTGATGGTCAAACACGCCACTCTGCAGAGCGACCTCGATCCCCAGCCCTCGTTGGACCATTCGATCTCGGGCATGGGCCACCAGGACTGCCGTACAACCATGGCCGCACCAAGTACCGTCTGAGTAGGTGTTCGGAAGTCCTTGCCCGCCACGGCGTGCACGAAGCCCGTGGATCGCGCGGCAGAATGGACGATCAGCCTGATCGCTACAATGTCGACGGGGATGATGTCGATCAAGCCTTCGGACGGCGAGCCGAGCTGTGTGGAGAAGACCATCTTGATGAGCGGGTGGGAGACGCAGGCGGCTAGGAAGTAAGTGAGGGTGTAGCTTGGCGACTGCCGGTGCGATGACCGAAGGACGGAATATGAGCAGCTTGTCCGTCTGCCCAGCTCTTACGAAGTCCGGACAAAGGACCCGCTCGGTCAGGTGCTTCGTATAGCTGTAGCTATAGGGGTGGTCGACGAAGCAAGACTCGGGCGTGGTGCCGTACGTCGCAAGATCCGAGAGCTCGGCCTCGACATCCATGATGGTGGAGGCCGAGCCGCTGCGGATTGGGGTTCCATCCTCCTTGATCATGGTGTCGCGTCCGCTGACGGATCCATTCGGCCTTGACCGCACGAACACGCCTGCGTATGCCGTGTAGACGGGGACGAAGAGATCGAGATACTGGCAGCTTCGTGCCAATTCGGCGAGGGCAACACTAGGAGGGAGTACATGCTTGGCCATGAAATCTAGTCCCCTCTTGAGCTTGATGGTCGATGTTGCATGAATGAGGATGGAGGCATGAGCGCGAGCAATCTTGGGCGTTGTGATATCCCCGTCCCATGCGGTGATTTCGTCGAATTTCTTGAGGGTAGAACGACGTCAACCTTCGGGTGAGACTCCAATTCTCTCCATGGACGGCTAGAATACGAGATCCATTGTCAACAAATGCGGTGCGCGATCAAGGGCGTAGAGGGTATAGTTTCCTGTTTGTTCAACCCAAAGAGAAAATTCTCGAATGCACATTCCCTTCACCCTCTCTGATCAGTGCATAGACGCGCTCCATAGGTGTGTCCAGAGCAAGTCGGCAGATATAGGCCATGCCGACCATTCCTGTAGCCACTGTGAGGAAGACATATCTTCTAGCTTAGAAGCTGGCAATGTCTGCGGACTTAGAAGGCTGAACCGTCATTTTGGGCCAGAATGTGTCTGTAAAGAGGGAAATGCTGTTGATCTTGTTGTTCAGAAAACAGAGACTCTTGCATTCACCAAGGACCAGACCTACTACTATTCAGAATGGCTCCTCGGCCTGTTGAGAGTACTGTATGGTGGCTGCCGTTTATCTGACCTCATGGCAGACCTCGCATAGGTCGAGAATCGTATTCAATGAGAATTCTGCGGTCACAGGTCCCCTCAGTCGGCCATGGTGAAGCTTCCTAGACAAGCAATATCGGATGAAATGCACGCCATCGAGATTGGTTGCAAACCGAGACCTCAGAAGACAATGCTGAGCTCACCCTGGTATGCTCATCAGTCTCTTCGCAAGGCTAGGTTGAGCCTCTCTCGTGATATAAGCTGGGACCAGTGACGACTGCCAGCCCAGTTGATAGACCAGCCAAAGACAGGAGCTAAGGCAGCCCGCCCCCGTGCAACCCCTTTTCCCAGAGAATCAAACAAAAGCAGTACAGGGTCCCACGGCTATTGCCAACAAAGAAGATGGCCATGTTGCAACTCTCCCCCTTCATGAGGGATGATCCAGAGCACAATGAGGCCCGTTGACCAGAAATGGCTATTGCTGATTAGGCCCACAAGGGTCATCAAGGGGACTTCATCAGCTGTTGTCTGTCTTCACCGAAGACATGTGTCAAACAGAGATTCTCGAAGACATATAAGCTGTAGCAGGAACAAAACGGACCAACGTCCCTTGGGTCGCCTCTACTGCACTGAAACAATAACGTTTGTCTTTGAAAGAAGAGCGCAATGTAACCCAATATTAGGTTGCGAATCTGCAGCCTCGGACAGGTCAGGCAAGTTCTTGCCATTTGAGTCTCTTATTCGCCAGGTCTCGCTGCTTTCACATAAGGCGCAAGCCAGGGCACGACGTCTCATGGGGCAGTTGGTTCCCCGAGAGAGTTCGCCGCGGTTTCAGGGAGGAGAGAGTATTCCGTACATATGCTAGCATTCGGATTTCGGAGAACGGCCACTGGCCAAGACAGCCTAAATCTCTCATCGCAAGAGCCGGTCTGGCCTGACATCTCGCGTGTTTGAATTCATACGAGTCCTTAGTATTGTAGACCCTAGGAGCGGCTCGGGGATTTTCTCTCGTGTCGGGAACCAGGCTAGGATCCTCCCGTGTGCTGGATCTGGGGATCGCCCCCTTGCTAGCGCAAGAGCATGGCCCGTCCCGCAGACCGCATAAGCAGAGGGCCAGGGGGTGAACTATCGCCGACGTCTGCTCGTACGAGTAAGTTGTCAGCAACCTCGACTGTACTCCGTAGGGGATGGCAAAGCAGCTACTTAGTAGTCGTCCTTACTTGTACGGAGGAGCTGTCCATTCGACCGCAGCTCCTCGTGATGAATTCGTCCGCCACGCGTGGTGGCTGCTTTGGAAGAAGCGAACGCCCCGATCGACCGCGAGGAGGGCTCACTACAGGCGCCGTGTGGGGAACAGTCTGCCTGTGGTGCCTCGAGGTTTCCCCGGTCCGTGCCACGGATGCATGCCCTTCGGGAAGAGTTCACTCGACGACTCGGAGTTGAAGCTCTCGTAGTGCTTCTGTTTTCTCTCTCCACGATGATTCTGCCGTCTTGCGAAGGCGGTGACGGGCCTTGTGAGAGGCTCCTTCCACAAGTTGAAGACAGATGTTGTGCGGGAAGGAGCCAGGACGGTCACACAAATTTGAGTGGATCGTGGGCGAAACAGCATTCTCTGCAGAGCAGTCGCGAGCGGCCGGTAGCGCCTGCCCATCTGAATCATCTCAGACACGAAGACATCGCCAAGATCAACTTCGTCCGAGAAATTGCCGGACGACATTTCGGAAAGAGAGAACTTCAAGTCATCTAAGAAGGATCCTTCGTAGCTGGGAAAAGACCTTAAAGAGGAGGGAGCAAGACCATCTACTACCTCTACTACTACTAATTACCTTCCCATCCTATTCCCATCCTAATATTCCTGCTTCGAGATCTCGGTTTGTCGGCCGCTCCTCAAGAGTCATCCTCCCTCTGGCGCCTGCCGCTCGTGCACGTTCCATTCTGAGCAAGTTATGCCCGTTTGCGAGCACGAGCAAACTTGAGCACGTTTTCCTTTGTTGCTGATGATCTGTGCGGCATGGCCCGCATCTGCAGGAGGCATCAAGCCTGCCCGCGTGCGACTTGAGACTGCATTGCGGCGTCTACTGCTGTATGTATCTGAGAAAGCCCTCTGATTAAAGAGGTGGTGCTATTGCAGAAGTCGAACAGGAAAAGGACACCGTGCTGATTTACTCATAGTTCCATAAGGTAAATCTCGAGCCCAGACCTGTCCTTCCCACCCGCTCTCTCCTGGTACATGACTGTGTGTCCAGTTGTCCTCGCGCCATTCAAACGAAAACATCCTTCGAGGGAAGAAATCATCGCCGTGGTATCACGATCATTGCGACAATGGACATGCAATCGACTCCCACCAAGACGGTCACCCAGATGGCTTCCTCTGCCACTTCGACAATGGGCGGTATGAGCGGCCACGGAGGAGGAGCAGGTGGTGGTGGCGGCGGAGGCATGGGAGGCGGTATGGGCCACGGTATGGGCCCGGGGGGCTGCAAAATATCAGTGAGACTCGTCTTTGCTCTCCCAATCGCCTCTCTCCTCTACTGCTTATTGTTTTGAATCGTGGTTTATGCCCCTGGTGTATCACTCGAGTTGCGGCTGACGATGGACGCGCCGGTCTCCCTAGATGCTCTGGAACTGGAACGTCGAGGACACCTGCTTCATCTCCAAATCCTGGCACATCACCTCCAAGGGCATGTTTGCCGGGTCCTGCCTGGGCGCCATCTGCCTCGTCGTCCTACTCGAGCTCCTCCGCCGAACCGTCAAGGAGTACGACCGTCATCTCATCAAGCAGCACGCCACCAAGGTTCAAGAGGCCAAGGGAGTCTCCATGAGCCGGTCCTCCTCGACCAAGGCCATTACTGCCCCCTCCGTCGAGGGCAACGAACATCATCAGCAACAGCAACAAGATCAAGGACTGCAGCAGCAGCAGCAGCAGCAGGGAGGCGGGCTCACAGATGACCTCGTGAAAGTGGCCGCTGCCGGCATCGATGCCCCGCCATTTCGGCCGACCATTGCCCAGCAGGCGGTTCGAGCTCTTCTGCACACCATGCAATTTGCCGTGGCCTACTTCATCATGCTTCTGGCCATGTACTACAACGGATATATGATAATTTGCATCTTCTTCGGCGCATATCTCGGCTCCTTCATATTCCACTGGGAGCCGCTGAGCGATGGGTAAGTCTTTTCCCCGATCGTGGATCTCTGTCCATCATACATAGACTACAGGCTCCTCCTAACCTTGCCACAGTCAAACCAGCGCTGCTAAAGAGGCCACCGTCTGCTGTGCCTAGACAGTCGTTCCTGGCAAGTTGAACGACCAGAGCGAAACACAGGATACGCGGAAATGAGAGAACAGGGGAAGGGAGGGCAGGTCCACGTAGGGTAGCCACTACGGTAGATACATATTGACGGTCATAGATCAGCGGTGATGCGACCTCCAACGAAAGAATCGTGCCTTGAAAGCATGCGAATGATGCTTTGGGAGGTGGTGTTTCCCCTTGAATCCAGAAATGGACAGTCAGAGCCCTATTCAATCATTAAATTGTGGAGACCCTTGACGGACTGCAGCACACCACAGCTGGGGGCGGCCGAATCATCCAACCTCATCGGCCGGTCATTCCCTTGGAACAGGGATTCATGAAGCGGAAAATGAAGAAGTTAGTTCATCTGGAGGTCGCCCATGATCCCATGCCGTGACCATGCAAGGGCGGGGTCGATCCGCATGGACTGCTTCGACCCCCTGGCCTGGCTTTAGCTGGCTCCTGAAAGTAGGGACATACAGATAGGATCCGCGCCTATAGACGTTGTTGGCCGGCCCCAAATGCATTTTCTCACATGAGCACATGTTCCAAGTGCAGGTGAGAGCTCCCGAGTCCGGAATCAGCCGAAAGGTATTGCCCGAAGGATCATCTGTTGCATGAGCTGCTGCTGGCCGAATGAAACAACAAGATGAATACGAATGCTATTTGTATGCGGTAGTACATATATACAGATGCTCCGGGCCCCACGAAGCTTTCCATTCAAGGCGGGCTCGAGAGCGAGCTCCGGCGGCTACGACGTCGCGCCCAAGCTCTCCAGGCCCCTTTCCCCGACCAAGTCGACGCTGGGCCCGGCCGCCGCGGCCAGCGCGTCCACGGGGACAGGGACGTCTTTCCTCCCCAACGCCTCCTGATACTTCTTGCCCGTCTCGTCCAGCAGCGCCTGGACCTCGACCTCCCTCTTTTGGATGTCCTCTCTCTCGCTCCTCAGCGCGGCCACCGCCGCCGCCTTGACCTGGATCTCGTCCTGCATGGCCTTGAGCGTGAGTTGCAGCCTCGCCAGGGAGTCGGACAGGTTCGGCAGCGGCGTGATTTTTGGGGGCACCTGCCGGAGGTGCGATTCGGCGGGATCCTTGCGCGGCTTCCTGAGCCCGTCCATGCCCGCGCGCGTCTGCGCCGCTTCATAGGCTATCCGCCTCTCGGCGTCTCCGTCAGACGACTCGTCCGAAGTGTGACCCTCGGCGTCGTTTATGAGTTCGGCCATCTTCTGTCGGTCCTGCTTGCGGCGCTCTTTCTCGGCGCGCCTTCCGAGAGATAGTCCGCCGTCTTCGACGAAGTTGTCGAAACCCTCGCCCAGGTCCTCATCCTCTGCGATGAGGTGTGTGTCGTCCTTCTTCTTCTTGTTGCGCCTCAGTCCTTCCTCATCATCGTCATCGTCCTCGTCCTCGTCATCATCCTCCACGGAGAGGAAGTTCTGCTCCTTGGCTAGCCGAGCTCTTCGTTCCTTCTTCTCACGAATCTCGGCCTCGGTGAGGATTTGTGTGGTATGCTGAGCGGCGACCGCTGGTAATGACGATGACGACGATTCGACTATCAGGGCACCCTCCAACTCGAACGCATCGAGCTCCATCTCATCCGCGTGGTCGACTGTGAGCGTGGACAGATCGACTGGCGTATTAGGCGTAGAGGATTGTAGCTCGTCGAGGTATTCTTTGCTGTAACGCGGCCTCTCTTCCTCGTCGTGCGTTGGGCGGACTGGCAGTGGCAGGCCTCGCGCGGCGATGCCCTTGCGCAGGGCGCCATTGTCAGACGCCTTCTGACGCGGCTTCAATCGTTGAGGCACCCCGGGATCTTCGGCGTCTTCGTCTGCCTCGCCCACATCGCTTCCGAATGCGAGTCTCGATTTGGGCGCGCGCTGGTTCTTCTTGGCTTTCATCGAGCCAGGGCGATTGATCGTAGGCCGGATGACCACACCTCCGTCCTCTACATCGTCGGCGCCTCCGTCCACCGCACCAGCATCCTTGTCGCCGTCATCGTCGGCGGGAATGATCGTCTTGCGCAGGCCGGATTGTCTAAATGGTTTTCGCCCGGCTTTCGAGCTGAATAGAGGTTTGGTCTGGTCTATGTGCCGCGAGCTTACGGTCAGCCTTGATCTCGATCAGCAAGGCGGTTGAAGGGGGGGATGGGAAGGGGAGAGGAAGAGAAGATGCAGTCTCACATACCTTCTTTGGAGCTGCCGCCGCTCTCTGTGGCCTGGTCCGAGACGGAGGCGTCTGCTTCGTCCTCGTCGACGTTGATGATTCGGGCTTTTCTCCTGGGTCCGAACGAGCTCATTGTCCCCTTTGTCTCTCTTGCAAGTTTCAGGTGCTCATCAAGAAGGAAGCAGACAAAGAAGTCACAGAAGATCAAGACAAGAGTACATATGTATACTCCGTAGATGGGGATCAGATGTTGGAGGTCCGAAATTCATCAACGACGAAGGCGATGACGATGCCGGCATTAGTACGCGTATCTTATCTCCACGTGACTCTTGGTGATGGCACCGTCCGACTTCCAAAAGGTACGAAGATCTGCGTACTCCGTACCTTGACGTCTGGTCTCGAGATCCGAAGATCGCGTCGCATTTTTGACGCTGCAACCGACATCAGCTCCGACACTGCTCAAGATGGCGCCCGCCCAGCCTGAGCTGAAGAAGGTACGCAATGCCTCTCGACTACGCTGGACCCTCTATCGGATTGTCTGCTCGTGCGCAGCAGACGGGCCTGAATGGAGCGAGGCCCCAGACATTGGCGACAACAGCATGCTAACGTTGATCGTGCAGTATCTTGACAAGCGATTGTTCGTCCAGCTGAACGGCAGTCGAAAGGTCATTGGCGTGCTCCGCGGATACGATGTGAGAACGCCTGATGCAAGAGGCGATTTATATGGGAAGGAGAAGGGGGCATGGGGATGCAATTGGCTGGAGCGGCATGAAACGCTGACGATCGAAGGTCTTCCTGAACATTGTGCTGGACGAGGCCATCGAGGAGAAGGACGGCGGAGACAAGGTCAAGCTTGGCATGGTGGTGCGTACTCTCGCGGTCCTTGATTGAGTTTGCAGAAGTGGAGGATCTTTCTTGGGATGTCTTTTCGAGAAGCAATTTGCTGATCTATGTTGGACTAGGTCATCCGAGGCAATTCGGTGGTGATGCTGGAGGCTCTGGAGAGAATTGGCGGCGATGACCGACAGAACCGATAGACGAGCAAAAATAGGCAATGACCTTCGAAATGATACCATAAATAATACCCAAAGAGCATGCTTCCCAACTTCCCTGTCTGGGGCTTTTTGACTCGGCCGAAGGCACGACACGAAGCCAGACCGAAATCACGGGACAGTGGAGAGCATGTCTTTCGATCAGCATTTGAACTCGCGAATCCTCAATGGCCGGGGTTGCAGGCCTATGGAGTGAAGCACCACGATCTCTTGTCTCTAAGAAGAGGCAGCGTCGTCATTGGCTTTTCGGAGTCTCGCGCTGTCGCGTGACCCCTTCCTCCACGGGTGAATTGGAGTTGAGCATTTTCCGACCCGGCGTCCATATTTCGCAGATCAGGAGAAGATCCAGATCATGGACCCCGCATCTCATACGCCGCTGAAACACATCGATTCAGGCAGAACGATGGATGCATGATGGCACAGCTCACCCAGACGGGCAATCTCGGACTGGAAGTAGTAGTGATTGACAGTGCCTAGGTCCGCCTGACAACCCGGGCCGGGGAGGTTCGTTGCTCCCCCTTCTCTTTTCCTTTCATCGTCTCAGACTCAACAAGGCCTCGACAAGAGCCCTACTATGGATCCTACAAAATATGCAAGGCTGGCTCTTAGCCGAACCATCGACGAGTTTCACGTGGCCTTCACAGAGCGCAACCCGCTCTCTCGTCAGCTCTTCCAAAGCTCCCTGCACCATCTTCCTGGCGGAAACACCCGATCTGTCCTCCACGCGGACCCGTTCCCTTTGGTCTTCGACTCGGCCGAGGGCGCCATGCTGACCTCGGTTGATGGCGATACGTACATCGATTTCTTGAACGACTACAGCGCCGGTCTCCTAGGTCACTCTGATCCCACCGTCCGGAAGGCCCTGCAGAATGCGCTCCGCCAGGGACTGAACTTTGGCGGGCTTAATCGCCCAGAAAAGGAGCTGGCGAGGAGGATCGCGCAGAGATTCGGCGAGGCAGGCGTCGATCTCATAAGGTTCACCAACTCGGGAACTGAGGCCAACACAATGGCGCTCGCAGCTGCGACGCAGTTCACGGGACGATCCAAGATCGTCGTCTTCACTGGGGGCAATCACGGTGGGACGATGTCCTTTCCCAACAAAGTCCCGGGGTCCGAGCCAAGGGCGCAAGACGCCCGCGGGAGCATGACGGCAAACCTCCCGCATGAGTGGGTGCTCGCTCCATTTAACAACGTGGAGGAGACGCGCAGGATCATCACCGACCTAGGTCCAAACCGTGTGGCGGCGATCCTCGTGGAGACTGTCCAGGGCGCGGGAGGCTGTCGCCCTGCCACCAAGGGATTTCTCACTTTCCTGCGTCAGGTCGCCACTGCTCAGAGAGCGATCCTCATCATAGACGAGGTCATGACATCTCGGATCGGCCATGCCGGGCACTTCGCCAGCATGGGCCTCAAGGCCGATCTCCTCACACTAGGGAAATACATGGGTGGGGGTTGTTCGTTCGGCGCCTTTGGAGGACGAGCCGATATCATGGAGATCTTCAACCCCCTCGGCGGCCAGGGGGTCAAACACGCCGGGACGTTTAACAATAACGTCCTGAGCATGGTCGGGGGAAACGCGGCTCTGGACGTCTTCACCGGGGCTAAATTGGACGAGCTCAACGCCCTGGGCCTAGAGCTCAAGAAAGAACTCCAGTCGGTCCTCATTCATTACGGCATTTACCCCAAGGACATGGATCCCTCGCACTCCATTTTTGAGGTCGACTCTTACCAGGGGTTAGATGCTGTCATACTTCTCGTCGGGACGGAAGCAGAGGCCGCTATACTTGGAGGCGGGATGCCTTGGATTGTGGTGACGGGAACTGGGAGCCTGCTCAACATCCGCTTCAATGGACCGAGCTCGGCGCTTTGGAGTGGCTTGCTCTATCATGTCATGCTGGCGAACAAGGTCTACCTGGCGCCAAGGGGATACATGGCGCTCAGCCTTAAGACTACGCGGGAACATGTAGCTCTCTTTGTTTCTCTTTTCGAAAGGTTCTTGGCTACGTTCGGCCCCCTGGTGGGAAAAAAACGGATTTTTTGAGTTCCTCAAATCAGAAACTATATTCAACCGGATCCCTGAGCCCCCCTCGTACAAGACAATGGAAAGCATCGATGGCAGCACCTCTATTTCAACCCCCCGCTGAGCAAAATGCTCTGCCCTGTCAGATACCCCGTCCTGCACAGCATCATCACCACATTCGCCACCTCCTCTGGCGTCCCCAGCCTGCCCACAGGAATATTCCTCACATCTCCCGGTGTGCCCTCCACGGCCCTCTCATCCGGTATCATCCCCGTGCTGCCAATCATCGCCGGCGCCACGTCATTCACCGTGATCCCGTCCGCCGCGTGCTTCGTCGCCAGGTTCTTCACCAGGCCCATCAGCCCGGCCTTGGACGCGGCGTAGTGGCACCCGTTGATGCCGCCCCCGTAGCCCGCGATGCTCCCCATGAGGATGATGCGGCCCCACCGCTCCGCCCGCATGTGCGGCACGGCCAGCTTGCACAGCACGAAGGACGCCGTCAGGTTCACCCGGATCGTGTGCTCCCACTCCTCGAGCGTGATGTCTGCGATGTCCGGCACGCGCTTGCCGTGCCCTGCGTTGGACACGAGGATGTCGGGGTGCCGGCCGTGGTGGGCTCGGATCTCGTCGTAGATGCGCTGCAGATCCGCCGCGGACGCGACGTCCGCTTGATGGATCGAGATCAGGCGCGGGGCGAGGCTTGGAGCTGCGGGCTCGGCTCCGAATTCGGATGCTTGGAGCTCGCTGACGAGCTGGTCGACGGCGGCCTTGGACTTGGAGAATGTCAAGGCGAGGTGGGCCCCCGCCTTCCAGAGCTCGCGGGCACAAGCAGTGCCGATACTGCTCGATGACTCCTGTATGAGTGAGCTTGATCATGGCACCACGAGGGGTATCAGGGCACCCACCCTCCCGATGCACCGGTGATGAGCGCCAGGCGGGCATCGATCTCATTATCCAATGTCATGACGCTCATCCGGCGATTCAACGACGGGAAACAAGTTCGAGATAGATACTTCGTCTTCACTTGTCGAGGTGGCCTCTTCTGAAAACAACGTTAATACATTTGTCAACTTGAAGTCCCTCATCGGGTCGTGGAAATGACTCTCTTTCTACTCCGTAGGATATGGGGTGATCGTCGAGAGCCGCTTAGTCATATCTAGGATTTTGGAGGCTTCAGGGGCTCTCCGACTTGCATCGTGGACGAGTCAACAAACTCTCAGACATCTTGTCTGTTTCTCTACTCATCATGCCATCAACATGTCTTCCACGCCCTGACCGTGAGCCATCGATATAACAATGCCTGAAGCTATCTTATGTCACCCATGGTGTAGAGGATGAGCCATGCTCTGACCGCCTCTCAGAAACACCATCAAGGATCGACCGACCTCGCTTGCCGGCTTTCGATCTTTTAGAGATGCCGAGACGAAACACAGATCAGCAGGAATTATTGGCTGTGGTCTAATCTTAGGCCCTTCGCTCTCAAGGACACTGGACATTCTGGAACGGTCCGGGATGTTTCTCCTTTCCGAATCGCAGCAACATCATCCGCACTTGCTTCAGGCTCCTCGGCTCAAGGTCTTGAGATGAAATCATAGTACCAATTCAAGCGCGAATGCCTAGAACTCAATGCAGACCGACCACGGGCAGCAATGATTCGTTGAGGTCAAAGACGTCGGTCTCAGCCCTTGAGGGGCTTCTGAGCAAACAGCGTCGCGGCTGTCCAGAGAAACATGGCCTCCCCCTTTGCAAACTTTTGGCTTAAGGATGCCACGATCTGCCGGCCCTGCGCACTGCTTGGCAGGGAGCTATCGGGCCGGCCGGCCATGGTGACAAACATCTCATCCAAGGCACCAAGATAGGTCCTTGTGGCGAGGGGCACTACTGCAGAAGAAAGAGGCCCATGGTAGTGCTCCAGGACCTTGAAGCCGCCCTGTTGAGCATGTTCTTCGACGTTCGACATCCACCTGTAGACGATCAGTCAGAGTTTCTTTCAAAGCTGGGCGAAGAAGGACCGAGAAACAGTCAAGTAGTTCCTACCCAATGTACAGGTCGGCGCCCTGGCAAGTCCGCTGCAACACGTCCCATAGAGCATCAGCTTCCTCTCCAAGCATGTGGTTGACCGCGATGTCGGCTTCCTCCCACTGGAGATAGCCACCGGGCTCTGTTTCTGTCAGCCTCTCGCTCCAACGATTCCTTCGATCGGCGATTTTCAAAGCGAGGGGAAGAGCATACTCAACAATGATTTTACGTGGTCAAACAATTGACTAACACGATCTCGGGACAGTATAAGAGCCCAGAATCGCAGATGAACAACATCGTATTTCCCAAGAAATTCCTGTGGCACCTTTTCGAGTGAGTTCATCGTCCGCAAGGTCACGTTGGGTGGCAGCAATGCGGGCGGCGGGAATTGAGAGTCGGAGATGTCGAAACCATCCAGAGTCACAGTCTCGGGAAGGCGAGCCGCCAGGTCCAGGAGCCATAAACTGTTCAATATCAGCATCCAAAACACGTCCTCAGTTTCCGGCTGTCGCCTGGAAGGTGAGGAGACCTCTCTCTCACCTTGTGCCCGTGCCGATCTCGGCAATCTTCATGTCCTTCTCGATGGGGATTCTTGGGTTCATCGTCCAGCCATTGTGGATCGTCCAAATGGCGTGCTGAGCGTCGAGCCTGATAGACCCAGCCATGTCTCTTCCGAGAACATAGTCGTCACTCATTGCCATGGCCATGATGTTGGATGTGCTGTACTGATGACTGTCCTTTGGGTGGTAGTATCTGCTCAAATCTTTTACTGGATATCGTTGAAGTATTCGGAGATCGCACGAGTTCAAGGCGGGAAGCCCAGCTGCTATAAGTAGGTCAGGTCAGTCAGTCAACAGCCACAGAGTCAGGAGATTCATTGAGCCTGTGTGGAACCAGACCAGTGCAGAACGCCATCGTTCAGGATTGTCCCGCTCCTCCCCCCCCTTCTGGCCCTGCGGCCTCGAGCCCCCCCTTCTTGACAAAGGAAGACCAATCCTCACACGTAGGATGTTTGCGACGATGCTTACCGCGTTCTGAAAACCAGGTTTTCAGAGCATGACTCGAAGGGTTTCCTTGCACCAGATCCATAGACCAGCTTCCCGCCCAGTTGACCTTGTGATCCTTCGTTGAGATCCCACGCCTCTTCTTTCGGGTGAAGTCCCAATCATGCTATGCCAATCCAGGGTCGCCTTCAGGGGAAGAAGCTGGGGACGGCCTGACAGGGAATGGGCAAGGGTGCATTGAACCCTGTACATGGGTTCCTGGTATGCGTATGGAGGAGCATGAGGTCGTACGAGGACGACTACTGCTAGGTTCGATGTTGTAAGTTGAAACTTGAAGGGAGATCTGATCTGGCATCTTTCGAGATTTGCCAGGCGCGCCTGGTGCTCTTGCCTCTCGAGAATCATGATGTCATCTTTCCCAAGAAGCAGGAACGCATCGCCGCGGCAAGTGCAGGAACGACCAGCGTTGTGACGAGCACTCGGAGGCAAGAGCATCAGGATCGCTTAGTCATTGCTTCTCACCTCCTCTCTGGATTGTCGTGTCTTTCCGACTTCATCTTCTCTCCTTTCCTCTTCCCCCCCTCCCTCTTCCTCATTGTCACTTTCACGACAGGGGAGGGTGGACGGCGGGATCTGCGTCAGGCCTTGTCTGAGCTCGGGCATCGCGTCCCGCCCTTTTGTTCTCTTGGTGGGGGGATCACGGCCTTCAATCACCAATGGCGCCCCCGATGGCCTTGCATATTCGCCCTGTCACACGGGCCAGACGATACGCAGACGGCTCAGCCGTTCCAGGACACTTTCCCGGTTTCTGTCAGTCTGGTCTCACTTTGACGGGAAGAAGTGAGAGTCGACTCGGAAGATTGACAGGGAGACGTCTTTGGAGATGTTGCTATGAAAAGGTCTGGACCCTGCCTCCCATCAATAGACGGGGACGGCCCGCAGCCTGCATGCTCTAGTGCTCACATGTCTCCGTTGAATTCGGAAGTTTTTTTCCCATCGGCGGGGAAACCATTGAGGTTGCATCCGGAAATCCACCTGGTCTTGGAAAATCATGCATCTGCCCAGGCAACTTCTGGACGAGCGTCTGCTGTCCTGCGATTCCTGGTGGGACGAGCATTGGAAGTCGTCGTGTCCACGAATGGAGATCGGCATCCGTGCCTGGGGCTCAGCGCGTCCAGGGTATTGGAAAAAGGGGCTCTGCGCATCACCCAGTCAGCACAAGCATGAGTGCATGCATAAGTACGCGTACTCCTCCGTAGGTCCTCATTCTGAATAGTACTAGTACCCAATACGGAGTCCGTACTGACAACCTCGTACGAAAGTATGAGTAGGGGAGACGAGCTGCTCCCTGATGTCAGGTTCTTTGGGATGTGGAGAGCTCATGAGGTAGCTCGGCGTCATGAATCCGGCATGAATACTTCCACAGGGGAGATGCCATGGGATTAAGACCAAACAAGGCATGGAGCTGAAAGGAAGATGCTCTATTTTGGAGACCCAACGAGGCATAAAGCTGCGCGATCACATCTGGATTGACTCGGCGTACCACCCCATGAGATCCACTGTCTGCGAGTGCTCACTTGTTGTGTTGTGCTGCAGATCTTAGGATCCATGGACCACGAGCTGGGAACACAAGACGCGGCTTAAGGACTCGGGCTCGTACGCAAGGCCCCGCCCCCCTTATGCAGTGAAAGCTCGCCGATTTCGCAGAAGAGGCCCCCCTTAGCCCAACAGGGAAAATCTGCAAATATCCACGAGACCACTCCGATGCCAAGGGCCGCCGAGTCCCAGGAGATGCTGCTCTGTAGGAGCCCTTACACAGCTGCGGCTCACGGTGACACAAGGTCCGCCATGTTTTATCCTCTCCACCAGTCTCGTAGCCGCGATCAGGGTAATGTTTGATCCAAGCCAGCTGTGGTGGCAACTTTTTGTCTCATTGGCGTCGGCCATCGCAGCTCTCTCACTCAGAAAAGCCAGCTGCCGGGTCTCGTAAGTTTCCCTTGTTGTCTTTCGGATATCACGTGGCCTCAGAACAACAAAGGCTCAAATAACAGATAAATCAAAGTCCTGGCGTCGGGACAGCCACATGTCTATACACGTTCCCTGATTATGGTACAGCCCTTTCTCTTCCACCGTCCATGGAAGTTCGTTCCATGACCATGTCTGTTTCCCTTTCTCTCTTCTACTCCTCCTTCTCCTCCTCCTTCTCCTCCTCCTTCTCCTCCTCCTTCTCCTCCTCCTCCTCCTCCTTTTTCCCCTTGCCTTTGTGAACCGTCTCAAGTTAGACACAGGCATCCATCCCATTCATATCAGACAAGCCGATTCTTCCTCTGCTAGGAAAGTCAACACAAGATAACAAAAAAAAACATTCGCTGCTTCCCTTTCTCGGGATTACTTTGACTTGGACACTCCAGCCCCGAGAACACCAGGCAGCCTCTCCTCGCCGACGCTGTAGAGCAGCGACGTCGCCAGAGAGAGCGTGCCGAGGAGCAGTAGCGTGAAACCGGCAAACAACCAGAACGGCACGCTGATGTCCTTCTTCGCGCACGTCGGCCCCGCCCAGTGGGTGACGGTCCCGTTCTCACCGACCCTGGTGCTCATGCAGTGGCAAGAGAAGCAGACGTCGGCTTTTTTTGATGTGAGCGAGGCGTAGCGGTCGAGGCACTCGCCCTGCTGCGAGCAGTTGCCCGTACCGGCGATGCAGCTGTCAGCGGAGCTGAAACACGCGGGAACCGAGCCGGAGGCGGGCCGAAAGACGTTGCCTTCCACAAGGCTTTGGGTCGGCGCGGCCGACGGGGCGGCCGAGGGGAAGGATTCCCCGAACGAGGTGATGACCTGCTCCGTCTCCCTGAATTGACGGCGGCGCAGATCGTGGGGCTTGTCGGACCAGGAGTTGGATTTCAAGCTCTCCCGGACGGCCGGCAAGAGGAGGATAGTAGTTTCCATTTCGCCGCGCCTGGCGAGGGCCTGGAGCAGCGAAAATCGCTTCACAAGCTCATCCAAGGTAGTGGAGTCCTGCGTATCCCGTGGTGTCAGTCGAGTCCTCATTTTCCTTGACAGCTGGATACTCTGCGCTTCCCTACCTTTCCAACGCTGTACTTGGCAACGGTGGTCTTTCCAGTCCAGCACTCCTCGGCGAAGGGGTTCGTCACGCGGTCGATCGCGCAGTCGTGCTCGTTGGTGACTCCAGCGTTGTAGAAGTCGTTGGAAACGAGTTTCTTGTGCGCCCCAGCCGAGGGCGAATCCCGAATGGTAAACGAAGGCGGCACCTTGAGCCGTTCCGACGTCTCCTCGATCTGCTTCTCCGTCAGGCCCTCCAGCATCAGGACCAGCTGGCGGGGCTCCAGCTCGATGTCGTCATCGCTGAAAAGAGGCGGCAGCTTCTTGCCGAAGGAGTTCAGCGCCGAGGCCACCTCTCCGGGCTCGGCCCCGCTGGGGATGTCCTTGGTGTAGGGGCCTCTGCCGGGGGAGGCGAGACGCTGGAGGAGGAGGAGCCGGGTCAGGCTTCGAGAGAAAGAGGGCGTGGTCGTGGTCGAGGGTGGTGATGATGGCGACGTCGATGGCGATGATGGTTCTTCGGAGTGTGATAGAAGGAAGACGTTGGCGACGGGCTGCTGCGCGGCCGCGGCATAGCCGGCCAACGCGGCAAGGAAGCCCAGCACCGCCAGCTTCATGGCGAAGGTCTAGGTATGAGCAGAGCTCTCGGCTGTCGTCGGGGAGTCGCGTCTGTCAGGAACGTCGTTTTCGTCGGTGTCGCTGCGTTGTCGTGGTCGTTGTCGGTGTCGTCGTCAAGAGTGTCGTAGCTTGGTCTTCGTCGCGGCGAGCCCCGACCGTGCAGCTCTCTTCACCGTTCACGTTGGAGGTTGTGCATGCAGTGGCAGCAAGCTGGATGGACCGGGACGACGATGACGCCGCCATTCGGTGGAAACACGAGAGAGCGCGGAGTTGCTGGGCCAAGGCGAGGCTCGGAACGTCGGAGCTTGAGTTTCTCCGACACCAGACCCGCCCTGTGCGAATTGCTATCCGTACGGAGCTGTCTCGAACCTGGCACAGGTCAAGGCGAATCTGCACAGGCCATTGCATTCAATGTTCTAATCGATGCGCAATCGCATCACGACGACCTTCACTAAACCTCGAACCTCGAAGCATTACCCCCTCTCCCCCCCCCCACCCAAAAAAAAGCGAACCTTCTCTGCTCATCTACATTCTTGGATGTTCCTTTTAGTTGTTCTTTTTTTGACATCTTGAGCATTGTCATACGACCTCTTTCTCGCAACTCGCGCACACCCCGAACCCTCCTCCATCCGATGCTGCGCCGCGCGGCGGTCGTCTCTCGATACGCCACTCCAGCACCCGCCTTTGCCTTTGCGACGAGAACCATTCCCAGCCGACGCCTGCCATCCAGTGGGCGCCAGATCTCATTCCTGCCATGGAGTAGGAGACCGATCCCGCCAGACCTTCCGGTCTATTTTCCCAAGCAGCCGGGTGCCTCGCCCAGGGTGGGCGCATTTCGGCGGCGGTTAGGGTGGGCACTGCTCCAGAGACACCCTCTCGTCCTTGGGTCAAGCTGATGATTCTGCTTCAGGCGCGCACTCTTCTCCACGCTGGTCTTCTACGCATGCTGGCATATCTTCGCGACGGTCGTCTTCGATCCGCTGTTCGACTGGGCCGATCGGGAATGGGAGGCTCTATCCGAGAAGGAGAGGGAGGAGATGGAGAACATGTCCGAGGACGACGACGTCCTCCTCTTCCTCCCGTTTCCTTTCACGACCAAGGAGGTCAAGCAGCCGCCGTACAAAGGCTCAGATCCGGAGTGGGCCACGTTTCTTGCGGTGAACAAAGACCAACAGCTACAAAAGGACATCAAGTGTGAGTCTACATCCCTCTCTACATTGTCTCTTTTCCCGTTCCCCCCGCCATCGCACGGTCTCGCATCGTACTCACCAGCATTCATCAGTCGGTCTGGCCGAGCTCATCCGGAGAGGCGTCGAGCGCAACCCAGCCTACGTCCAGCTCCTCGGCGGGAAAGACATCAAGCTGAAGAAACTATGGCTTGACATCATATACCCACCACATCCTCCCCCCAAGCATTTCGTCTCAGGGTAAGTCCATACCTACCACATCCCCCCCTCCCCACCGACATCGCGCCCCCCTTGGCATTTCTCCAACCAACGACTGACCCACCCCCCCCCCTCCCCACACACAGCATTATCGTCTCCGGAGATGGCATCTTCTGGGGCGACCGGCCCATGGACTCCATCGCCGCCGGCCACCTCAACACCGCCATCTACCCCAAAGCCGTCGCCCTCTCCGTCTGGACATTTCTCAACTCCCTCGCCAGCCAGACCGTCAACGACATCGCCAAGGCCCTCGGCTTCAACCCGGCCCCGCCCCCCGAATCCACCTGGCAGGCCGTTATCATGAATCGCATCAAGGAGCAACAGCAGCAGGGCGACCCCGCCGGCGCCGGCGCCACCACCAACGGCAAGCAGGCCGTCGTCAAGGTCCCCGGCAGCAACCCCCCCGAAAAGGCCCTCAATTTCCCCATCCACTCTAGCATCGCCGACGTGCTCGGATCGCCCTTCGGCAGCGATAGTAGGGTCGACGCGCGCGTCCAGGCGGCCCTCCAGGCGGCCACCCTCACCTTCTCCCGCAACTGGCAGCCCGTCAAGCAGCCGCCCAACAGAGGCTGCGTCAAGGTCGATGGGCTCGTCGAGCTGCAGGGGAAGTCTGCCGTCATGGCCGTCTACGTCGTCGGCTGGTACGATCCCAAGCAGAGGAAGTACATGGGCATCCAGACGGGCTTGAAGCATCTTTTCAAGCTCAAGCAGCGCCCTGCTGGGGGCTGAGTCGGCGGTATCCTACGAGAAAGCGGAAAGAGAAAGACTGGCAGGGCATTGCCATCCTGGGAGATATTTCAACCTGAAGCACGCCCATTCCTGGGCACAACGCATCTTCCTCAGGCATGGCGAAATTCCCTCGGTCGCCTCTTCCATCCCTTCTCTTCCTTTCTCTTCCATTTGCCTCCTCCCATCCCCCCCCCCCTTCTTCACCCCTCCTCTTTTTTCTCTCCACAGATTTGATTCGTGCTTTTTCTTCTCTTTGATACCATAGAATCCAGCGATTTTCTTTCAGTGAGTTTGGATGCAATGGATAGTAGCAAATTGGGGTCCCACGATCGATCATCAACCAGTTTTTCTCATGGCCGGCTGAAGCCATTGATGGATCAACTGTAATCGACCCTTCTTACTGTTCACTCCGTGTGCAATCGAGAAGGATCCAAAAACGTAATCCGGACTCAGCGCCAATTCTCATATCAAAATATCATTGAGCATTCATGTAGCCCCTCATTCCAGCGTGATGGTGATAAACTACCACGAGATATACATACTTAAGGATCAATGCTAGGTGCAGTACATGTGTCCTTGTAGGCAGAAGCGCACCGAGACTCTCCCTGAGCCACCTCATCCAGGGAGGAAATGCATTTCTAATAAACCAAGAGACTACCTAAGCCACTATATCCTCGCCACGTTGATGAAAACGGTGAAGATCTCGAGCTCTGCCTCCATGCCCCCCGGCTCGCGCTGATTGCGCGGGATCGCCGCAATGAGGTGCGCCTCGAGGACGTTCATGCCCGGGTGCAGCAGGACGTCGAAGGCTCGATCTTGCGGTCCCTGGCCCGGCACGGGGCCGATGCACTGCTTAAGTGGCTGCCTGTCGATCAGGGTCCACAGGCTGTACTGGCGGTCCTGGAGGAACGGCGGGAGGGTCGCCATGATGAGGATGCGGGTCTGGTAGGCGGGGAGGCAGATCGTGGCCGACTGCTGCATCTCCTTGGCATTGGGCAGCACGTTGAGCGCGATGGGACGGTCGGTCTGGATGTTGGGGTGGGTTTGTATCCGCAGCTTGGAGATGAGCGCGTCATGGACGCCTGTAAGGATTTTGACTACGTCAGCGAATCTCATTGCGAGGGCATGTGCAAGACGGGGGAAAAGAACAGGAAAACGTTACCTTTGCCGGGGCCGCGAAATCTTCGCTGCTCGAGGAAGCCGTTGGCGAGGGGCTGGCTTTGCATCGGGTGTGGTTGTGTGGGTTGCGCCGGCACGGGTGCCCTCACAGCAAGCCCTGGCGTATGGGCTGGTGTCTCGGTGGGCGTGAAGAATGGCGCCGGTACGGGAGGTGATGGCGCTGGCACGCTCCCCTCCGCCTTCACTCCCGCGACCTCTGCCGACGCGGGGGAAGCGACCGGCCGCGGGCTATCGCGAACGACCTCGAGGTGGGCCGAAGTATGAGTGGGCTGTGCGGCGCCATTTGTCGGGACGGGAGCATCGTGAGACGGCTCTGCTGACGATGATGGCTGCGGCGCCGGGGAATCAATGGAGCCGCCACGACCGCCGACGTGGATCGTGATCTTCTTCGCAGAGCTCGGGGTCTCGGCACCACTCCCAACGGGGCCCTGGCCGACCTTCAACTTGATTTTAGGCGGCTGGGCCGGCTCTGCGACGACCTCCTGGGCCTTTTGAAGCTGAATATTGAAGTGTCTCTAATTTGCGCGTCAGCGGGAGGGGGAATAACAAGTGAGCCTTCTTTGCCGTTCAAATGGGCACGTACCTCGAGATCTTGGGCCAGCAGATAAATCTCGCTGCCCTCTTCGTTGTAGAAGTAGGCGTTGGTCCAGAGCAGCTTCGCCTTCTCTTCGAAGGCACTCCAGCTTTTGAACTCGCTAATTCTAGTAGCGTCGTTTCGGCCCTGGACACCCTTGACCATCTTCTGGAGCTTCTTCAGAGAAAGCGGATCCGTGATGACTTTGAAGTAGTCTCGCAGGGAACGGGACGGAAGGTTGACGAAAGGCTCAAAATAGACATCGTCATATCTGGGGCGGTAGTTTGTCAGCTCGCAAGTCCATCTCACGACATAAAGCCAAAGCCATTATCGTCTCGTCATACTCAGGCTCTCGGTGACGCAATAGCTCCTCAACGATCTTTTCCTGGGCCTGCTGAAAGGTGAGGCCCTTGTACGGTGTATTCTCGTACTCGTGATCCGGGCGAGTCGGTGGTATGACCTTAGGGGGCCGGCCGGGTCTCCTTCGTTTGAGTATGATGGATCGTCGTGTCCTGGTGCCGGCAACTTCTTCCTCGACCTCCTCCTCCTCCTCCTCCTCCTCCTCTGCGGCTTCGGCATCCTGCTCGGCAGCAGCGTCTTCCATGGCAATTTCTTGGCTCTCGGCCTTCTCGCCGGCCTTCTCACCAGCTTCTTGCTCCCCGGGACCGTCATCCGTGTCCCTCGTTGTTTTGTGCTGATTCAACCCATTTGCGGCCCCGCCCTCTCCGGTCCCTTCGTCTTTGCGATCTTCGTCATCTTGCTCCTCTTGCCCTTCTGCTTGCTGCTGCTGTTTCTCTTTCTCCTCTTGCTCTTCCCCTCCCGCCTCGTCGCCCTCCTCTTCCTCCTCCTCCCCTTGTCCCTCCTCTTCCGGAGGCAGAGGCCAGGGCACAGCCTGATATCCACGGGTCTGGTAGGCTGGGTTGGTCTTGGTCATGTAGTTGCTCAATGCCTTTCTGACGCGCTCTGCGTCTTCGAAGATTTGTGAAGACCGCGGGTAAAATTCCTTGGCATTGGCAATCATCCTCTTGAAGAAGCTCTCGAGCTCGGCAAGATTCTTGAAGGCGCCATTGTTGAGCTTCTCCTCGGTCAGTTCGAGAGAGACGGGCAGTCGGGTCCTTTTGTAGTAATCGGCGTTGCCCTCTCGCGGGATCAGCTTTTCGAAGTAGGTCGCGACTAGCCGGCCGCTGTAGAGTGAAAAGCATCCAATTCGTTAGACGGTATCTCGTTCACGAATATGGCCGTGACTTGGGTAAAGAATCGCGTCGGCGCACCTCTTGTCTGCTGTCCGTCGAATTTGCTCGAGGAAGGCAAGTCCTATGGCAGTCGTTGTCTCGGCGCTTTCGCCTTTCGAGAGATCGATTTCCTGTAGCGCCGAGAGCGAGGGAGTCGAGGCGAGGAGAGGCCGTGTCAGCACAGGGACTCATGTGATCAAGACACCAGAAAAATCATGATCCATATCGCGCGAGGAGCGAAAGTGCGCAGGACTTTCAGAAAGAATGCAGTGGGAGATCGCAGCGGACGGAGCGCGGGAAGGTGCTGGGATCGTTGGACAGCATCGCGCTCGCGGTTGTCGATGTCCCGGCCGGCGTCGCCTCGATTTGTGGAGGGTGAAGGTTGAAGATCTGGGTATGATGGGAAGAAGGGCGGAGGGACTCACGGAGAGCTTGCGCCGCTTGGAGGAGCGATCGTCTGCATCGGTCCAGTGGCCGTTGGGCTTTCGCTTTGGCTCCATCATGAAGACACAGATTGGTTCAGAGTCGCGGTAGCGGGCGCATCATACATGGCCGACCGAGGCACGAATTGAATCTGGCGACACTGGCGACAAGCAGTCGTCGGGGGGGCGCAACGGCGCAGCGGCGCTACGGCGCGGCGGATTGCGGATTGGAGGATTGCAGGCGTCGCAAGAAGGGGAGGTGGACGGAGTTAGCGATGACCTGCAGCGCTGGCTTGGGTGCGGATCGACGCGTTGACTGTGTCCAGTGGTTCGCGCCGCGGTGCTTGTGCTTGGTTCGCGGGGTGGATCGGGACGTCAGTGTAAGGGCAGGCCTTTTCCAGGAGAGTTGCTGCAGCAGTGGGGGGAGGGGAAGGGGGGGGGGGGGTGGTCGATTTCCGATGGGCGGCGGGTGAGGGAGGGACGAAGAGAAGGGTAAGAGAACTGAAGTCTCTCGTGTCCCTTTCAGGCGGACGGGCGGCCGGAGGGTTGTGTAACGATGCAGCGGATAAAATACTGCTGACGAAAGGACTTGATCGTTGCTCTTCTTTGGAGCAAGAAATTGGCCGCGCTGGTGCTTGAGGACAGAAGAAGATGAAGGTGGCAGAGCCTTCGCGATGTCGAGATCTCGGAGTCTTCGTCGAGGCTTCAAACAAGGGAAGGGAGGTTCCTGGCGCCTGCCGGTTTTGGAGTGGAGCGCAGCTGGCAGGAACGGGTCGCGAGCGAGGGCAGGCGTGGGGGGGTCAAGAGGGAAAGAGCCGTTCACCAACTGCACTGTACCTAGACCACGAGAAGCTGGAGAGAGACATCGAACAACGCGGCAGGCAGCGAAGAAAAGGAAGTATTTTCACTCCAGTCATTGTACGGAGTACTGCGCACCTCCTCCGGGCACCTCAGAACCTCCATCAGAACCGCCGCCGCGTGAGGAAAGCGCGCTATGCCTGATTCGACGGCGAAGACTTCAGGCAACAAGGCAGAGAAAAGATGACTACGGAGAGGGACGGAGTAGTACATGTATGTACATGTGGAATTCGAGGGAGATGGAGCTTTAGCACTGGGATTGAATGTGTAACGTGCTTGAAATGAATTGAGGCATCAATTGTTCGAACCGATCTGCGTCTCGACGACGTCGGCGACAAGCGACAAGCGGCAAGCAACAAATGCAATTCTGAAGTGGCCATTGTTCGGGCGTGCCAAGCAGTATGACCCAGGCCTGTCTTCATGTTCCTCAGCACACGTGCATACTACATGTACTCCGTACTACGGAGTACATGTATGTGAACATTCAGACCATGAAGCTGCACGATCCACGGTGCCTACCCTAAAACCCTTCTGCGGGAGCTTCAGCCTGAAATGAAGATTCCATGTTCACTGATTCATGTTCATGTTGATGGATACATCCACTGCATGTACACATTGTATGTCCATGGATCCAATCGATTCATCTTCGAATGGAGACAGCCCCCTCTGAGCCCGACTGAATCATGATGCCATCGGGACATTGACCATGACGTGGATGGATTGGAACACACGTGGCAGCCATCAATCGTCCCAAATGCCTGGGGCGCCATAGCGCGATCATCGCCCGCACAGCGCTGTCGTGCCTGAAAAAGGCCCGCTGACGCTTCCGGCGCCAGCCGAATTCGCAGTGACCTGCGAGGTACGGAGTACATGTACTCAATTCGTGTAGCTGGTGATAGTATGATCGAACAATTCGAGCTTTCGCGGGGTCATCCTCAGGTCGGATTGGATCTACATGGATGTCTTCAAGCACTGGCACTCATGTTGACACCATCTCTCAACATGAATCCAATCCTTCATCAACAGGATCGGGCTCGCTGCACGCGCTGGCCGATACGAAGTGCTGGATTCCCCCGGGCACTGTTCGGGCCTGGCCAGAGCTACTACCTACTAATGGATTGATCCAATGGATCAAATCCAACATCAAGGGGATGACGCTGCAACCTTGACCCCGCCATGCTCGTATGTACATTACATTGATCTAGGGATGGATGTACATAGCATGGGCTCGGGACGCTTCATCACGTCGAGATCGCCAACTCTCCATCATCACCATCTCGCCCTTGCCTGCGTCTCTTGAAGCCCATTGAGCTTTTCGAGCAATTCCCTCCTACCCCTCCAACCTCGCCGCCGCCATGTCAGACCCGCCCCCGGAGTACAAGGCTGCCGTGGAGCACAGCGAGGCGTCCGCGATCCCTCGCACACACGCGCCTGTCCGAAGATCCCCCCAGCTCCTCGACCTCCCCATCATCAGGCACCTCAACTCCAAGCGGGTCATCCTTGCATCAGCGTCACCACGGCGGAGAGCTCTTCTGCAACAGGTGCGTTCGACCGAACGGATCCCTACGTGCAGTCCAGTGCAACTGCTCTTTCGACAGAGGGAAGCCAAGGAATTGCTGCTTGAATGGAAGGGGTCGGTCGTGGCGAAGACGACTGTTCATGCTGGGATCCGGAGGGGGGGGGCAGAGCGAGGGCAGACAGATCTCGGCATTCAGTCTACACGTACATGTATCCTGCACTGCAACGGCGCAGGATCAGAAGAGAGTCTTCGAAGCTCAAGAAGCTCGAATCCAAGGGAAATGCACACACAAGGTGCATGTCCCATGCTCCAGCGAGCTCATCACTGACATGCATCTGATAGATGGGCCTGACTCACCTCGAAATCACGCCGTCGACGAAACCCGAAGACCTGGACAAGTCCGCGTACGGCCCGTGGGAGTACGTGGCGACCACGGCGCGCAACAAGTGCCTCGACGTCTACACCTCCAGCCTCGAGACCCACCTCGCCTCGATCCCCGACCCGGACTGCGTCATCGCCGCCGACACCATCATCGTCACGCGCGACGGGCGCATCCTCGAGAAGCCCCGCAGCGAGCAGGACCACATCCGCATGCTCAAGCACCTGCGGGACACGCGGATGCACCGCGTCCTGACGTCCGTGACGGTGCTCGCGCCGCGGGAGGACGCGAGGCACCCGGGCTACGACATCCAGTCGCACACCGAGGAGACCAAGGTGTACTTCTGGAGCGCCGACAATGGGCTGCCGGACGACGTGATCGAGTCGTACGTCCGGACCAGGGAGGGCGTCGACAAGGCAGGCGGGTACGCCGTCCAGGGGATCGCGGGCATGCTGCTCGTCGAGAAGATCGAGGGCAGCTTCGATAACGTCATCGGGCTGCCCGTCAAGAGGACGCTGATGATGGCGGAGAGGGTCATCTTCCGCCAGGAGGACGCGTATGACGACGACGAGGAGGAGGCGGAGGAGGCGTCAGAGCCGGAGGACTGAGCGATTGGAGCTCCCTTGTATGCTGCGATGAACCCCGGCAACTGTGCAAGAGGGTCGATTCCCAAGATCCAGAGTATCTTGTTGCTGACGTCGGCGGTAGCTGGGCTACTCGTACTCCGTACAGGTAGAAAGGAACCAACAAGAAAGAAATCAACAAGAAATCCACCCATGCAGAGCGTCAAGGCAGGACGATCGATCTAGCGAGACAGCGAAAGAGCGAGCAGGCGAGCAGTGGAGGAGCACGAGAAGAAGAGAACAGAGAACAAAGGGATCGGCATGTGATCGAAGACGCTGCTGCCACGGACCGGCTCAGGCATTGCATGGAGTTGCGGAGTTGGGAGAACGAGCATGGGGAACTTGAATGCAGGGACCAGGATGTGCCCTCTCGACTCGGAGGCACGACATCCACGGACCCCAGACGTCGGCGTCGGCGTCGGCGTCGGCATCGGCGTCGGCGTCGGGCTGGTGCTGAGCTGGACCGGTGCCCGTCCTCGTACGAGACGCTATTCCTTTCACAAGCGACGGCATCGAGTCTGTTCGAGTACTTACATGCACGAATACTCCAACGGCCGGCTCGTCTCGGGCCCTTGCTGTCGAGGACCTCTTTCGAGAGCTCGCTCGAGATCCGGGGTCCGAACGCATGGGCCGATCGTCGACGAGATGAAACAAGTCCTCGGATGCATTCATGTGATTTGCAGCCTCTCGTCGAAGATCAGGATCTCCATGTTCCTCATGCTGTCTCAGAAAGATGCCGTGTACCTGACTTCTGCTGCACACATCGGACATACCGTGAGATAGAGTGCTCGTACTCGTACGTGTCCGTAGGCAGACGAAGCATGGCAGAGCCGCCATCTGAGGACACCACGATCACTTCCTGCTGTAGCACCGATCGATCCGTGTCATGTCCATCACTTCATTCTGATTTTCCTTAGGTCTCTTCTCTTCTTCTTCTTCTTCTTCTTCTTCTTCTCCTTCCATCCTCTCCTCAGACTCGTCCAGGCATTGAAATCACCACCGTGACATTCCACCCACGCAAGTGACAGGAGCCACGCAGGGAACAGCGCGAGCTACTCGAGATTTAGCACGCCACTACCACAAGACGGCGCTCGCCGAGCTTGCTCCATCCCGCATCTCACCACGCGAGATCCGATGGTCTAGATGCATCTACATGCTCGAGCTGCCTCCAGTAAATGCAGTCAAGTCACTTGTCGTCCTCGCCCGCCATCCTCACCGAGCAACGCCTGCCGAAATCCCCCCCGCACCCGCGAGTCGATCGTCCATACAGCCCCAAGTCGACCATCGCCATCAGCATCAGTGGCACGACAGCCGCAGCAGCCGCAGCAGCAGCAGCAGCAGCAGCATTCTCCCCCGCGGCTCCTGTCCTCCGCCCAGCCCCCCCCGCGACCTGACGTGACCTCGCCATGGAGGCGCCGGCAGAGCTGGACGGAGCGCCGGACGTCCACGACGCGAATCCCCAGGAGGACGACAGCTCCGTCGCCGGTGCCTCGGATGTTTCGTCGCCGAACGAGATCCCAGAAGAGACCGCGGCGGCGGCTGATTCGACCGCGGCGGCGGCAGCAGCAGCACCGGACAGCGTGCGCTCCTCCACGAATGACAACAGCGACGAGAAGCGCCGCCTCACGGAGGACGAGAAGAAGCAGAACCACGTCGCGTCCGGTGCGTTGGCCTCCCGTCGGAGCTTCTACCCCTTCCTCACCTCCTCACCTCCTCACTCTCTTTCTCTTCCTCTCTTCTTCTTCCCCCTCCCTCTCCCTTCAGGCCCCTCCGTCTTCCGCGGGCTGACACTCTTCTACAGAGAACAAGCGTCGAGAAGCCATCAGAGAGGGCTTCGACCGTCTCGCCGACATCGTGCCCGGCCTCCAGGGCCGCGGCCGCTCCGAAGCCCTCGTCCTCGAGCGCACGCTCGACTTCTTGCGCGAGCAGCTGCAGCGGAGGAAGTCCCTGATCGAGCGCATCGAGGAGCGCGGCGGGACCGTGGATCCCAAATACAGGATGTACGGGCCTTGCACACACCCGATTCCTTACCCATACGTATACCCATACACATACCCACACGTATACACATATACACATATCAAACCGTCCATCCGTCCATGCCCCACACATCCATCTCACTGTGGAGGAGATGAAGGTGGACGAAGAAACGGAGAGGAGGTGAGACTGACAGCGAGCCTACAGCCCAGACATACCGCCCGATTTTCTCGAAGAGCGCGAAGCCGACATTGCGGACTTGGAGGACGACTGATGACCGCCTATCGTCCGTCCGTCTGATCGTCGTCTGCCCTTCCGTTCTACCTCCTACCATCTGATATTCTGGCGTCAATGTTTCCGATCTTTCCCTCAACTTCTCCCTTTCAAGGCGGCTTTCTCTGCTTCATGCCAGGTCATGCGAGGGTCTGGCCTTTCTTGTATTAGTAGCGGGTTGACAGCGATTTCGAGTGTTTCTTCAATGCATGGAAGGCGAAAATGGGGGTCTGAATTGCATACTAATGTATATACATGGACTGCACGATGTAGATAGACCGGCGGGGGAAACGGGAGCAAGGAGAGATGGGTGAAAAACGAAGAGGATTTCAGCCGGGGCAGCAGCTGGAGGGAAGAGGCACCGTCGTTCTGATACTCGTTCTGCTGTCTTTTGCTCTGTCTATTTCAAACATCTTTGCTTCGCTGTCTTGGACCTCCCCTATTCAAACCTATCGACCATGCCCAGCATCCGATCGCGCATCTCGGCCGGCGTCAGCGCCTCCTTGCCCAGGCTGACCATTCCCTTCTCCACGTCCTTCTCGCCAACGACAAGCACGAGGCCGTAGCCGCTCGTGTGCGCCTCGCGGATCTTGGACCCCAGCGGCCGGGCCGTCAAGTCGACGTCCACGGCGAGCCCCGTCTGGCCAGACAGACTCTCCCGCTGGAGTGGCCCGCCGCCGCTGCCGCCGTCACCCCCGATCTTCCTGTTGCCCACGAGCACGTCGCGCACGTCCTCGGCCCAGCGCACGACATGGTCCGACGTGTTGACCGTGAGGATGATGGCCTGCTTCGGATTCAGCCAAAAGGGCCACTTGCCGGCGTAGTTCTCGATGAGCAGCGCCATGAGGCGCTCGACGGAGCCAAGCACCGCGCGGTGGATCATGACGGGGCGGACGGCCCCATAGCGGGCGAGCAGCTCCGGGTCGTCGGTGGACTCGCCGCGGGCCTCGAGCTCCGGCGCGGGGGCCTGGTACTCGAGCTCGAAGCGCTTCGGCAGCTGGAAGTCGAGCTGCACCGTCGCGGTCTGGTGCTCCTTGTCCTCGGAGTCGCGGAGCACGATGTCGATCTTGGGCCCGTAGAAGGCGCCGTCGCCGTCGTTGACGGTCCACGGCATGCCCGAGGCGTCGAGCGCGCGGCGCAGGCCGTCCTCGGCGCGCGCCCACTCCTCGGGCGTGCCGATGTAGTGGTCCCGCGGGCGGGTGGACAGCACGAGGCGGTAGCCGACGCCGAGGCGCAGCACGTCGTAGACGACGCGCACGAAGTCGAGCGTCCGGGCGATCTCCTCCTCGACCTGACAGGGGCGGCAGAAGATGTGACCGTCGTCCTGGTGGAAGCGGCGCACGCGCGTCAGGCCCGACAGCGCGCCCGATATCTCGTTGCGGTGGAGGGGGCTGAAGTCGGCGTAGCGGATGGGCAGGTCTCGGTAGCTGCGGAGCTTGGACGCGAAGATGAGACAGTGGCCGGGGCAGTTCATCGGCTTCAGACCGAACTCGCCGTCATCATCGCCATCCACTTTCCCCTCTTCGCCCTCTTTGCTTTCTTGACCCTCCGTCCCCTTTCCCCCGGCACAGCATCCCTCGCCCGCGCCGTGTTTCTGGCCGGTCACGGTGTACATGTCCTCCGCGTAATTTTGCAGATGGCCCGACCTGGCCCACAGAGCCTTCTTGTAGATCGTCGGCGTGAGAACCTCCTCGAACCCGTACCGCACATATTGCCTCCGCAGGAAATCGACCAGACGGTTGAAGATCCGGGTCCCGCTGGGCAGGAAGATGGGCGAGCCCGGGCTGTAGGCGGAGGTGATGAAGAGCTCCTGCTGGTGGCCGAGGGTGCGATGGTCCGGCGGCGGCTCACTCTTCTGCTTCTTCTTGTCCTCGGAGGAGGACGAGGAGGAGGGCTTCTTCGTAGAGAACGTCCTCCGTTGCTGCTGTCGCGCCTGAGCGTGCTGCCTCTGCAGCTGCTTGGAGAGACATTGTGGGCACGTCCACGACGGCTTGACAGCGAGCCCAGATACTGCTCTCCTCGTCGGCGTCTTCGTCGCAGCGGCAGCAGCAGCAGCAGCAGCGAGCCTCGTGGCTCTCGAGGCAATCATGACGAGGAGCACAATGTCTCGCAGGTCAGACAGCACGACTCAAGAAGAAGACTCACTCCAATGAGTGGAAGTGGACGGACAGTGCGTTTGATTTCGATCAGGGGAGTCGAGTCCAACCGAGATGTCATGTTCCCGAGCCTTCGATCCCTTTCCTCTCCTCTTCTCTCCCCCCTCTGCTCTCAAGCGCAAACCAATGAGGAATAACGGCAGGAAGACATGACGAAGGAACGAATTTCTGTGCCTCGTGAGCAGTTGAAGTTCAAATGAAGTCGCAGGCTCAAGATGGAAGTCAATCCATGTTGTTGCTCGACTTTATCGATAAGATCTATTCATCAAGAGCCGCCGATCTTTACCCTTTTGGGCGAAGCCTCTTGACGATCTCGTCGACCTCGCAGAACGAGCATCTGATGTCGACGCCTGCAGGGCCACTGTCGTCTCAAGGATGAAGGAGAGGAGGTTGTTGCAATTTTCTGGGGGTGAATCATCTTCAAGCACGACCATGACATTGTCCAGTCTTCAATTGCACTTCCCCAAGTCTCCATCCTGTATTACCAACATACATCATGTACATGCCCGAACAGCTGCTCCTGCTCGCTTCTCGAGGTGCTACTCCGGACCTCCTCGCTGAATCCTCCAGCGGGCTTTGGCGGGACGCCCTCAAGCCTGGGTCCACCAAATCCACTATAGCCCCGGCGTTTGGAGCTCGCTAAGCCACTAGACTATCTTCATCCACAGCGCGCTCAGCCGCCACTGCAGCCACTGCATCCACTGGAAGGTTGCGTTCAACAGCGGCTGCGCGGATGGATCCATTGGATTGAGGCGCCGGAGCTCGATGGAGCTTCAAGCAGGAGCATCGTCATCATCGTTTCCTCGTGCTGTTTGCACCTCGCCTCTTGACCCTTCGCCTCACACCCTCAGCCGCCTCCCTCCCCCCCCCCCCCTCTTCGTTGACCGTCGCGAAACAATAACATTGATCTTGATGCGACTTGATCCCCGAAGCCGTCCATCGAAGGGTCTCCAACGCCAGTCTCGCGGCCGTCGTGTCGGCCAGTCGACGACCCCCTCCCCCTCTCCTAGGCCATCCCCCCTCCTTCGTCTATCCCACCTCCTACTTCCGCCATACCTAGTACACCACACATAGACGATGAGCTTCGCCATCGAGGTCTCAGGGGACGCGAACCCCTTGACCCTGCACGACCTCTGTCGCACGCTGCAGTCGGCGACGTCGGCCGATCATGTGCAGAGACAGGCTGCCGGCCAGCAGCTCACCTCGTGGGAGCAGCAGCCGGGATACTACTCCTCGCTGCAGGTGCGTCCATCCTCACATTGATCACTGATCCGAGCCACCGAGGCATCATATCCTACATACATACCTGTATCGACAGGCACACTACCTCCATCATACACGGCATTGCTACATACATGCAGAGGAGACATGCACATCCATTGGACCCATTGAATGCTGATCAGCTCGCCGCGCAGTCCGTCTTCCTCGACACGTCGCTGCCCCTCGAGATCCGCTTCCTCGCCATCATCCAGCTCAAGAATGGCATCGACAAGTACTGGAGGACCTATTCGACGGCCCAGCCCGGCGTCGGGCTCGGCACCGAGGAGAAGAAGTCGATGCGGCCCCGCCTCTTCCAGGGGACCGTCGGCGAGGCAGAGAGGAATCTGGCGCTGCACAACGCGCTCGCCATCGCCAAGATCATCCGTATAGACTACCCGACCCACTGGCCGGACGCCATCTCCAACATCGTCGACCTCGTCCGCTCCCTGAGCAATGGGGACCAGCACCATCTCTCTGGCGCCCTCCTCGTGCTCTTGCGCGTCGTCAAGGAGCTGGGCACGGCGCGCCTGAGGAAATTTCAGACCGCGCTCCAGTCCTTCGCCCCCGAGATGATCCACCTCCTGGCCGAGATCTACTCGGAACGGTCCGCATCCTGGATCGCCTATCTCGGCAACGGCCAGGGCAACGACGACGAGCAGGGGCTGGCGATGCAGAACAGCCTCTTGGCGCTCAAGATCCTGCGCCGCCTCGTCATCTTCGGCTTCGAAAACCCCCACAAGGACAGGTCCGTCGAGCAGATCTGGGCATTGTCCCAGAACCAGCTGGGGCCCTTCCTCGCCTTCGTTGGCCCGGACTCGTTGGTTCCCGAGTCGCACAAGACCATCGTCGGCAAGCACATCCTGCAATTCACCAACCTGCACATAGACATTGCCGAGCAGCACGCATCGAGCTTCGCCTTCCTCCCCAACTCTCTGTCGCTCGTGCACGCATACTGGAATCTCGTCTCCACCTTCACAGAGGTCTTCGACAAGTCCGCCGGCATTCGACAGGGCCCTAGCGACGGGGCCGGTAGCAAGGCCAAGGCGTGCGGCTCCCTGCAGGAGAGGCTGGCCCTGAAAGGCCTCATCTTGCTTCGAGCGTGCGTCAGGATCGCTTTCCCGTCGGGACAGAGCATCAAGTACCGCTCGGCAGAGACCAAGGCGGACGAGGGGCAGGCGCAGAAGCTCATCAGGAACGAGCTCTTCAAGGAGGAGCTCGTCATCCAGATCGCCAATGCCATCATCACCCATCTCTTTGTCTTCCGTAGATCGGATCTCGAGGCGTGGGAGGATGACCCTCAAGATTGGGAGCAGCAGGAGCAGTCCGAGGGCAACGCGTTCGAGTGGGAGGTGCGCCCATGCTCCGAGCGACTGTTCCTCGACCTTCTCATCCACTTCAAGGAGCTCCTCATTCCACCCTTGCTGGTCTACTTCCAGACCGCGCAGTCTCCACAGGCGGACATCGCCACCAAAGAGGCCGTCTACACGGCCATGGGCCTGTCGGCCGCTCATGTCTTCAAGTTCTTCGACTTCGACTCGGTGCTGACCTCCACAGTGGCCAACGATGCCCAGCAGCGCGGTGGGTTGTACAAGGTCTTGAGGCGGCGGATCGCGATCCTCATCAGCCAATGGGCCCCCGTGAGCCTCAACGACGCGAGCAGGTCTCTCGCGTACCAGATATTCCGCCATTTCCTCGACCCCAACGACGAGACCAACGACGTGGTGGTCAGGGTCACGGCGGCGCGGCAGCTGCGGATGATCGCAGATGAGATCGACTTCAACGTCGAGGTCTTCCTGCCGCACGCATCCGACACCCTCGCCGCCCTGCTGGAGCTTGTGCAGGTGGTGGACCATGACGAGACGAAGCTTGCCATCCTGGAGTCCGCACGCATAGTAGTGACCCGGATGGAGGAGCACGTCTCTCAGTTCGGTGACCAGTTGATGGCGACCCTGCCGACGGTGTGGGAAGAGTCCGGGCCGGAGGGATACATGATCAAGCAGGCGATCATCGCCATCTTCGCGGCGCTGGTGATGAGCATGGGCCAGGGCTCGCAGCGGTACCACGGCTTCATGATGCCGTTGTTGTCCGAGGCGGCGCGGCCGGGGACCGACATGCACGTCCATCTCGTGGACGAGGCCCTGGAGCTGTGGGACGCCATCTTGACCCAGAGCACGACGCCGCTGGCGCCCGAGGTCATCCAGCTGGCCGAGCTAGCCCTGCCGATGCTGGAGTACCAGCTGGAGACGGCGCACTCCGCGCTAGGCATCATCGAATCGTACATCCTGCTGGCCCCGGCGGACATGCTCAAGGACGGGCACCGGCGGCAGATACTGTCGGCGCTGTCGGGCACGCTCGAGTCCAGGAGCCGGCCGCAAGTCTCTGTCGGCACGCGGTGCATCGAGTACATGCTCCGGTTTGCGACGGAGCTCGGCGGCGCGGACGGCGTCTCCCTGGTGGTGCAAGACATGGTGGAGATTGGCTTCGTTTCCAAGGTCCTGGAGGGCCTCCGCGACGCATGGGAGTCACACCAGACGACGGGACCGAACCGCAAGGTGAGCAAGCTCAACACCGTGACGGAGGGCGACTACCTCGCGATCCTCGCGCGCATCGCCCTCGCGGAACCGAACCTGTTCGCGCAGATCCTCGGGGGCTTCGGCGGCGCCGATCATGTCTGGCCGTGGCTCTCGGCGGAGTGGTTCTCGCACCAGTCCGGCATGGACAACCTGCAGCGGCAGAAGCTGTACGTGCTGGGCCTGACGCGGCTGCTGGAGCTGCCGGCGCCGATGCAGGGGCTCGCGCTGGGCAAGCTGCAGGACTACCTGGACATGTGGTCGAGTGTGATCCTGGAGCTGCAGGACGGCGACGCGGGGGGCGACGACACGCTCATCTGGGGGGAGATCGAGACCAGCTCGTTCGACACCCCGAGGCGGTTCGTGGAGCTGCAGATGCAGAGCCGGGACCCGGTGCACTCGGTGCACGCGCTGCACTTCGTCCGGGATAGGCTGCAGGGCGCGGTGTCGCGGATCGGGGGCGAGGCGGCCTTTGAGGAGGAATGGGCCGTCAACGTGGACCAGGAAGTGATGGCGCGTTTCCGGCATATGTTGAGATCACAATAAAGAGCAACGCCATATTACCTTGACGCTCAACTTCTGTCAACAATAATGAGAACTTCAGGAGAAGCCTTGATGGAGGGGCATGTGTCGGAGAGATTTGTCTTCCTTGGTCTATGAGATGATGCTATGATCAGGATGAGCGGTAGAGATATGAGCGGGAGACGGAGAATGCTCTGGAGAACAAGGAGCAGCAAAGAGAAGAAAGACAGGAAGAAAGAAGAGGGCGAGGAAGAAAACCATACATTATCCTTTGTAGAAACAGATGCTGCACCCGCACACCGGCAACCCTCATGAATAGAAGCCATAATAATCATAATGAATCCCATCCATACATCCCAACCGTCATGCAGAGAGAGAGGAACAGAACAATGGACAGACAGCCAAGATGCGATATGAAACAAAAACGAGAAGATCGGAGCATCAACGGCCCGCATCTCTCCTCCTCACAGCTTGCTCCTGACCCTCTCCTTAGGAATCCTAATGACGACCTTCCCCCACGTCTCCCTCCTCGCCAGCCTCGACAGCGCATCCTTCACCTGGACGAGCCCCACGAACTCCTCGTCCCTGTACTCCATCGAGCGGATCTTTCCGTCCGCCACAAGCCGCATGACCCCGTCCCAGACCTCGTCCACGACGTGCGGCTCGTGCATGTAGTGCCCGCCCCAGTAGACGCCCACGAGGGCGATGTTCTTGAGCAGGACGCGCGGCGCGGGGATGCGCTCGGCGGCGCCTCCCGCGAAGCCGACGACGAGGACGCGCCCGTTCCAGGCGGTGCACTGGATGGAGCGCTCGACGAGGCCGACGGGGTCGAGGACGATGTCGACGCCGCGATCGCGCGGGGTGAGGGCGCGGACCTTGGCGGGCCAGTCGGGCTCGTCGTAGGAGAGGACGTGGTCGGCGCCGAAGAGGCGGGCGGCGCGGGACTTGCGGTTCACGGCGGTGGCGACGGCGCCGCGGGCGGTGGTGTTGATGCCGGTGTAGGAGTTCATCGCGGCGGCGGCGGAAGAGGTATGGGGGTGGGCGGCGCTGCTGCTGCTGGTTGTTGTCATGAGGGCGCCGCTGCCGTTGTTGTTGCTGCTGCTGCTGCTGCTGCTGCTGCTGCCGCTGTGCAGGTTGTGCTGTGAGAGGGGAAGCCGGCGGGAGGGCCCGTGGTGGTGCGGCGAGGGGGAGACCATGGCGATGACGCGCGCCCCGTGGGCCTTGGCGATCTGGATGGCGGCGAGGCCGACGCTCCCCGCGGCGGCGTGCACGAGGACCGTGTCCCCCTCGCGGACGCGGGCGCGCGCGACGAGCGCGGCGTAGGCGGTCGGCGCGGCGGAGAAGAGGCCGGCGGCGGCGCGGAAGGACCATCCGTCGGGGATGAGGCGTAGGCCGATGGCCGGCACGCAGATCTTGGTCGCGAAGGCGCCCTGGGCGCACCCGAAGACACGCGAGCCGACGGGGAACGGCTCGTAGTCCATCTCCCTCTCCATGGGCTCCATCTCCAGCTCGTCCAGGTCCTCGTCTAGCTCGTCCTCGTCCTCCTGCAGCATGAGCTCCTCGTCCTCCTCTGCCTCCCTCTCCTCCATGCCTACGCCTGAGCCTCTGGCATCCGGGCTACCGTCTGCGGCGGTGCTCCTGCTATCGCGCGATTCGGCGTCATCGTTGTTGCTGGTGCTGGTGCTGTGGTTGTGGTCGTGGTTGTGGTTGTGGTTGTGGTTTGCAGCGGCGGCGAGGCTGTCTTCGTGTTTACTCTCGGCGTCGTCATAGCTGCTCTTGCTGCTCTTGCTGCTCCTGCTATTCCTGCTGCTTCTGCTGCTGCTGCTGCTGCGAGTGCTCCTGCTGCTGCGGCTGCTGCGGCTGATGCTGTCGTCGTCGTCTCTCTTGCTGCTGGTGCGCTGTCGGCGTAGGGGTTGGCTCGTCGTCACCCTGATGGTCTCGCGCTGCTTCGGCGTGGCGATGACTGTGCCAGCGAACTCGGAGCCCGCGATGAAGGGGAACGCTGATCATCGGTCCAAGAGAGCTGCATGTGAATATTCGGATCCCGGGTCAGCTTATCGGAGAGGGTGGGCGTCGGCTGCCCGGGGCGGTAGGGAGGAGGAGGGCGTGATCGGGAAGAGAGATGAGACAAGAAAAATGCTTCCTTACGCGGCTGGTTCTGGGAGCGGCCCTGGATCTGGAGGAGGTCGGACAGATTCGCCGCCGCCGCGGAGATCTCGATAACGTATTCGTTGGGCTGGGGCGTCGGATCCGGGAGTCTCTTGACGATGAGATCTTGAGGGCTCTGGCCACCGCGGTGTCAGGTCAGCTCGTCTCGTCTGCTCGTTCTCCTGCCCCTCTGTCTTCTTTCGTCGGATCGTCTCTCTGTACCATCGCGAAGCTCGTGTTGGACGTTTCGGTCGAGTACATATCAAGAGCGAGTGCCGAGGTCGTTGAGGTGCGCGCGCGCGAGATGGAAAAAATAAAGAAGAGGATAGAAGACGATATCGCGTTTCAATGCCCCGATTGACATTGACGCCGAGTCGATGATACAAACGCGGATGCGGCGCGGCATGGTCGGCCGGGTGGACGGATTGGCGGATGGGATGGACCGAGTTCAGGGGTTTGTTTGTTGATTGTAGGGGGCGAGCTCACCTTGACGTATCGCCTCACCTGGACGGCGCGCATCTTGCTCTGCTGAAATGAACTCTGACGATGATGATGATGATGATGACACAAGGAATGTCGAGGCGGTCGTACGCAGTCCGAGGAATTGGGTCAGATCAAACGATCACTGCAAAATTGCCGGCCCCGAGCTTAGTAGGTACCGGTAGAGAGACGGAACGGATGGATGGATTGATGAGGGTTGCAGGTGAGAAGAGTCCGAGAGATTCAAAGAGAGAGAGAGAGAGAGAGAGAGAGAGAGAGAGAGAGAGAGAGAGAGAAAGAGAAAGAGAGAGAGAGAGAGAGAGAGAAGGTGAGAGTCTGACACGCGGCAGCGACAGATAGGGTGGCACCGAGTGGGGGATTCTCAGCCCGGGTCATCACCCCAGCGTCAAATGTCCTCCTGGTCCTCGTCCCTTCTCCTGGTCCTCTTCCTCTCTCTTCCTCTACTCCTCTCTCTCTGCCTCCGTTGCTCTCAGTGGCAGAGATTTTGCAAGGGTTCGCTCCCTCCAGCCAGGACGGCGTGCAGCAGCATGTCTCGTCCAGTCGTGTGCTCCCATCCCATCCCATCCCATCCCGTCGAGAGCCTTGCCACCATGTCTGAGAGCGATGCCCCGTGTGCAGCTTTTTTCGTCAGGGGTCGGGGCAGCCAGGGCCACGCCGCTCCCGGCACGTCATACGGGGTGTGCGAGCACCGCGGCCCGTACTCCGTACGGAGAGCTCCCTCTCCATGCTCGCAGTGCCCGGTGTGCCCCTTTCTTTGCTGCTGTGCGGAGGACTCCGTACCGTGGGGAGTTTTCGTGCCGTCACCATACCAGTACCGCCCTCATCTCGTAGGCAGCCTTGAGCCAACGGAGTAGGTACTCGTTAGTCGTCGTCAGAAGTGGTCGATGCATCCTCTCTGCCCCCACGTCCTCCTGTTGCCGCCGTCATGTTGCCGCCGCCGCCGCTGCTGCTGCTGCTGTCACTCCGTGGCGAACCTCTCATCGACCAAACATCCTGCCCGTCCGTCCATCTGTCCATCCACCTCCCACCAGCCATGCTGACGCGCGCCTTTCGCCTCATCCGCAGGTGGACATTGCGCTGGACGCGGAGCTGTGAGACAACCAGAAGCCATCCAATGTTTGCTTTTTTCTCTTCCTCATTCATTCGAGGCCCCGCAGCATCCATGGCCCCCCTTGTCGTCCGCCGTCCGACCGCCGACAGCTCCCCAGCTAGGAATGTATCTCGTAGTCCATACTCCGTACTCCTAACTCCATGTGTACTCGTACGAGTACTCGTGCACATCGAGTATGTCTTCAGCTCCACGATGCCAGCGCGCGCGCACGCAAAAATGGCGGTGGTTGGATCCGGCAAGTCTTGCGCGCTCTCGCCTCCCGCCGAGGGCCCCGCATCCCGGACGCCTGGCCCTTGTCCCTGTCACAATCCTCGTGCACGATCTCGTATTCCGAGAGAGCGAGAGAGAGAAAAAAGAGAGAAGGAGAAAGAGACAGAGACGCAGAGACATTGGAGGAGAGGGAGAGAAAGAGGGAGAGAGAGGGGGGGGGGGGTGGGGGAGAAGTGCAGAGAGCTGAAAGAGTCCGTGGACGGAGCATCATTCGAAGCATGTTCCTCAGAGCTTCCCCAAGCGCCACCCGTCTGCTCGCAGTCTGCTTGCAGATGCGAGGCGACGACGCTCGAACCGACGCGGCGCGGATGCATCAAAGACAAAAGGAAAACCAAGGAAAGAAATAGAAAAGAACAGAAAATGGGTATGCGACACTCGCTCGTCCGGCACGCGACAAGACATATATACCCTCCATCTCTTCACCAAAGAGATCGATCATGCCCAGGGGAATGGAATAGAAAGAAGAGATTCCTCGACTGAAATGGTATACAAGTGCTATCCGTGTTCTTCTCTCGCGCCAGGCCTTGCATCCCAAACCCCGTATGCAATTCATCGCGCAGATGATGCTGCGAGCAGTATTCGTGCAGCATCGGGAGAAAATTGCCCTTCCAACAAGGAGCAGCGTGGCCAAACGTGACTGCATCTCCGATGCGTCGCCTTCAGAGCATCCATTTCTCCCCCGCGTCTCAGAGATGTTTTCTGTCCCCCGCCTTGGCCCTCATGCCCGATCCCTGACATTTTTCCGACTGCCTGGTCCTCCGTGGGTTTGCTTGCGTTTCATGAAAAGACATCCTCGTAGACATCGACTACTATGGGCAGTGCGACGAGTCCGAAAGACGAAGGAAAAGAAGGACAAGAGGGGCGAGAGTAAGAAGAGCAGGAATTCAGTAGGAGAAGTAGATCGGTCATCGTTGCCTAGTATGTTCTTAAATGCAGTCGACGATTTCTCAGCTGTTCAATAGATGATCCAGCGCCGCTTGAACATTCCCGCCGCTCCGCCTCAACGCCGCCACGTTTCGATCAAAGTCCCAAAATCCCATGTCGTTCAACTGCCGAAGCTGCTCGGCATAACGCTCCTCGGGAGGCTGGTTGACCGCAGGCGGGGGGGTCGCAGCCCCGCCCCCGCCAAACATCTGGATCATGCGCTGGAGTTCCGCATCGCTCACGCCGAATGGGTTGGTGGGGGGAGCGCTGCCGTCGCCACCCTGGGGATTCATCGGCGGGAAGAGCATTGAGAAGGGGTTGGCCGGGTTCAGAGTCGATCTTTGGGTGGGCGTCTCTCCTGGCGTCGCGGTCGGGTTCTGGCCCGCCGCTGTCCCTGTCCCGGCGCCGCCCTCTGTCTCGCCCGCCTGCGGCCCCGCGAAGGGGTTCATCCCAAGCGCGCTCAGCTGCTGGAAGAGCTGCGCGGAGTTGTTGGCATTGCCGCCGGGCATCATGAACGGATTCAGGAATGGATTCAAGTAAGGGTTCTGCCCGGGGGTGCCTCCACCGTCTCCGCGACTAGCGCTGTTGTTGTTATTGTTGTCGTTGCCGCTGCCGCTGGTGCCGTTGGCAGCAGCAGCGCCCTCGGGCGTGGAATCCATCGCGCCAGGCGCGGGAAAAGCGCCGGCGCCCTGCAAGGCCTGTCGCGTTCGCATCGCCTGTGCCATCATCTGCGGGTTCGTCATCATCTGCCTGAGGAGAGGCGAGCTAAGGATCGCTCGGGCGTTGGGGATGCGGCGCATCATGGGATGAGACTCGATGAGCGTGGTCACGAAGTCGGGGTTGTTGAGTGCCTCGTTCAGCGTCTGCCGGATGTTCGGATCCGAGAGCATGTCCTGTATCCGCTGCTCGTCCATAGGAGGTCCCATCTATTGATCACGAGAAGGGGTGCGCGGCCAAAGCAGAAGCACCACCCATCACGTCAGCCTCTGGAGGAGAAGAGATTGATTTCAGAAGACACTTTGGGGTGATCTCTTGGGATGTTCACATACCCCGCCATCGGGACCGAAGGCATCCATGCCGGGGAGGCCGATTTGGTGTCCCGCGTAGCGAGCCCCCGTGAGACCGGCGAGCGGATTGTTAGCGGTGCCGGAGGCCATGTTGGAGGGGACGGCCTGGGGCGCGGGCGTCGAGGAGGCGGCGGGCTGGCTCTGATTGCTAGCGGCGCTCTTGACCATGTGGACGGTGTTGTTGTGCTTGATCTTATACGTGGCGAGGGCCTCGTCGTTTTTCATGACGCGGCCGGAGTAGATGAGCCTTTGTCGCTCGACGGGGATGTTCTCGAACTCGGCCGACGACAGCTTGGTCTTGAGATCCAGCACCGTCGCGGTCTCGGCGATGGTGATGACATGCAGACCGTCTGCGGACGTCTTGACCTTGAAGGTGATCTGGGTATCGGGCCCCGAGTCGGCGGCGGCGGCGGCGGCAGCATCGGCCATGGCGGGCAGCAGCGATGACGCCTCTTCAAGTCGCCGCAGAGGGCAGGATAGATTGGGCGACCGAGAGGATTGTGAAGATGCAACGACGGCGACGACGGCGATGACGGCGGCAACAAAGTAGATATGGTCAAGGTGGTTGGGGAGGAGGAGGAGGAGGAGGAGGAGGAAGAGGAGGAGGAGGAGGAGGAGGAGAAGAAGGAGGAGGAGAGGAGTTGTCGCAGAACCCTAGGCAGAGAGCAGCGTGCCGGGCTGGCTGTATGACGTACGTGAGCCTGGCGCAAGGACACGTCGAGTCGCTGAGTATGCAGGTAGCACGATCTCCAAGAGAAAGGCGGAGGAGGAGGAGGAGGAGGAGGAGGATGAGCAATGCGATGAAGTTGGAGGAGGAGGATGATTCTTAGTCAGAATTGGAAGTGACGGGAAGGAAAGAGCAGGTGAGCTCCATGTGACGACGGCGACGGCAAGAAGGACGACGGCAAGGACGACAGACGACGACGACGACGGGAAGGTGCCGGTGGGGCCCAGGAATGATCGGCCAGGTTGTTGAGGAAGTCGCCGGTGACGGGGGCGCTCCTGCCGAAAGAAGAGCTCGTTTGGACGGTGGTGGGGCGCCTTCTGGGGGAGGCGGGGGGAAGGTGCGAGGCCGCGGTGGCAAAGCGCCGCATTGATGGGGAGGGAAGCTGCGACCCGGGAGGATGACTCGGGAAGGGGCAGCCACGATGGGCGCGGCCCTTGATCGGTGCAGTCCGCACTGTGCCACGGGCGCGGCAGTGCGCCTTCCGCGCTATCGGATCAGCACACGACAGGCGGCAGACAGGCGGCAGACAGGCGGCAGACAAGCCGACGAGGTGGCTTTCGATTGCTTCGTACGGAGTAGAGCAACAGCACAGTCTCAGACACAGTGCCTGTCCACTCCCCTCCAACTGTCGACATCCCGCCTTGGCGCACGATGGATTACTTGTACCTGTACTCCGTACTCGTACTCCGTGCCGGCACTATTCCGTACTTGTACATCATTGAATCCATTCGACGATGATTACCACTGCTAACCTAGTACTACGAATTACTGGTAGATTAGTACTGGTACTAATTCTATACATGTACTCCGTACTCGTGTATGTACTCCGTACTCGGAGAGCCATCGAGGAATTGCCTGTAGTGGGAAGTTGTTGGTGAGAGCCCTGAGACAACGCACTCCGTTCTCCGCCTGCGCGTGCATGCGAGTCCATCCATGCGATCATCTCCAGTCAGCGCTGCGCATTGTGCATGCCCTCCCAGGCTTCGACATGATGCGCGGCCGCGAAAACTTCCTCAACCGACCACGAGCAGAGGGGCCCCCCGGCTGCATTCGAGCGCGTTCCCGACGGACCGGGTGCGTCTCCTTGCAGGGGAGCATCCATGATCTGGGTGGATCCAATCTGGATGCCTTCCTTCATGGATGGATTCACTCATTCTGTCACTCATCCCCTCATTCATCACTCCCCCCCACGCGTCATGCCATGCCATGCCATGCCATGCCATGCTCCTGCGCTGCACCAAGCAGAGGCGACCTTTCTTCCTCTCTTGGTCCCCAGCCGATCAAGCACATGCACATGCCTCCCCGCTCCCCCTCCTCCTCCTCCTCCT
>NIGD01000003.1:1752411-1771523 GCA_003055185.1 Escovopsis sp. TC
CTCCTCCCTTCTCCCCCCAACCCCTCCTCTACTCGTACCTCCGACTCTTCCTCTCTCTCCCCCCCACCCTCCAACACGTCAGACCCTGACTCGGGCAATCGCATGACGGGCACGGAGTGGTTTGCGTCGCGATTACCGGTACGAGTACTCGTACGGAGCACATACGAGCGAAGCGAGCGAGCGGCATGGACGGACAACGAACAACGAACAGTGTGCGGAGTCAGGCCCGGATGTCGCCCCGGCTGCCTCCAGATCACGCCGCAGCCACCGCATCCCCCCTCGACCGACTTTGCGAAGCGGATCGGCTCCTCATTGGACCGGACCGCCACGACCCAGCTTCTCGCGAGATCGATCCAGACAAGCCCCGAACCGTACCTCATACTCCGAACGCTACGGAAGCATGGAGACGTCTTCCTGCTCACCATCTCCGGGCGGGTCGTCAGCCTTAGCTCAACGGTCCCTCTCACCCACCCCCCCTCCCTCGCCCTTGCTTTCCTCCTCGAGGGAACGCGGGGCGGTAGCGGCATCGGACTTCGGGTTCGGCATACGGAGTACTCCGTACATGCAAACGTCCAGGGCCATACTCCGTGCTCCGCACTCCGTACAATACCGTACTCGTACTCTGTTCGAGGGTGCTCCATACGAGTACTCGTAGCCACTGGATGAAAGGGGGAAACGAAGGGGGGGAGGGGGCTCTTACAGAGCAAGACCTCCCCTTTCTCCCTCCCCTTTCTCCCTCTCCTCGGGTCAGGCGCTTCTTGAGACAAGGCCACTGGCGTCTGCCTGAGCGTCAGGACGGTCGTGCCGCACAGCGCTTCAAAGGGCGATAGATTCGCCATCTGCCGTTCAACAACTCCACCTGGCGAGGTCCCCCCCCCCCTGTCCTTACAAAGACGCTCCAAAAGGCTGTATATCGCCAGTTGGAGCTTGCGCTTGCGGCTACGTTGGTCTCAAGACTCGTCTTGCCCAGTCGTTGCCATCACAATATTTCCGATCGAGTCAAAATTCACAACGTCGTGAGCCCCCGATCACAGGACGCATAAGTAGGTAGCCAGGAGAACCTCGTCCAGGTGCGGCATCTCTCACCCGCACCGCAAGCACCTGGATGTCTCACTCGTGAACCGGGTCAAGCAGCATTACGACCTTCTCGACAAGCTCTTTGTCTCTTGAAATAAGCGTGAACATCCACATCTCGAACCCATCAACGGCATGAGGTTCATAGTTCTTGTACTATCTCGGCATAAGGAAGTTCCCATTTATTGCCGCAGAGCTTCATCAAGGTCGTCGTTCGGCGAGGGGCACTTTCGTTGTCGTGGATTGATGGAGCTATGACGCAGGGGAAAGGCAAGACGCTACCGCAACGTGCTCGTAGAGGTTAGGCCCCGGACCCTATTGCAGATTGCCATTCAATTTGAGCGATGGATGGACTGGAACTAAATGGGTTCCAGCCTCCCACCTTCCCCTCCCCGTGGTTTGATGCCTGCAGGTGATCGATTGTTCGACACACTGATAGCCGGCAAGTTTCCACGTCGGGAGATTTAGAAGGGGGGGGAGCTTTGAATCGAGCCGAATCCCGCCCCCATCTCGTGTTCGGGAGCTCTGCGGAGGCAAGGGATTGATCTTGGGACCGAGAAGCCCGCCCTCCCGCAACCCCCCTTGAAAGACTGAGGCAGCAGATTTGCGAACCTCGCTGGCGTTGCAGGAACTACTTCGCGAAGCTCTCCAAGCTCTTAAATACCCGCCCATTCTCCCTTGCTGGCTGCCCATCTGCTTCTCGTCTCTCTGCGAACCAAGCTTCGACCTGGTAGACCCAGCACTCCTCTTGTGATAAGACTTCTTTCTTTTGCTCTGCGCATCTTTTGAAAGCTCGTCCCGCGTCCTGGACCTCCCATCGGCTCATCCTGAGACTCGGTCTCGTCTTCTGCCATCGTCGCCTCCAGTGGCTCACCGCTACCCCAACAGACGGAAGCCAAACCACAAGCGAAAAGCTAGCACTCAGGTGCCCTCTCACGCACAATGGATATGATCGCGTCGACGGTAGGCCAATTCCTGCCTCTGCAGGTGCCTCATGAAGACTGCTCAAATCGCGTCATCATTGTCACGGGCGCCAACATCGGTACGACACCCTGCTCGAAAAGAGCACAAGAAAAGAAAAGAGAGATGTGATCAGAGACGAATGTCCTGACAAGCTTTGCGTCGTGTCTTGCAGGTCTTGGTCTTGAGGCCGCACGCCATTTCGTACGGCTGAATGCCGCCAAAGTCATCCTGGCCTGCCGTGACCTGGAAAAGGCAGGCCGCGCCAAGCATGACATCGAGGCATCCACGAGGAGGACTGGCGTTGTCGAGGCGTGGCACCTCGATCTCTCCTCGTTCGAGAGCGTGCGGCAGTTCGCCGCCCGGGCTGCCAGATTGGAGAGGCTCGACATCCTGCTCCACAACGCCGGCATCCTCGCCACCAAATGGGGCACGTTCGAGGGCCACGAGTCGCAGATGACGGTCAATGTCATCTCCCCCTTGCTTCTGAGCCTGCTTCTGCTGCCGACTCTGAGGCGGCTGGCCGTGGAACACAACGCGGTCCCCAGAATCGTTTCCGTGTCCTCAGAGGGAGCGAACCTGGTCAGTAGCATGGCGTGGCTTCGACAGAAAATGAGTGCAATAGTAGATATACCGTTTACTTGCCGACCTATTTCTCTTTTCAACCGCGCGTATGAACCAATGACTGGCTCTCTCTCTCTCTCTTCTTCCGAACAGACAACGGCTGGCGAGATCAAGGTGCCTCAGATGATGCGCAACCTCGACGAGAGCATGTCCATGAGCTTCGCCGAGCGCTACAGTCTGACGAAGCTCCTGCAGCTCATGGTCACGCAGAAGCTGGCCGAGGCCGTGGATGCGTCCGGCAAGGGCCACGTCCTCATCAACGGGGTCAACCCGGGCTTGTGCAAGACGCAGCTCTTCCGCAGCACCAACCGGCTCGAGAACCTGATGATCTCGCTCATGAACACGATCTATGGGCGGACGGCCGAGGCGGGCTCGCGCACGTTGTTGGGCGCCGCGTTCGCTGGGGAGGATACGCATGGCGGATGGATGACCAACTGCAGGAAGTACTCGCTGCCGTTCGCGATGCGGGGCCCCGGCGGCCAGAGGCTGACGAACCAGTTCTGGGGCGAGCTGCTGGACGTCATGGAGCAGGCCGAGCCCGGCATCACGCAGAACATCTGAGCTGCTCTGCGGGCTGCTCTCGTCTCATCCGCGTGCCTGCAATTGTGGGCTCACACATGGATGAAGCTCGGACGTGTGGAAGAAGTCGAATTGAATCCAGTCAAGGATGGACGAAGATGATGAATTTTGGAGTTGGGAGGAGGAAAAAAGCTGACAGCAGGAACTGTCGCCTCGTCTCCATCCCGCCTTCCTGCCTTTTCTCGCGAGCTGCGCCGCTCCGTTCCTCCGGTCGTCGTCCGTGGAAGGTGACACCAAGTCGGCTCTTGCTGACATCGCCATCCATCGACGACTCGGAAAGTGCGATGGCTGCGACTTCCGCTTTCAGGTCGGGGGGTTTTCAACAGCGGTATTGAGGACTTTCAGAGGACATTCAAGGAATGCTCCATGCTCAAGTTTTTTGGCACTGCCTTTCCTTTCTCTTCACTTCCCAGTAAGGGGATCTTCTTCTTGTAATTTTTTTTTAAAAGATTTTTGCAGTTGGCACTGACAAACCGAGAGTAATTGACACGATGAAATCATGGGGAGTCTTGCGCCTTGTCTGCTCCGACAAGGGCAGCTTGAGGATTGTATGACACTGAACCCGCTGAAGCTCCGTAGATCAGTGTCAACGTTGGGTGGCAGGAGGTCAGTGGTTCTGGAAAAGTCTCGCCCAAGTACCCTGTACTCCGCCCCGTGAACGCCGGTGCACGGGTCGCGGGCTCTTCTTCAATGTAAGGAAAGACCTGGTCGCTCCGGCCGCGCCTTCCACCAACGCATCCAAGCGCGAATCCCCTCCAAGACGCATCTCGAGTCTCTCAGTCCAACCTCGACCTTTTCTCCTCACGACCTAGGTACCTTGTGCATTGCATTCGACGATCTTGTGTGACTTTACATCATCTTTCACTGCGCCAAGCTGCTGTATCGCAAGAGACTGTCAGCCATACGCCGTCTCATCGGTTCGATCACGTCCTGTCCCACCGAGCCTCGCTCTGCCCGGCCGGAATCAGCTCCAGATCCGCGGACCCTCATTGCCTCTCGACTACCCAGGAGAGTTACGGGAAGCGCTGCCACGAGCAGCATCAAGGCCTCTCCATGGCAAATTGACGCGCTACAGTCAGACCTGGCCGGAAATTCTAAGAGGGCGCACGGGGCTCACTCCTGATTGAGCCTCGGCATCCCGACCTCCAGCCTTTCCCTGGGCCATAGGAGAACGAGAGAGGGGGAGGCATCCCTTCGCCCCCGACATGGACGGCCGCATCCCTGCTGGGGTCGCCTTCCACGGCTCCGTCACATACTGGGCAGACTTCGTTGCCAGGTGCATCTCGCAGCGCCTGGAGACCGACAAGTTCGAGAAATTCGTCCAGATCGTCTACTCCAAGCACCCGCTGCCTGCCGGGGCCGTCGCCGACTTCTTCCTCCGTCCGCAGCCCTCCAACGACGTCAGCCTCGATCCGCGCATCCCGCCCTACATCCAAATCCTCACACAGATCGGCTACGTCGATGCGCCCTCGATTCTCAAGGCGCTGTACAAATATTCGACTCTGCACGCGCAGATACCCGACTTGACGGCTGCAGGCCCAAACCACGGCCAGGATGGAGCTCTCCAGCAGACCAAAAGCCCCGCCACGGCTCGTTGGAAGGGGTCTTCCTGGGCGGAAGAGGTCATGTTCTATCATGTCATCAAGCTGCTCGTGGAGGGGACTGCGTTTGGGAATACGCAGGCCGCGCTGGAGATGGTGACGACCATCTCCAAGTGGATGGCTTTGTTCGCCTCCATCTCCGCGACGTTCGCCACCGGCATGCTCATGGAGCTGCAAGATCCCCAGGTTCGTCACGAAATGGACGTCTCTCGAGCCGCTTTCGTCCCGTTGTTACTGCGCTTCGTGGACAATGAGGCGCTCGTGAAGGCCTTGGGAAAGCCACAAGCCAAAGGTACGTGTAGCTGGGCTCCTGCACCTCTTGCTGTTGGCTTGGTCGCAAACCCGGCAAAGGCAATCCTTACAGACTGAAGACTGACACGAGCTGCGTGTAGAGCGTCGCAACGACTTTTCCGAGAGTCTTGCGAAATTCGTCCAGACCCTGCAGCCCGTGCCGCAAATCGTCGAAAAGCTGGATGTCTTTCGAACAGAGGTCCTTGGTCGCCTGGATCCGGTCGACAAGAAGAAGCAGGCTGCAAGTGCTGCCATGGATGACCTGCTCGATTCTGCCATGGGCATGGACAGCCTCGGGGTCCAGGACATCCCTATCCCCGCCACCCGCGCCGGACTCTACATCTACCTCAATGCCTCTGTCCGTATCTCCAATCACCCAGTCCTTGAGTGGAAGAGGCGGGGGCTAGAGGGGCTGTCATTGCTGACCTCGTTCGCAATAGCTGATTGGAAGGCCACTCATGGACGACCATGCTCTCTTCTCCTATCTCCATAACCGCTACCAGGTAAGTGCACATTGAAACTGGCAACTCGGAGACTGCTGTGACAAAAGACCCATTGACCCGCTCCGACTGACATTGGCAACAGGGCAACATCCAGGCATGTGCCGTCGACTTGGTTCTCGCGTCCTTCGACATATTAGCCAATGCCGTCTTCAGGAATGAGGGGCCCAGGGACGCCCATCTCCTGCGGTCCTATCTGATCAACAAAGTGCCTCTGCTGCTGTGTCAGATCTGCCCTCCCGGGTTCGCTTCCCCCTCAGCCGAGTTCTGTATCACTGAGGCACTCAATCAGATCGACACCAGCGTCTTCCCAACGGCGTCTCTTATGTTCGACGAGTCCCGGAATAATAACCCTTATACGGAGAGTGTTCGAGAGGAATTCTGCTCGGCGTGCGCACTTCATGGTCTCATAGAACGGGAGCACGTGGAGAGAATCCTGGGAGAGAGCTCCATGTCGTACGAGCCCTCACAGGAGAAGTGCTCCAAGGACAAGCTCGTCCATGATTGTTTGTCAGACCCTGAGAAGATCCAGAGTCTTGTACGTGAGCTGGACAAGATGGATGGCAACGTGGGTGCTGTTTCTCAAGCACTTGTCGAGGTAAGCCTTCCCAAAAATTTCCCCCTTCTCACCTTTTGCCCCTTCCTCGTTGTTTCCCTATCATGGAGCACCTCCAGATCCCCCCTCCCCCCCGCCCCACCTCCAACTACCCGGCCCTCTTCCAATGCTGACCCTGATGCAAATAGCTTATGCGCCATCTCTGCAATACGAAGGAGACAATGTCTCTGAAACTGCTGTGTAGCCAGCTGGCTCAGAAACCACAGGCTCTGGACGTGCTCCTCCTCTTCGAGAAGCTGCCGACCGTTTTGGAGCCCCTCTGCCACTTATTGGACAATTGGCGCGACGACGAAGACCAGGGAGAGCACCAGCCTATCTACGAGGAATTCGGGTCCATCTTGCTCTTGGTGCTGGCGTTTGCCTATCGGTACAACCTGTCAGCCGGAGACATGGGCCTCCACTCCCCGGATTCGAATGTCGCCAAGATCATCTGCCGAGGCCACATGAGCCAGGAGCTCGACGAGCTGTCCGAAGTAGAGAAAGGCCACATCAACGGATGGATCCACGGCCTTTTCGACAGCGAAGCTGGTGGATTGGGAGATGACCTCATGTCCTCCTGTCCTCCGCACGAGTTCTACTTCCTGATTGCCACCATCTTCCAGAATATCGTCAACGCGTATTCTCAGGGCTATCTTACGGACGACACCCTGAGAGCGGGGATAGAATGTGAGTGCTGACCAAGATGATCTTTTGGTCTTTTCATTGTTTGCCTTTCGTTCTTCATATGCTCGGCCAAGGACTGACTCCTTTGTAAAAGACCTGGTTGATACGTTCTTGTTGCCATCACTGATACCGGCCATTCGATTTTTGTCCGACTACCTCTGGATCGAGCAGAGGGAACAGCAGTCGATCATTAAGGTGCTGCAGCTGATCCTGCTTCCCTCGTCCATCTCGGGCGAGGCCAACACGATGCTCGGCTCTGTGAAGACAATAATTGCCAAGCCCCTGGAGCACTCCTTGCGCGCCTACCTGCGGAAGAACCCAAAGAACCAAGACGTCGAGCCCTTGCTGAAGGCCCTTCGGGACAGTCTGCCGCTTTCGCGTCGTACAGGCGGGGCCGATCTCAATGAGCTCGAGGCATGGGCGATGACGAACTCGCACAGCGGCCTCGTTGACGGGATCAGGAACACCATCTCGACGCTGGTCCAGTGGAGCCTTCATCCGGCGATGACGGCCATGCCGGCATCGTACACGCACCGGCAGATCATTGCGACGCTCAAGATTGTGGGCGCTTCTCGGCTGGTGCGCGTCATGGTGGAGGAGACGAGGCAGCACGCAGAAACTGCCAGTGGCACGATCGCGTACGACGTCGTGTCCGCCATGATCTGCGCGCCCAACGTGATGAACGAGCCCCCGGCGCCGAGCACGCTCATCGACGAGACGGGCAACATGCGACCCGAGCTGCAGCGGCGCCTGACGCTCCGCGAGGCCCTCAAGATGGAGGCCGACGACGTGCGGAAGCTGCGAAAAAAGGACCCAGCGCTCGCAGAGGTGGTTGTCCGCCTTCACAGGCGGGTCGAGGCGCACCTGGTGGTGCCGCCGCCGCCGGCGATGCTACAAGCCGGGGACATGCAGCTCGACCTGGACGGAGGCGCAGCAAGCCTCGGAGACGCCATGGCGGCGGCGGCGGCAGCAGCGGCCGTGGGCGTGCAGGCCGACAACGGAATGGCAGTGGACGGCATAGCGGGCCTGGATATGGGCATGGGAGGGGCCGTCTCGAGTGGCCTGGGACTGGGTGGCCTGGGAGGGACCAGCAGCGGACTCGACTCGTCTGGGGAAGCGGACCTGTTTTCGGGAATCGACACCGGCGGGCTGGACACGGCGATTGAGATGTTTGACTGGTCCGACAACATGGATCTGGGGCATTGAGGGGTGGAGAACATCTGAGAGGGGGGGCGTCTATTTCATGGATGGGCATCTGGCTCGGGTGGCGTTCCCATGATTTTGTTGAGGCACGAATTTCGAGCTGTCTAGGCGATGATCTTGGCGGAAAAGGGTCTGGGAGCGATAGAGCAGGGCGTTTCTGGTATTCCTGAGCTGGATAGTACATTAGGTACGAACGGAGTAGTATATGCATGAAGCACGTTGACGGGGCATTGAATGGAGTCGTACGAGTACGTGATGAGGGATGTTTGGAAGGATCCATCCAGAAGATGCAAGAGAAGCCGTCAGAAGTCGTGATCCATCTACACCTCGACCATCACGACGATTTCCATCCATACACCACGTTCTCTCCATCCATTGCGCCTCATACGAGCTGGAGCTGGATCCAGATCACATCAGGGGGCACTTCATGTTGTCTTTGCATTCGCACGTACTCCGTACATCCAACTTCTACGGAGTACGGAGTACACCATTCCACTCCCTCGACCCAGCCATTGCTTCCCATCATGTCCATCACCACCGTTACCACCATCACCACCATCACCATCATTCTCATATGTACTACGGCCATCATCATCATCAACATCATCATCATCGCCATCAATACTACTAGTAGTAGTAGGTGCTGCTTGACGTCGCATCTTCAATCTTATGTAAGCGCGTGTCCAGGGTAGCCAGGACCTCCCACGGACAAGGGGCCGAATGATTGAGGCCAAGGCGCGCGCCGAGATGCATGTACTCGAGACCTCGTCAATAGGCACGCCCATACGCCTGGAGAAGTCTCGAATACTTTCTCAAGGCGACCTCAGAGGCCACATTTTCAATCCTTCGACTCCCATGCGAACATCAAATCCAACTCGCAGCACGCATTGAACCGGGCCATCCTTGAAGCCGTCACGTCTCCATCTCCATCTCCATCTCCATCTGCATCTCCTCCACCTCCTCCACCTCCTCCGCCCCCCCTCTCCCTTCTTCTTTTTTCCTTCTTTCCTTCTCTCCTTCCATTCCTTCTTCCTCCCTTCTCTCTTTCTTCCTTACCTCCTCCTCCTCCTCCTCCTCCTCCTCCTCTTCCTCGTCTCATCCGTCTGGTCTGGTCCCCTCGTCTCAACGTCGTCCGTGATGCTGTTCAAGTCGTCCCTCCTCGCCTTGGCCGTGCAGGTCCTCGGTGTCTTCGCATCCGTACGTATATCCAACTGCCGCATCATTCCGCTCCCTCATACCAGCCATTGCTTCCCATCAGGCCCATCTCGTCCATGTTCATCACGACCACCACCATCATCATCATCATCATCATCATCATCATTATACAGTCGCGCTGACACTTCTCCCCTTCCCACAGTCTGATCCCGCAGCCCCATCCGACGAGGCACCCGCCCCCCTCCGCGCCGACATCCGAGCCACCTTCGTCGACGCCGACGTCCTCGGCCTCAAGCTCGTCAATGGCCGCCCCACCACCGCCCTCGTCGAGGTCGCCAACCGCGAGGACGCCCCCATCACCGTCGCCTTCGTCACGGGCCACCTCCTCTCCCTGACGGAGCGGCCCCCCGCGAACGACAAGGACACGGACGACGCCAGCGCCGCCCCTGCCGCCACCATCCTCCGCAACCTCACCGGCATGTCCTACAACCTCAACGTCCCCGCCGGTGAGACAAAGGCCCTGCCTTTCTCCTTCGCCCAGGACATGCACCCGCGCGACGTCCTCCTGCGCCTCACCACCGTCATCACCAACGAGAACGGCGACGTCTTCCAGGTCGTCGCCTACGAGGGGCCCACCGCCATCGTCGACCCGCCCACCAGCTTTCTCGACCCTCAAATGTACACGCCCCCCGCAATCCGCAACCCCGAATCCCCTTCCTTCCCCACCTCTCCCAACCAGCAGCACAGCAAAGAACAGATCTTGGAAATCATGCTTGTGTAAAAACCCCGCTAACATACAACCCCAGCATCTTCCTCTACCTCGTCCTCTCCGCCGCCTTCGCCGGCACCCTCTACTTCGCCTACAAGACCTGGATCGAGGCCCTCTTCCCCCAGGCCAAGCGCTCCAAGGCGCCCCGCAAGATCGTAAAGGCCCCCACCGACGGTGACGCCCTCTCCGGCTCCGAGTCCGCCGGCGTGTCCTCCGGCAAGACCTACGACGAGAGCTGGATCCCCGAGCACATCATCACCCGCCCCGTCGCCAAGCGCGTCAAGTCCGGCGCGGCCAAGAAGAAGACTGCTGAGTAGGTAGTAGTCTCAGTGTTGTCGGGAGGAAAAGAGAAGGGAAACATGGGGACGAAATGGGCAGAGAGAGAGAAGAAGGGGAAAAAAACACCCACACATGCACAAGAGAAGCTTCACCCACGCTCCTCACGAATCTACCCTCCTGTGTATCCCTCACAAACTACTAGTTCGAGGATGTCTTGTTCCAATTTGGTTTGGTCACTCGCATCACCAAAATTGTATCATACTGTCAAACAGGGAACCAAGAGAAGGGAGAAAATGAGGAGATCGCATAGCAAGACAACTGGACTCTTACAAATCTCCCTCCACGAGGTCACCACTGTCTGCATCGGCAGCAGGCTTCGCGCGAGAGATGGTCGAGCGGCGGAATCACAGATAATTTTTGTAAAACAATCAAAAACCTCTTGTACTATCATGCCGAGGCGGGGGACAAGATGAAGCCCCCTTACTATACCACTGAATCTTCTGAAGCGACCATGATCTATCTCAAGAGGGACTCCCTACGAACTATCCTTGTCTGAACAAGAAAGAAAATCCCCGTTCCTCTATTCTTGGAAAGCGAAATGGATCGAACCTCCTTGACGCCATAGCGCCTTTCCAAGAGTTCTCAAGATTCAGGTCCAATCCCATGTTTGCACCAGGATAACTTCTATCATCATTCCTTGAATCCAAAACGGTGTCTTGCAAACTGTCGGATCAGGAAGAGGGATTCAATCAAGTCAATGAGATTCATGGTGCAAGATCTCGCCAAACATGTGCAGCGGTGGCTAGGTCGAGACCATCTCATTCCGCGGACGTCGTCGTGTTTCGTCTCCCGGCAGCCTCACCGGCGAGATAGCTCATCACAGCTCGCTCCTGCAAGCTGGTCGCCGGCTGGGCCTGTGCCGCTGCGCTGGATGCCTCGCCCGCGACGTGCCCGAACAAGCATTCCCACAGGTCGTTGTGGTGAACCATCTCACCCGCCGAGTGGTCCCTGCTCATGAGCTTGGATAGCGCCGCGTGCTCCATCTCCAGCGTATTGGCCGCCTCGATGTTGGCGTCCAGCAGCTCGGGCGTCGATTCCTTGGACTTGTCCTTGATATGTCTCCCCATGTGCTCCATCCGCCGACGGACGGAGAGGTTGTAGATGGATTCTTCCACCGTGCCGGACACGATGTAAAGCCACACGGTCGTCTCGTGTTGCTGCCCGATCCTGTCCACGCGGGCGATGGCTTGAAGCTCGATGGCGGTGTTCAGGAGAGGCTCGCAGAGGAAGACGTGGCTCGCGTTCACGAGATTGAGGCCGCTCGAGTGAGCCCTCGCATGAAGGAGGAAGCATTCGATGCCGGTGTCTTCTTTGAATTTGGTGATGCCCATTGGTTCATCGACCGATGCGTAGCCAATGCGAAATCGCCGGAACGCGTTCTGCAGGACGCCCAGAAAATCTTTATACCTACATGCTTGTTTAGACGGCTTGATTCTCTTGAAACAACAGGACAACGAAAAAACTCACTGTGAGAAGACAATGGATTTGGCCCCAGGATCCGATTGTCGAAGCCAAAGCAGATGGCGCACCAGGGTATCCACCTTGGTCGTGAATGAAGGGCCATCCAATTCGATGTTCTTCATCTCCTCCAGCTTATCCGCGTTGAACTCAGAGTAGATCGTTGTGCTCTTGTGATGAAGAGAATGCGTTCGGTGGAGGGCGTGATCATTGTTCAGCTGACCAGTCCGCTCGCTCCGGACCTGTAGCTCGCGAGGCTTGATCGTGATGTCGTGGAGATTGTCGGCCTTGAGCGTCTTCTTGCAGACCGGGCAGTTTCGATGAGCCTTGAACCACAGCATCATGCATTCTTTACAGAATTGATGCCCGCAAATCGTCAAGACCCCGGTGACAAAGGGCATTTGGCAGATGACGCACATCCGGGGTTCATTGGACTTGGTGCCCGATTCCTTGAGATTGAGAACTAAAAAGTCGAGTGAGCTTTAATACCATGTATCGCATGAACCAAGGGAGAAAGAATGGGAGGACAAGAGAAGGGGGAATGGGGGCTTACGATATCGTTGTTTCGCCTGAGCAGACAGAAGTCGTTTGTGAACATCTTCAATAGTCTTCTCAGCTCTTGTGACGACCGCCTCAGACCTGATGCCTTCGTATGGGAGGACGGCGTCAGATACAGCCTGGAGTTGACGATAGTATCCGACTCGGGAATTCATGACTCGGGTGAAGCTCTCGAGCTCGGCCTCGAGCTTGACAACAGCCTTGCTCTGCTCAGTCAAGACTGCGAGCGCCTTGTTCAGCAAATCCTTGACAATCTTGCTCTCAAGGGTGTCTCTCTGAGAATGCTCTGCGACGCCCAGCTTCGACTTGAGACTGCGCAGCTCGCCAATCACGCCACGCATCGACAGATTCGACCTCGTAGGCTTGACATGGTCCTTCAGGGCGAGGAGTTCGAGGAACTTGAGTGGCGCAGGCCCCGCTCCGTTCTTCGCGAGCCTGGTGGCCATGTTAATCTCGTGATTCTTGAGCAAGTTGGCCTGACCTGACATTGCCTCCTGGCGGTCGGCGATGATTGCTTGAAGAGCTTGAACATGAACAATCAGCTCTTCCTGCACCGCCGTGGAATCGGCGAGCTCCTCTCCTGTCGTCTCAACATCCTCCTCAGCGTCGACCAACGGCTTCAGGAGAAGCTGGATGGATATCTCTCTCAGCTCGTCGATGACATTTGCTTGGGCGTTGAGATCAGCATAAAGGGCTTCCAAAGCAGACACCACTCGATGAGTCTCTAGGCCCCCCTTCTCTTTGATCTCGAGCTCGGGTATTTCCATGAACGATTGCTCAACGGCTTTCAAGCCGACCTTTTCCATAAGCCTCGAAGCCTTGCGATGTGATTCGTGCAGAATCTCACGGCGGATCAATTTCGCGTCTTCGTATCCTTTTTCTTCGAGTTTCTTCAGCTCTTCAATCTCTGAAGATGGTCCTGGTTCATCCTGCGCGTCTCGCCGTTCTCGCATCTGGAAATAAGCGTTGGCGCAGAAGAAAACGGCTCTGTGGTGCAATTCCAAGGCCTCTCTCAATCGATTCCTGGCTTCGCCATGGCGACTCTTGCTTCGCTCATCGACTTCGACCTCATCGTCGGAATCGGCGGATGAACCTTCCTCATCCAGATCATCGAGCTCCAGCTGATTCTGAGCCCTGATCTTCCCTCCATTCTCACTGAACGCCTGGTGAAATTTGAACCTGGCCTCAGCGACCAGTTTGTCTGTCTCCTTGCGGACTGCTTCCCATATCGTCAAAGCTTTGCTGACCTGAGGACCGTTTTCGTACATCTGGCCGAGGAAGAGTCGGCCTGCCAAGTAGGCTCGCTCATCTGTGCGAATCGCTAGCTCGCTTTGCTCCAGCATGGCGTTCAATACTTCTTCGACAGTTCGCATCGGCCTGTCTTTGCTGTTGCCCAGAACGCGGCGACCGTAGACCCCAATTTCGGGATGGAGGGTCGTCTGCCTAAGCCGGTTAAGCCACAACCTCATCACATCCTCATAATCATTCGGATCCCAGTTCAGGACAGCAGGCGCTCCGCCCACATCGACATCGCAGGCTTGTGTCATCTCCTTGAACATCGATTGGTAGTGCTGCTCTTCCACTGCCGTGAAGGGCATGCTGATGACGTATCGTTTTTGCGGAGGCAGCGATATCTCGTCCCGCACGAGAGCCTTAGTGTGACGAAGCGAGATAGTGTTGCAAAGCTGCTTGAACAGTTGCTTGTGGCGAGTCGTGAGAGCCGACCAGATCTCGCTCACGGAGGAGAATGGCTCGAAGCAGAGGAAGGACAGCAGACCGCGAAGATCCTTGACGTCATCCTTCACCGGCGTTCCCGTGATGCCCCAAGAATTCATCCTAGGAATCAGCTTGGCCAGGGCCGCTGCTTGACTCACACCACTCTCGATCATCTGAGCTTCATCGAGGCAAACTCTCCACCATGAGATCTGGACGAGCGGAGAGGTCTTGCGCTGATAGACTCTCTCATGCCGCCTGCTCCTCTCAGGAGGTGAGAGAGCAAAGGGGAGATCGGCAGATAGAACGTTGTATGTTGTCACGACGACGTCGTACTTGGCCAAATCATCTCGGAGCGCCACCTCGTCCTCTTCTTTCAGCACTCGGCGTCCGGTGTAGTCCTTGACACGCAGGCCTGGAGCATGGCGAGAAAGCTCGGAAAGCCACTGCGGGCGAAGGGAAGACGGGGTCACGATCAGAGTTGCACCACTGCGTGTGAGGTGTCCCTGGCCAAGGGGCAGGTTCTCCACGGATGCGGCCGGACGCTGGTGAACCAGAATAAGGCTAATGATCTCCAGAGTTTTGCCCAAGCCCATCTCCTCGGATAGGATGCCTCCTCTCAATGCTGTCCCGACCTGGTGGAAGGCCGCCGGATCCGAGGTCATGACCTGAAAGACATCGCTGAGATAGACGTCACGGCCATCGGCATCTCGGACCACTCGAAAGGTTTCGAGACTTGGCGGTCCTTGATCGTTTCGCAGTGGTGCGAGACCTGGTAAATCGGCGACCCAGGTCACTCCCTCTCGTCGCAGAAGCCACTGAAGGGATCTCTTCTGGTATGGAAACAACTTGGCCTCCAGACGGGGGATGTCGATCGCGTTGGCATCCTTGTCATCCTTGGATGGAACGTGGGCCGCCTCGTAAAAGTCCATCGGCGACCAGGGCTCAAGATCGGTGGAGCTGACCTCGGGAAAGAAGGTTTGAATCACTTTCTCGCTGAGCTGACGCTCGCGCGAGGTTCGAAAGGAGTTGAGCGGTGAAGTGGTCTCAATCCAGAATGCCTGCAGCGAGATCTTGAGCGAGACCATGTTCCCATGCTTCTCCAAGAGCAGGGCTGCGCTGCTCCATATGGAGCCGGGTCCGTTCCGCTTCACAGACTGCTCGGGCAGGCCGAGGATCTCTCCTGCGTGCTGCCCTGCGTCACAGGCATTTATCGAGATGAGAAACGCCGAGGAGCCTCGAGACGATGCTGATGGGACACAAATTCGCAGCTTGCCATCTTCGAGGCCGAGGGAGAGAGACTTCCGGACGTCTTGGTGATGGCTTGAGAAGTTCCCGTCGAAAGAATCTTCGCACAGTCGTGATGCGGTGACGTCGGCTCTCGCAATACAGATGGATGACGGCGACGTCGAGGCCAGCTTCCGCCGCTTTGCAGAAGGCTCCGAGAACTCGAGCTCGGACTCGTTACACCCACACGCGGTATTTGTAGTCGGAAGCGACAATATATGGGCCGTCAGGGCCGGAGGAAAGGCATCTCGATGGCGTTTCGAGTCAGCTCAGAAGCAGCAGACAAATTATATGTATACGTTATGCACGGCACGGCAGAAGAGGGAGAGGAGAAAGAGGAGAAAGAGAAGAAAAAGGCATCAAGTCCGAGTGTGAACGAGTACGGAGTACAGAGCATCCATACCTTGAGGGCCAACATGGACGACCTGGGATGCAGGACCCGCTGTGACCCGCGGCCGGGGCATCTTCCAGGTTCACCAGTTCGGACTCGGTCAAGCAGCTTCCAAGGATCCCTTTCCGCGGTGCTCGAGGGGCAGCAGGGTCCGCATGACAGCTCTGATGGGATGGGGATAAAGCCTCGTCGCCGCTGCAAGCTTCAAAGACCGCAATGACGATAAAAGGAGAGACGCAGGAGGAGATGAAGACGATGAAGGAGGAAGAAACAAACCCCAATGAAATTCACTTGGAGAAGTTCAAGTCCAGTCGATGTCAATGATGAGATGGCGACAAGGAAGGCCCGACCGAGCGCGCGATTGCTTGATCGTCTTGACCAATCAAGGCGCTCCTCTCCCCAGACCCGCATCGACTTGTTCTGGGCCAATCACAAGCCGGCGTCGATGTTTGGCATGCTTATATCATCTCTTCAGGCCATCAATGATTACATAATTAATAAGAAGTAAATTCCAGGCAAAAATAAAAAAATCATGAAGATGACGAGGATGATGGAGATGGAGGGATGGTTTTGACAGTGACGCACAAGCTGCAAGAGCACGAGATCGAGAACGCGCATCAGATCATCTATATCTGCCTCGCTCTGTGATATCTTCGCCATTGGAAAGGGTGGGTGGCCAAGAATCGGACCAGAGGTGGGCGCCCTCGAATTCAAGCATTGTCACCATCACCGTCATCATCCTCACCACCAGCACCATCATCAGCAGCAGCAGCCGCAAAAAGAGACAGTTCAATAGCTTACAGGTTCTGATACAGGAACATCACACCTCCGATTTGGTCGCGATGAAGGCCACGCGGCTGCAAATATCCCTTCGGACCCTCCTTCTCCCCAGCTCAGCCTTCTCGAGAAGCACCCCTTGCCAGACGAGATGGCTTCATAACACCAGACCCCCGCCGACGATCCCCAAACCTCGGCCATTCGTCCCCGACGTCGAGACATTCTTGACGCTGATCGGGCGCGGCCTCAACAAGCACGCCTCTAAGTTCCCCTCCTGGGAGTCCCTCTTCTCCCTCACCTCGCCGGGCCTCAAGGAGCTCGGCATCGAGCCCCCGCGCACCCGCCGTTACCTGCTGCAGTGGATGAGGAAGTACAGGGAGGGCTCGTTCGGGCCCGGCGGCGACTTTGAGTACGTCAAGGACGGCCAGGCGCTGCTCAAGGTGGCCACGCCGCCGCCGTCGGTCGTGAGCGATGCGAAATACGTCGTCAACGTACCACCACCAACACTGAACGAGGAGGGAGCGACGGCGACGGCGACGGCGGCCGTGGCCGTGGCCCTCGACGGGGAGACGAGATTACCAAGGCCGACCGGATACGTGGTTCGGGGTCTCAAGTCAATAGCCGGTCCCTACGCGATCCCGCTCCCGGAGCAGGCAGGGGCCGTCGTCAAGGTCACAGAAGGGATGTGGGAGCACCGGCGAGGGCGCAAGATTGATGGAGGTGAGAGGAGGAGGGCCGAGGTCAGATTCAAAAAGAGGTCTGCCGAGCGGCGGGCTGAGCGCGAGGAGGAAGCCCTCGCAAGCCTATAGACTCAGGGAGGAAGGGGGCGGGAAAAAGAGCAAGAATTCATTTTATGTGTGCTGGAGAAGCTGCTGGCCACGAGAAAAGACTACAGAAGCATCTTCAGTTTTCGTTGGCTCCTCGATGACTGAACGTCCCTGGGTGATTTGAGACGGGGCAATCCCAAGTCGATCCGAGATCTTCGATTTGACGGGGTGCTGTTGCTGCTGTTCTTGTTTCTGCTACTGCCGCTGCCGGGCGTCGAACCCTCCTTGGCCGGGCGAGCCGTTGGACAGCATGGATGGACGCCCCCCACAACTCAAGACTCACAGGGCTAGAGACTCCGGCAAGTGTCTCATGGGCTCAGTGGGGGACCGAACGAAAGAGGGCGGGTTGCACAACCAGTTGCGTGCAGAATCCATCCAGGCTTGGCACGGGGGAAACTCCGACTTCGCGGCATCACGGGGCCTCGGTCCCGGCAGCCTCGGGATGCTTGATGATACCACTCCAGCCGTCCAGGGAACATCCGGGAAATGGGCCCGAGTGCTGCACTGATCGACTGACTGAGTGCTCGTTTGTCTGCCTGCCTGACAGTCTACCTGTGTATCTGTCTACCTGTCTAGCTGTCTAGCTGTCGTCCCGTCTCCGTATCCGCCTGCCTGTCTGATTCAACAGCCAACACGGATACGAGACGCCGTGCGTCTGCAGAGAATGAACGGGGACCCTTCTCCTGGGATAGCAAAGAGCCGAGGCCGAATCAAGACGAACCGCCGAAGTCCTCGTGTCCGCAGAGCCCAATCCGTGACTTGTCGCCAGTCCGGACCGGACACCTGACCGCCATCCCTGCATGAGGAGGAGGAGCCCAAGGAGCGAGCGAGGTTTCAGCCGTTGAGCCTTTGCCAGGCTGTTAGGGAAGCATGGACTTCTTGTGATCAAACATTCTTGAACTTCGATTCGGCTGGGGGAAAGGAGGCCTTTGTGGCATTGCCGGCTTCACCAGCCGCAGACGAAGCAGCTGACATCGCTCGGGACTTTCTCCCCCTCAAGTTGGCACATGCGGTCATGGTTCTCCGCCACATGGATCAAGATCAACATCAAAGTAGTCTTGTGCCCTTCCTAATCTGCCCCTGCTTCTCCTCTTCCACCAAGGCCACCGTCTCCATTAGTCTGTTCGTCTGTGTGTGTCTGGCTCCACCAAAATTCCCGACACTGCCAGACCAGACGTCGTTGAACAACGTCAGGGGTCTCATCACAACTTAAGGCGGGATCTCGATCTCCATTTGTACGGCCCTTGGAGATCGCCGCGACCCATGGCCTGTTTGGGCCTTAGTTCCCTCGCGGCCTTGACCATGGCCTGCCCGAAAGAATTTCCCGGAGGCCTGGATGGATGTCTCAGATGCATGTGGCGCCTCGATAGGGACAGGTCCCTAAGGCCAAGCAAGGAGTACAACTACTACTCCGTACTAGTCAGGGTCTTCGGCATATGCATCCATGGACACACGCGCTGTACGATCATGGCCATCGGAAGAAGAAACGGCTCTGGTCCTCGTGCAAGCCGCGCGGGTTGTCACACGATCAGACTCCTACACGATCCGTCGAGTCCAGATCTTCACGGCGATGGGGACTCATTGCCCGGCTGCTGGCCATGGTACACTCAGACACGCCCATGGCTCTCATCCTGGGCGGCGATCTAGAGCGCCAGGAGGACCCTGTGCTTGGTCCCTGTGCCCTAGCCCCGGGGGGGGGGGGGGGGGGGGGGGGTTCTGGGGGAAAG
>NIGD01000003.1:1771548-1800169 GCA_003055185.1 Escovopsis sp. TC
GGGGGAGGGGTTCTCGGGGAAAGTGACTCGGCGAGACATGGCGGGCATGACATTCCGCCCCCAAAGACAGGCGCCTCCTTGCATGGACGAACTGGCGAATGTGCTTGCCCCCCGGCCCTTTCCTGGAAAGGTGTTCCTCCTCGTCCTTCTCCTCCTCGTCCTTCTTTTCTTCCTCCTCCTCCTCGTCCACCGCCAACGTCATCCGGATCGCCCACCGATTCTCAATCTGGAACAGTGGATGAAGATCCTGTTTGCTCGTTCGGGCTTTCTCCCCCCGCGGACAATGGAACCACGACTAAATAATGGGCTATTAGGCTGATATTCTCCATTGTCCTCCGGAAGCACACCATGGGAGTGCCCGTTCCAGATCACAGATCTCAGCTCGGACCGTGGACCCCTTGTTACCATATCAGCACAGCAGATCCGTCCCTCTGCCATCCTGACACGGGTCCTCGTGTCCCTTATCTCGGCTGTGCTGGTCTCAAGCAAGCCCCGGCCAAGGGTCCAGGATCCCGCCGCCACATACTAACCTTGGCAGAGGCGCGCCCCTTCCAGCCCTACACGCATTGTTTCTCGTGATGCGGTCGGGTCTGCGCCGGGCCGCACCACGTCGGCGGATTTCTCGTCATGCCGTGGTGGGAATATGCACGAGGACGGCCACGCGTACATGCCTGACCCCCTGCGATTCGCTGCCGTACCGAGAAACAAGACTCGCCCTGGGTGCGAAGCCCATATGACTTGGCTCTCGGTGACAGGCGAGGGTCTCCTTTGGATCCTGAGGGATGGAGTACGATGCCTGCCTCCGCTTCCGCCGCCGTCGCCGGTGGCGCAGAAGGGGGAAAAAGGGGGGGTGCGGAAGGGGGAATGAGGAAGCAATGGAGACCGATGGAGGGATTCGGGCGTCTGTGATACTGAAGCCTGGCTGTACAAAGCGTCGACGCGACCGCTGCATATATTCAATGCACAGCAGCTTCTGTATCACACTCTGTCTTTCCCTCTTCCTTCAAGAGGCGACGGTGACGTCTCTTCGATCTTCTCCTACCGCGTCTTGAAGAGCGTGGAAGTTCTGTCTTGTGACCCCAACAGAAGAAGACCACGAGGGACCTCGGGCGTACATAGCCACAAAATCATGAATCAATCGCCGTCAGTCATCTTTCTTCTTTGACCTCATGAGGTCTACCATTTCGCGCATCTACAAGGCCCATGACAGCCCCCCCTCCTTGCTTCTTGAAACTGGACCCCTTTTCCTCTACCTCAAGTCTCTCATTGGGCCCTGCTTGAGACAGCAAGGGACGCTTCGAAACCATCGTGGGCCGATCGTTCTCGAGCTCCGAAGTTGCTTGGCATCAAGGGTGGTAGTCAGGACGTCGGATCAAAGCTCGGCACCTTCTCAAATCATCAACGCGTCCTGTTCTGCTTTCCATAAAGGCACAGGACGCCATCTCCTGCATCACCCCGAATCAGATCAGTCGTTGATACTTGATCTCGCACTCACACCCTTCTTGTTACCTGACGACAACTTGCAGCAAAGATTGCGACGTCCTCGGGACAAAAAGAGGTCAAATTCGACATCAAAGGATCAACAGAGATCTCAATGGCACGACCCGCTCGGTCGAGGACTCCTGAGCGGTCCTTCTCGGTATTGCACACTCCCATCTCCTCGTCCTCATCCTCCTTTCCTTCTTCACCAAGCGACATCACGTCCTCGAGACAGCGCAAGAAGAGGTGCTGCGTATCGCCAAGTTCAAAAAGGGGCAAAGCCAGCCTCAAAGATGTGGACTGGACAGACGTGAGAGATCCCGAAGAGAGACGCCGCATCCAGAACCGCATCGCCCAGCGCAAATTCAGTATGTCCCCCCAACGCCTCCCCCCCACCCTTCCAGAGATCAGATTTTCAAGACTCTCGAGTCTCACCCTTCCCTCTTCTGGCCACGACGGCTCCTCTGAGATACAGAGCCCTGAACGCATAAACGTGATGACTGACCCTTCTAATCATGAAAAAGGAGAGAAAGCAAGGGAGCAGAGGGAAAGGGCGGAGAGGGAAGCACGGCACCAGGAGCACGCCTCCAACATCTATCGCCTAGCGCCAGCCTCATTCGAGAAAGACACAGACATGGGAGCAGGCATGGACGCCGGTGAGCTCTCAGGTCTGCCGTGGGGGGGGCTTCACCTGGGTCATCTCATCGCAAGGGGCCATGGGGTTGAGCAACTGCGAAGCAGCGGGAGGGAGACTTACGAGTATATGGAAGCGGAGGTTTTCAACCGCGAGGACTTCGAGACCGCGCCGTATGGGGTGGAGGCCTTGCCGGCTCAGTACCACAGCCATCAGTCGCCGACGAGCTTTGGGAGCGTTGGATCGGAGGATGTGTTCACTCAGCAGAGCCCATTTATGCACCCTCGGTACACCTTCCTGTGACAGCAGCAGCCTCCATCACACCGAGTGATGCCAAGCAGTGCAATCGCAATATAGGTACTTCCTTCAACAAATACAGAAGTCTCCGAAGATGCAATGTCTTCCACTGGAACCTAGTAGTACTCCGTGAAGATCAACATCGACGTTGATGCTGGAGCCTCGGCTCGAGTCCCTGCATCGATGACATATTCGAGCTAAACCAGAGGAGGAAAGGCTGCCGCCTGACCTGGAAAGCTGTTTCACCGCCCGGCAGAATTTCGCATTTCCTTATCAATGTAAAATAAAAAAATAAATAAAAGGACGACTCTCCCAATGCCCGACCTTGCGATGCTTTGCGCCAGACCGCCTCGAACTTGCGATTCTCGCCATTGATTTCCCGGACTGGCTACGCGCCGCTTCTTCGACATTCGCAAGGACACAAAATTGGAAACGGCGAGCTCTTCGAGAGGCGACAATGGCTCCGTTGGCGCCCGCGAAGCTGGAGAAGAAGCGCCAGCTGGCGCTCGCCCGGTCGAAGAGGTACGAGGGCGAGGCCAAGAAGCTGGCAGCCAAGGCCAAAGAAGCTGCCGCTCTGGCGGAACAGCTCACAAAATATCTCAAGGTGCGATTACACTTTGCCTTCCTGTTGACTTTTTTTTTCATATCTTCAGAGGGGGAGGGCTGGGAAGAGAGGAAGACAGAGAGAGGGGGAGGTAGAGGGGTTTGGGGAGAGAGAGTCAAGTGCTCATCTAAATGTTGCTTCTTCTAGGCCGTGAAAGATGGAAAGGCGAAGGACATGCCGCCATTCGATTTCGATGTCCTCGGCAGCGACAACGAGGAGGATGACGACGAGGTGCCGACCGACAAGGCAGAGCCCATGGAGGGTGTGATGGCCACGACAAAGGACAAAGGCGAGAAGAAGGGCAGCAAGGATGACAAGAAGAAGGCCAAGACGAAGTTGAAGAGCACCGAGGAGAACGAGGCGGCGGAGAACGAGGCGGCGCAGAAGAGCAAGAGGAAGCGAGAGGCTGCGGCGGAGGCTGCGGTGGAGCAGTCGACTCAGAAGAAGAAGAAGGCCGATAAGGAGGGGAAGAAGGAGAAGGAGACGGATGGGAAGGAAAGAGAGAAGGAGAAGGAGGAGGCAAAAGAGGAGGCGAAGGAGGACACAAGGGTGAAGAAAGCGAAGAAGGAAAAGAAGGACAAGCCGGAGAAGGAAGACAAGCCGGAGAAGTCGGAGAAATCCGAGAAATCCGAGAAGAAGGAGAGGAGGGAGAGGGAGAAGGAGAAGGAGAAGGGGAAGGAGAAGGAGAAGGCCGAAAAGGAAGAAAAGGCAGAACAGAAGGAGGAAAAGGAAAAGAAAGAGAAAAAGGAAAAGAGGGAGAGAGAGAGGGACAAGGACGAGGAGAAGAAGGAAAAGAGGGAAAAGGACGACGAGAAGAAAGAGAAGAGAGAAAAGGACAAGGACAAGGACGAGAAGAAAGACAAGAAGAATCGGGATAAGAAGTCGACGGACAAGGGCACTGCCGACGCCGAGCAATGGAACGTCAGCGGCCTCGACGGCGGCGCCGCCCGACAGAGCAAGTTCCTCCGACTCCTAGGCGGCAAGAAGGCCGCGGCCAAGTCCGGGTCCGGCTCAGGCCACGTCTCCTCGCACAGCAAGTCGGACTCGGTCCGGGCGGAGGCGGAGATTCAGCGGCAGTTTGAGGCGGGGATGGCACATAAGGAGAGTGGGCACCACAGGCGGGGGTTGGGGGCGTGAGGGGAGTGCCAGGAGGACTCGGAAACTTTGACGATTGACGATTGACGATCATCTGCGGGCGTTGTCGGTTCTTTCGCCTCTGTGCACTCACATATATCCAGTCATCCAACAAGCAGCCATTCATGTCTATGGGCCGAAGGACAAGGGGAAGGGGGAAAAGGGAGGGGGAAGCGGCAGAGGTTCTGACAGCCTGCGTTTGCTTGAAGATCGCAGGTGATCTTGTCGATATAATTTGTAATGACACGCAAAGAAGCGCTCGTCTGCTTTGTGCGAGCATCATAACATTGCTCCACGGCATGGTCTCCATACGGTTCGAGAAGATGGCACATCGCGCGACAGGCGTGGAAACGTCTCATCTAGACATTGGACTTTGGCAACATGAATCTGGGTTTCCAAATATGCGTGTCTCAATTTGAGCCGATCCCAAAAAGCGCCGTGTCTCTATCATACAATCTCCAGAACGTAAATACAACTGAATTGATCAAACTCGCTTCCCTCCATTCACTCCTCGCCTCTCCCCGCTGCAGAGACAGGAGCCGCCATGGCGACAGGAAGAAAATCTCCCTGCTCGCAAGGCAAATTCTCTGGCGAAAGATCAATGTCCCCCCAGCTCGGCATGTGCATGAACGTAGATACTATGTACAAGGCATGACATGCAACCCAATGCATGGGATGCCTCTGACTTGACCAAGTCTCATGGGCTTCTTCAGGTCGAGCAGCCCTTTCCTAAAGATGGATTGTTCGTGCCCGGTCTGCAGCAGCATCACTAGAGGCCGAAGAAGCGGGCAAGAAGCTCGAAGACAAGGCCGCCAATGACGACGAAGGCGAGGATGCCTGGTACCAGAGTCAGCGTTGGTTCCGAGAAGTCGAACGTCGAGGGAGGGTGCCCCGTTCACCACCGGGGGGGATCAGGGGAGCTCACCGAGCCAGAAGAGAGAGATGGGAGACTTGGGCGTCTCCTTGGTGCGCTTCTTGAGCTGGTCCTCCGACTTGCCCATCTTGGCCTCCTGCTCCTTGGCGAACTTGGCATTGCCGCGTCGCTGCTGCGGAGTCTGCGCCTACACGTTCAGGAACCGAGTCAGCGGCCCATGCATCCACAATTGTCGGGCCAGCTACATGTTCTCTGCCTCCATCCCCTTTTCCTCCTATTTCTCTTTCCTTCAGATGTTTGAGGGGCTATTGAAGGCTCACCATGATGGATGAAACTGTGGACAAATCGCGATGAGATGAGACCCGGGATTGGCAATCGCGAGCAGTGACAATCGCGACTTTGCAGTTCAATCAACTTCCGAAAGATCTCCTTTGTCTTCTTCTTCCTTTCTTGGGCTTGGGTGCGTTTCCGGTGAGGTCGATCAGACGATCTGTCCGGAGTAGCAGTAGTATCGCGACGTTGACAATGAGGTCGGAATGGAGAGCGTGAAGAGAACGAGAGTTGAAAATGAGGACAGATTGGCCGGACCTGCGAGATTCAAGGCAGGAAGGCAAACCCGCCGGAGCTTCACCTTCCCCAGCCGCGAACGGGACAGTTGTCGTCAATTGCGCCTGCCAAAAGCGAACCACAGCGGGCTGCTCCTGCCGGCGCTGGCTCCCCCTGCTCCTGCCGCAACGTGGGCTCTAGGCTACCAGTGCTCCGCACTCGTACCAGTACTAGATTGCACCCGCAGGCTCCTACTCGTACATGTACGGAGCACATGACCCTGTTCTCGTTCTTGCCCTCCATGACTCCATAGAGCCCCCACCTTGCCGCCGCCCGAAATCGATAGCAGTCGCGCTTGTGACGGCGCTTGTGACGGCGGATGGCGCCTGTCGCTTCAGTGTCTTCAGTCCACTGTGGGGAAGGCAGCGCCTGCGCAATGACCTCTTACGGAGTACGGAGTATACATGTAGTGAAGGGAGGTGCTTCAGCTCTTTAATCATTATGTAAGCAGCATCGTCATCTTCCATCTCGTCGCAATTGAATCTGCCATGGATTCGTTGATTCTCTCCAGCAGAGCCTCTCCAACTCTCGCTACTCCATCCACGACCTACCTGTATATCATCGCTCTCGCAGCCATGGCGGCTTCCATGACACTCCGATCGATGCGCCAAATACCACACGCACAAGCAATCACCGGGACCTTGCGCGCTCTCATTCCCCAACGCTCCCGGCCTGTCTTGCGTTGCGCCCAGAGAAATTACAGCTCCAGTCCTAAGCCATCGAATCCAACAGTGCGCGATCTCCCCCCCTCCCTTTCTCTCCCGACATCGTACTAGGTATTTCTGTTGTGACCTGGATGAGCTCCCCTCTCTCTGACAATGGTTTCCCCCTTTCTTTCAGTCCGACTTCTACAAGACGTTCACCAGGCCGGTCGGCAAGGTCCTCGTTCTTGCCATCTTCACTTACCAGGTCGCGTATTGGACGTGGGCGAAGCTCGAGTCTGACGAGAAGTGCCAGGAGGCCGATGGTAAGTACCCATCTCCAGGATTCCAATTTGTCTCGCAAGGAGCCGAAAAGTGGTGTGGTTCTTTGTTTGGGCTCTCCCTCCAATGCTAAACTCGTGGGACGCACAGCGACAATAGCGGGACTCGAGAAGACGGTCGACGAGTATAAGAAGTCCAAGGACAGTAATCAGAGTAGCAAGACCACATCATGACGAGAGTGCGCACCAGACAGCAGGGGTACATGCCCCCCTTGATGATCTGCGCTTCTCGATGTCTCGAAGCAAACACAATATTTCATATTCGAGGCTCGCTCATATGCATCCAACGACGAATAAGAAGAGTGACGGAAAGAAAACAACAAACAACCTGTATATACATGCACATGACACGACCGCAGACGGTCGGCAAGTTTCCGCCGAGATCGATTCGATTGAATACTCGACCCTGGCCCGCGCCGAACGCCCGGCCCAGGTCTGAGCAAGCACAAGAAGGGGTGGACCTCAACCCGAAAATAAAGCAAGCAAAAGGCTGGCGACGCTTTCATTGACGGTGTAGGTGGCCAGAAAAGAAAAGGGGGGAGGGGGGGGGGAGGGGGGGTGAAAGGCGGGAAGAAGGAGGATATGAGACGCCGTATAAGTGAATCGGGCAGGGGAAAGAAGGATATGAAGCGCCATCTTAGTGAATCGCAACTCGCGATGCGCCCATCTAGAGCATCAGCATCGCCAGGGTGAAGGACGCGAAACCGAGGATCGAGAAGCCGCTGTGGCGCAGCACAGGCCCTGCCGCCGTGACGCGGGTGCGCGGCTCCCCCGGGTAGTTGCACACGAACTGGTCGTCGTCGAGCCCCACGCGCATGCCGTAGCTCACGTTGAAGCTGACCATGTTGGGCAGCGGGCAGGTGAACCCAATGGCCGCGGGGCAGCTCTGCACGACCTCGTAGCAGACATCGGCGCAGGGCAGGATTTCCTTGTAGGGCCCGGGAGCGATCTGCTCGTCGATGAAGCCGTTGCGGGACGCGTTGGACGCCGGCAGGCTCTCGAGCGGCGCCGCGAGCTCAGCCGGTAGGGCGCTGCCGTTGGGGAAGGGCTGCCCCGCGTTGCGGACGACGGTGAAGTTGTTCTCCTTGGAAAAGTCCTCGCAGCGGGGGATGCTGACGGTGCAGAGCCAGCGCTTGTAGTTGGCGCGGCAGTCGTCGCAGGTGCGGACGAGGGAGTACTGCTGCGTGGAGGGCGCCTCGCAGGGGATCTGCATCATGACCCGCTCGAAGTTGGCGTACATGGCGCGCGCGTGGTCATCGTACGTCTTGGCCAGCTCGCTGTTGTTGAGCCGGTTGTTGCCCGGCGCGGCCCACTGCACCTCGGTGCAGAACACGAGGTCCGTGATGAGCCTGCAGTTGGTGCCGGCCGAGGTCTGGAAGTCGGTGCCGATGTAGACGGTGCCGCCGCCGCCGACGGCGCCCGCGCCCGCGATGGTGTTCGTGGCGGCGGCGGCGCGACTCCTTAACGGCGCGGCCGTCACGTTGCCGGGCTTGTAGAGGATGGCCGAGTACGGCGTGCTCGAGTTGAGGCCCTCGAAGTAGAATTGCTGCTTGGGCAATTTCCCCGCGCCGATGGTGGTCATCTTGGTGCGCACGAGGTCGTTGTTGTTGAAGGACCCGTCGTCGAGGCGCTTCGACGCCAGGGGCACGTTGTTGCGCAGGCCGCACGCCGAGTAGAGCAGGCCGTTGACGGCCGAGATCTGCTTCTCGACGATGTACAGCTCGAACTGCGGGCCCGCGTTCATGATGTGCGAGACGCCCGCGCGGTCGTTGGTCATGTTGCGCGTCATGAAGAGCGACGAGCTCGAGTCGCTGTCCATCCACAGCACCTCCCCGCCGACGGTGTCGAACTCGTGGAAGAAGCCGTCCGTCGAGGCGGCGACCTCGAAGTTGTACACCCCGTCGAAGCTCTCGGAGATCTTGGGCGCCGCGATGGTGACGTACACGTCGTCCTCCGTCTCCACGGCGATCATGGCGGCGCCGCGCTCGAACGTCTGCGTCTGCAGCACGGTCGTGTTCTTCGGGGCCGCAAGGCAACCCGGCTGCGTCGCGTTTGAGACGTACATCATCAGTTGCGGCGGCGCGGGGGACGTTGGGCCAGAGGAGACATGGTTTGGCTGCAGACACGTGTTGGCCGAGAGAAAGACCGTCCTCCCCTTTGGGGCTGCGGTCGCTGATGGGGAGGGCATGTCGTCGCTGTTCTCGTTGCCGCCGTTGTCGTTTTGGTCGTCGTCGTCGTCGTCGTCGTCGTCGTCGAAAAGACCCCGTCGGACGGACTTCTTTGCGCCCTTCTCCAACACGTAGCACGCAAACCCTCCCGGGAGCAGGTTAAGCATTTGCGGCTCATTGTTGGCGAGCACTTTGACCCCCGGGTCCACCCGCCCGACGACGGCGCTCTCGAAGAGCTCAGTGCCAGGCCCATGATATATCCCGTCGCCCGCGACGTCCTGCGCGCCGCGCGTCTCTATAGTCAAGTCCAGCAGCAGGCCCTCTTGATAGTCATTCTGATTTCGATGCTGTCCAAGATGGTCGTGGTATTGATCAGTGCTGGAGAGCTCAGCAGCCTGCGCTGCGCTCGGCGAGAGGAGCAGCAACAGCAGCAGCAATGGCAGCAACGGCAGCGACAGACAGGGCGTGAAGATGGTCAGCGACGCCGCGAGCGAGGCCGCACGTCGCGAATTTCGAGGGTTCGGCGGCGGCATTCCAGACTCATCTGACCCGCCCCTCTCTGTCTCGATCAGTCGTATGCGGTAATTGATGCCCGCTCGCCCGCTCGCTCGCCCGTCCCGTCTCGTCTCGTCGGCTCGCAAGGTCGTCGGGCCTGGGCAACACTGCTGCAGAGTGGGAGTGAGAGAAGAGGGGGCCCAGCAGTCCTCCGCGCATGTGTACGTCGTGCAGGATGATGCGGCGGGGGAGAGGAGGGGGATCACGGCACGCCTGTTCTCGGGAATGGCAGCGCTACTAGCCGCATCCTATCATTGATGCTGAGTCGTTGAATGAATCGAGACCCCAGGAAGAAAGAGTTGAAGCTGAAGGCTCGTCGTCGTGCCAGGTTTCTCGTTCAATGCTTCGGTCTTCCGTCTTTCTTTCCCCCTCGACTCTCGGGTCAATCAGGCTGACGAGCTTCGACCGGGGCAATGGCAATTTTCGAGAGAGCGTTGGGGGCAATGGCCGAAATGAATGGGTGACGCGGCGGCAGAGGGCGGGGGTGCACGGTGAGGGTGGAGGTGAGACTTCGTGGGCTCCTGCGGCGTGCGAGGCTGCGACGTCCAACGAGGTATTCCCATCCACCTCTTGGGGCATGCTCTGTCAGCAACGGACCTGGAGCGTCCATGGATATCCATCGAGACTCGTTCACTCGCAAAAGGAGGCGCAGCGTAAATGCATCAGATCAATCCATCGATGGTACGAGTACGAGTTACGGGTCGCGCTGCACAGCCACACGATGCAGGTCGCGACGCACGGGTAAGGACTCGTTGGAATAGAAGCGGCCTCGTCGCTCCATTTTCACATGCTTGCGGGGGGGAGGCCTACTCTATACTCCGTACAAGTAGACGGACGACAGGTTGCTTGACTCGCACGTAGATATACCCGAGCATGGATGGGTTGGCATCGTGCATGCGGCGGGTGAATTGTGAGCATAATGGGATTTCCCCTCTCGGCATGTGGACTCGTGTCCCTTTCGGCGGGGGGTAGGATTTTTTTTATTTTTTTCCCTTTGGCTACATAGATGTATTCTCTCCAGCTCTTTGGCCCTCTCGCCGCTCCCTTCCCTCTCTTCCCGGACCTGAGACAAGCAGACAAGGGGGGAAGAAGGGGGCAGAAAAAGGAAAGAAGAAAAGAAGGAGAAGGAGAACAAGAGGAGATACAGGGAAAGGGTCAAGGGGCAGAACAAAGCACATGCGTACATACGAGTAATACCTAATGCTGTTTCTCTGCCGAAGACGTCGCAATGTCGTGCGGGTGCTGGTACGAACATCTGGGGGCGGTATCCAGAGGCTTCGGGAGGCGAGAGCAAGCCGTGCCTTTTTGCCGCATCGCCAGAAAAGAGCACCGGGGGACGGTGTATGAGTACATACGAGGACGAAGTTGGTGGAACACGGGCTGACGTGCGAATCATGTCCTGATTTTTTTTGTCGTGCTTGTGTTTCCAATGAGCGCAAGGATCCAAAGAATCGTGATCGTAGCAGTCTCCGTCACATGCTCCATCAAAATGCCCAGAATGAATCTCTCTGTCTCTCCCTCTCAAGATCCTCACCCTCAGATGCCATCCAAATCGCAGCACGAGGATACATTGCAGCGATGCTGGGATCTGCCTGCCAAAATGACACAGCTCGCCCGATGGATTTTTTCCAATCCTCCTCCCGTCACGGGACATTGAAGCCCCTCGGGTCCCGTGATGAATTCACCATGTCCCTTTTGCTCTTGGGTCGACTACTCGTACAGCACCAGGCCCAGACGCCAGCCCGGCAGGATCCCGATAGCAACCATCACGACTGGACGTCAGGCCCTGTTGCCAGAGGCATCTCCCTTACAACAGCGACCATCCCTTTACTCCTTGTGGGCATCGGACTTGGAGCGGAGGCCAGCAGCGGTCGAGCCGTTCTGATAGTATCGGCCAAGAGTGGGCTGCAGGAAGTTGCGGAAGAGGACATCGGCGCCGCTGAAAAGTGGAGAAAGAGCCAAGAGGTCAGCCGGGGATCCCATCTAGATGGTCGAATTGGAATAAGGGTTCCGTTGTTGAAAAGGGAGACTCACTGGAACATGGGAAGGGAGAGCCAGAGGAGGAAGAGGAACTTGAAGACGAAGTAGAAGGGGAGGAAGTAGACGATGCTGAGCAGGCTCTCGACGACGGTGAAGAAGGCGAAGACGACCCAATACTGCAAACGAGAGAGTGTGTGTCAGCCACGAGACAGCCATTTTTGGCGCAGGGGGAAAGCTTATTGCTCGTACCGTCAGCCACTGAGTGTCATCCTCCTTGTTCTTGGAGAAGAGAGCGCCCAGGGAGTAGTAGCCGGGGATGACGAAGCCCGCAATGTTGGTCAGGAGCTGGCCGCCGATGTTGAGGATGATGAGGAAGAAGTAGAGCGCGGCGGCGCCGACGACAGCGTAGACCTTGGGGAAGCCGAGCTGCTTCTCCAGGTTGTTGAAGGCGGGGTACTTGGAGAGCTAGAAGCGCGCGTGAGAGTCAGCGTCAGCCACTCGAGTTTCGAACAAGCCCACGCGACAAGCGGGGAAAGGACGAAATCGGACAGGTGTCTCGAGGGAAAGGGGTAGAGTGTGAGAGAGAGAGGGGAGCAGGGAGCAGCGAGGGCTGTCCGGAGTTGGGGGAGCGGATTTTGACGAACCTCGCGATCGATCGTGGCGAGGACGTTCTGGGCTTTCTCCTGGGCAGACATGTTGAAGGAGGGATTTGGGGTGTGTGGCTATAGAAAAAGCTCAGGGTGTGTGCGCGCGAGTCAGAGCTGTCGATCCCATGGAATGTTAGCAAGATCACGTCTGTCTGAGTGTGGGAGACTGGCGGAGAGAAGAGCAAGGAGGGGAGAAGACGGGAGAGACAGCAAAAGAGGAGGAGGCGGTGGTGGAAGTGTTGGAGGAGGGCGTGGAGGGGGACGTGGAGGAGGGGGACGGGGAGGAGGAGGAGGACGAGGAAGGCGTAGGGGAGGAGGAGCAGAGAGAGTGAGCCGGAGACATGGACGAGGGGGAGGAAGAGACTGACTTGGAAGCGAAAAATGCAGCAGGGCGGTTACTGGGAAACCGGCAGAGTCAGAGGACAGGAATAGGAATACTTGGGGATGGATATGAGAGGATGCGAGGTTGAGAAATTCCGGGCGCAGGCGAGAGGTATGGAAGTGCAGAAGCTTTTATGGGCGCGGGCTTCGGCGGCCTTCTAGAGGAGGTACGAGTGCAGGTAGTACTACTACTACTAGTACTACTAAGTAGTACTACTAGTAGTAGTAGTAGTAGGTACTGTATGGAGAGGTTCTACGGGCTGCGGGTGAGCTCCACCCGCGAGTACCGGTACAAGGAGCAGAGCGTGAGTAATCCAGAGAGTGGATGGATCGATCCATGGATGGATTCATGGATGCGTGGATGGATGGACAGGTTGATGAATGGATGGACTCTTGGATGGATCGATCTGTCTACTACTCCGTACTCCGTACTTAGTACTACTCCGTACTTCCTCTCCATACTATACTGTAGTACCCGGATCAGCCGGTGCTGGTACTTGTACTGACCCTGAGGCGAGGCGCGGAGATCGAGAGGATCCTCCAAGTACAAGTACATCCTCAAGCTGGCCGCCATGCACCACATGCACCACATGCACTGCATTGCACTTTATCGACTCCATGGAATCGAGGGAATGGAACCGAGCGTTGTGATCCTATCAGTCGGCAGAGGCTGTCTGCCTCGATTCTTTCGGCGGGAAGGCCTCGTACACAGCAGCATGCATGAGTTCGAGTACTCGTCCTCGTAAGGAGCACAGAGTCTCGAGTCCAGGATGGACAGATGGAGGGAGAGGGAGAGCGGGGGGCGCTCCGTGTTCGAAGCCCACTCCGGGCTCTGGAAAGGAGAAATGCAATGTGATAAGCGACCTGCGCCTGTGGGCCGTGGACGCGAGAGAGAGGGCGAGGCCATCAGCCAGGGGAGGCCGGCGTCGCGGGAGAGACGCACGATCGAATGGAATGAATGGGTGGACGGATGGATGGAGGAATCCATGGATGGATGCAGTGGAGGAATGGGTGGATGGAGTTTAGATCATAGGGGCCCAGGTCGCCGGAGCTGGAGGGATACCTCGGCACTCCGCCCTGTGGATGTGCGGGGCCGGGTACCCCTGTTCAGCGCGATACCTCTCCGGCTAGCATCTGGCTTTCCTTCCTGGAAGGGCCGGAAGCTCCATCGCCTTCGACCCCGGGAGGTCTGGCACAGCGCTCACGTCTGGATCCCGTCCCCCTCTACTCGTACGATACCAGCACGGGATACGGAGTACTCCGTACTTCCAACGAGCATCAGGAGCAAGATGGATTCAGATGTGTACTCGTACGGGCAACAGAGATGAGTACGAGTACAAGGAGGGTTTTCGTACGGCTCCCTGTCGCAGCAAGGAGTGGTATATGTATGTACGAGTACCTGGACGACCAGACCGTGCAGGATGCCTCATGTAGGAATCTGTGCGTGCTGCGGAGCCCGACGCAGGAGGAGAGGGTTCCTTGCGGCATGGGCCCCGCCGCGACGGGTGCAGCACAGCTGAGTCGAGGGGAACAGGGAACGCATCCATCAATGCTGGAGGCGATGCTCCTGCGCACACGGAAGACCCGTACGAGTGCCGCCAACCACAGGGACGAGCAGAGTCACAAGGACGAGCAGAGTTGCCGGTGGTGTGCCCTGCTGCGGGTGGATGAATCTGTGGATGGATACTCCGTACATGGATCCCCTTTTCTGCGTCGATCGCTACCGCCTGTGCGAGCACGAAATGCAGAGCTGCCGGCGACTGCGAGGGCTGCCTCCGCTTCGGTGGGCGCTCGAAGCCGGGAGAGGCTGTGCGTCGCGTGGAGACGATTCTCGCGAGGCATCGAGCTTATGTTGTCCAGATCGCGGGTTCCGCACCGCAACAAGCACGATACCTGCCGTACGGACTGTCCAGTACAAAAACACTCCTAGTAGTACTCAGGTAATTAGTAGTAGCACACAAGGGAATGCGCGTGTCTTCTCGTAATTGAACCTCTCCGTCCAGGTATCTCAAGCGAGGGAGTACCTGTGCGGAAACCAGAGTCCTCTGGAGGCAGCGTGGCCCGCCATCACCAGATCGCGCATCCCGCCCTTGCCTCATGCCGGGCTGCTGGAAGGAGAAAAGACGACAGGCGCCGTACAGCGCCGAGACCTTACTGGTACGAGTACAGGCTCTCCGCAGCGTGGGGATACGTCGAGCCTCGCTCAATATGGCTTACGTCGAGATGAGGCAAGGAGAGGGATCAGGAGAGGGAGGAGGAGGGGAAGGGGGAGGGGGAGGAGGGAGGAGCAGAAGGAGGCGAGCTTGTTCTCACGTGATGAGTCGATGTCGATGACGAGCTCCAGACCGTGGAGGCCCTCAGCGCGAAGCGTCTTGAATGTATGTACGGGAGATGTGGACTAGAAGATGCAACGATTCAAAGCAGGAGTCTCAGTGACGAGAGCGAGCTGCCAGGTTTCATGTGCCAGTGACATCCAATTGCCTTTCATCTATCAACCTTTCCAGGCCGACGTTGTTGTTGTTGTTGTTGTTGTTGTTTGTGTTGCTGTTGTTGCTGCTGTTGTTGTTGTTGTTGCTGTTGTTGTTTTCGTCATTGTCTTTGCTGCTGCTTCTGCTGCCCCGCACTTTAGTACATGTTCTCCGTACGGAGTACCGAGTAGATACCTGTACTTTAAGTGTTGGAACTTCGACAGATGAGCTTCATACCGTGCCGAATGCCCACGAAGAATGCCAGCTGCTGGCGCCGAGTCAATCGGCGTCAACTTTCCGTGGCTGATCTCTGATGGAATGCATCCCGTTCATGCCTTCAGCTCTCGACCGCAGACACCGCACCGCTGGGTCCGCTGTCTGGCGAGAAGTGCCCTCCAACATCCTGAATTGAATGGATCAATGGAATATGTACTCCGTACGGAGTAGCAAAACATCACGATCTACTTCGTACCCCGTATCGCCGCTTACCTCAGCATCTCACCCCAAGATCCATGCTGGATCCATCCAGTCGGATGACTGCAGTGCCATTGATCTCGTCGACTCGATGAAACCGCAGAGGCTCTGGCTCTGGCTCTGGCTCTGGCTGGCTCTGGCTCGCTCCGGCTCTGCCACCTGTGCCGACCCTGTCAATCCATCAATCAATCAATCAGTCAATCAATCAATCCCTCGCGGCAGATCCTGGATCAACGTGAACCCCAAAGAGAAAGGCCCGTCGCACGCAACATTGCGATCCATCCGTCCGTCGCCTTTCGGCCGCCTTCAACCGAGAACGTTGCAGTTGTCGCGTGCCATGGTCGGCACTCCACAGCCCAGGTCCATGTCCATGTCCATGTCCACTTCCATGTATTCTTCTTGGTCTCAATTCCTCTTCTTCAGGTTCGAATAGACCGATCGACCCTCTTCACGAACGCGAGGCACCTGGGATTCGGGCCAACTGCGGCACTGGATCGCCCGCCGTCTCAGTCTTACTCTGGCTTGCGTCAACCAGCTGCTCGCTCTTGTGCTCTCTCCCTCTCCTTCTTTCACTCTCTTTCTCCTCTCTGTCTCGTCTCTCTGTCTCTCTGTCTCGGGCTCTGGCTCTGTCTCTCTCTCCATATCCAACTCAGAATCCCCCTCTCCTTCTCTGTCAATACTTCCATCTGCCATCCACCATCCACCCCCGTTGGCCTCGCAACTGCGAAAAAAAAACAACCACAACAATCGCCGCCACCGACGACAACCTCAACCTGCCATCCGCCGTCCACCATCACCGACGACGACGACAAAAAGACATCCGACAGCGGGCGCGTGGTCGCTTGCGCAATCTCAAGCGTCCCTGTCGCCAATCCTGCCGCCGTCGTCCCGAATCGACTCCCTCGTCCCCTCGCGTCCAGACGCTGCGGGACGCAATCCACCCTCATCCCTACCTCTCTGGAATCGCCCCTCCATCCCCCCCTTCCCCCCTTCCCCTCCTTCTCCCCCCCCCAAGTCATCTCCCAATGTTTGTTTTGAAGTGACACACCACCTTTTCCTCTCGCACTATCGTCGAACTCGTCGCCCCGGGCGGCTCTCGATATGGACCAAGGTGAGTCTCCGCATTGACAATGACCTCCCCTTTTTTTCGCTTCTTTCGCTTTCGCTCTCGCCTCGATCGACCGTCCTACCATGCTTTCATGTCCTGCGTCGTACCCCGTCAGAATGCATCGTGCTGATCGCCATCCTTTTCTAGACCCCGCGGCGGCTTGCGCGACAGCCAAGTCCAGAAAGCGACCGCTCTCCCGCGCATCAACGACGTCGATTCCCAGCTCGTCGACCCCACAGCCCGGCCTCGACCAGAAGCCCATCCTCGATCAGATTCCCTTCGCAGCAGAGGCGTCCGGCCTCTACGCCGGCCAGTGGATCCCCAACGACCGTCACGGCCATCCCAAGGACCTCGGCGCTGCGCCGCACCTATCCCCAGAGGACATGATGCTGCACGCTGCGACACACATGCAGACCGCGAACCATGATTTCCAGATGGACGGCTCGATGAACGCCGCCATGGAACACCACATGGCCTACCAGCAGCACCACATCATGGCTAGACATCCGCTTCCCGCGGAGCACCATTTTGGCGGACCAACAGCGCCTTTCCCCGACCGAGACAGTCAAATGGCGGAGCGCGAGGATAACGAGGATGTGGATTCGATGAATGGATGCTCGGGAGCGGCTAGGGTCATTTCCAGATCGAGTGCGAATAACGAGCTCGAGATGCGACACCTCTTTCATGCGAACCGGCATCGCACCCTCCAGGACGTCGCTTGCGAACTTCACGGCAACGAGCGAGGCCCGAATTCGGAGCGCACACGCCAGGTCTTTGCCATGCTATGGTATGCAACATTTCTTGAACGAGAATCTGAATCTGGACCGCAGTTTGTCGACGGATGCTAATAGCCTGGTGCGTCTAGGATCAACACAGTCTGCTCCAAGGGCAAGGGGTCGGTGCCTCGTGGAAGGGTCTACGCCAATTACGCCTCTCGCTGTGCCACTGAGAGGATTACCGTCTTGAACCCCGCGAGCTTCGGGAAGCTGGTTCGCGTCCTGTTTCCCGGCCTCAAGACTCGCCGGCTTGGCGTGCGAGGAGAGTCTAAATACCACTACGTCAATTTCTCCCTGATTGAAGACCAGCCCGATATCAAGGAGTCCTCGGCTGAGTCGCCTGGACCTCTCCCGGAATCTAGGAATCTACTACCAAGTTTCAGGTGGGTGCCCCGTCTCTTGCGCGTGACGACGGCAGGAACTGCTATCGAAAATCCATGTTGGCTGATCCTCATGTCCTTACATGTATCCAGTGCCCCTCCACAAGCAGGAAGTGCCACTCCAGGCGGATCGTCAGCGCCTCGAGGTACGAGTGAGGAGTCGGGCGAAGTCAGGGCCAGCAGGTCTCTCAGCTCATCACATAGTATCTACAACAATCCAGATCTCGGGAGTCTAGACACGGTATCTTCGACATCGAACAAAACGAGGCTCGATCTCGCCTTTCCATCACCGGGCGACAGTCTGTTCGAGCAATCAGAGCCCATCGCGCTGCCCCCAATCCAGGCATATCTGCCTCGCGGGACAGACCCGGACGCCGCCAAGTCTCTCTCGGCTCTCTACCGATCGCATTGCACATCCCTGGTGGAGTGCATCCGATACTGCAGAGAAAAGACCTTCTTCCACCTGTACACCTCCTTCCAGGGCACTCTGACGATGCCGGTGCAGAAGCTATTCGGCAACCCAGCGCTGGCCCCGTGGATCGAGGGTTGTGACATCGCCTTGTATCAGCGGATGATCAGGATAGTATCCGGCCTCACGCTTCAAGTCGTGCCCAAGCCGGTCCTGGATACGTTGCGCAACATCGCCGAGAAGCTCGTGCCCCACATCCGAGACTCGTTCCAGGGCCAGCCCCAGCATGTCATCGCCGCCAAAGAAGGCCCCGCCGTCGTCTTCGCGAGGCTCCTGGACCGGGCGCTACGGGTCAACTTGACGGCCCATGCCGCGGCCAACATGCTGTCGAACCCGGCCAACCGCGATCAGATGTACCTGGACTGGATCACCATGATCCGCGCGCGGCGGGTCGCGGAGTGCGTCTCGACGCGGGGCATGGACGACGTGGTCAACCTGCTGGTGACGGAGATGCGCGACCTCTTGGATCCTGTCAGCGTTCCCTGGGAGGTGGAGTGTCTCACTATCTACGGCGACGTGGCGGCGAAGTCTGGCCGGCAGACAGAAGCCGAAGGCGGCGGTGGCAGCAGCAGCAGCAGCAGCGGCAGCGGCAGCGGCGGGGGTGGTGATGCTTCCGGGCAGAACACGCTCGACAGATGGGTTAATTTCCTGCAGAGCCTTCCTGCCCGGTTCCCATACGCCTCGCACGCGGACATCGTGTGGTGCGTGGAGAGGATCGGGACGGCGGTGATGAGGGACCTGACGCTGGCTCAGGGCAAAAGCTTCGGGTCCTGGTGGGTCACCAAGACCTGGGTCGACGAGATGACCTGCTTCCTGGCCGAGCAAGGTGGATTCATGAAGAGGACAGCAAGCCAGTGCGTCGGCGAGCGAGGGTCCTCATCGCCACAAGGAGTGGCCAAGACGGCAGCGACGGCATTGCCCACCGCGACTAACATGATGATGACGACGACGACGACACAAGGAACGGCACACGCAACGACGCAAGCAACGGCAGCTCAGACTTCGCGACAGAGTCAGGGGCGATATGGCGCGGACGGCGAGGACCTCGGCGTCGCCAACGTGCCACACACGCAGGCAGGGAGAGCGCCATTTCCCCCCGCCAATGGCCAAACTGCCCACGCCATGGTCGCTGATCCACACGACGATAGCGGCATCGGGATCCGGACGCCGGAGGACGACTTCCCGATGGATAAGTTCACGTTCTCCGGGCCAGACAGCCAAGCGATGCTATCAGAGACGGAGCTGGCAGCGGGCTCCAGCTTGTAGCACCAAACCAAATCTTTTTCGACTAATTTTTTCCAAGGGACGCGCGGCATCAACGGCACATGCTGTGGCTGGAGTTTTTTCGCTTCCTTTTTCTCTTCTTCTTTGTTCGGGGGCGTTTGGTTGAGAAGCAAGGAACCGGCTCATCATGACAACTTGGAATGGGATGGATCTGGGCACATACCCCAAGCCCGCCTCCCCTTTACAACAACTACCTACTAGTACCTACCTATACACCATACGAAACAGATTAAAAGATAATGTTGCAGCGATAAGTTATGATGGAACGACGGGACGAGGAAGACGACGGCGAGTACGACGATGATCACGACGGCATCGAACGACGCGGAGATCGCTTGGTCGTGGTGGACTTTGATGGGATGAGAAGGGGGAGGCCACTTATGCCAGGGAAGGGAGGCTTAGGGAATGGCCAATGGCGGGGGCTGTCCCCGAAGCAAGTCGGGGCCCCAGAGCCTTGAGGGCAAGAACGCTGAAGTGGGTTCAGGCGACGGGATGCCTGAGTTCTTGGTGCCCCTTTTGGCGTCTGCCTTGCTCAGCCCTTCTCCCCCCCTTTATCCTTACTTTCTTCTTCACCCTCCCCTTCTTCTTCTCTTTGCCCCCCCCCCCCCCCCTTTTTTGCAAAATTCCCTTTTCTCCCCTACTTCTACAACTACTACTTCTTCTTCTTCTTCTTCTTACCAAGCACGCACATGGTGGCAAACCCGGCGGGGCGACTGTCTTCCTTCTATGTATTACATGTGCGGCGTCAATTGTTGTATAGTATGTATGTATCTACCACGGCATGCGGGGGCGGTGTCCTCGGGTGGATTCAAGAGGCGGGTTGTGCAGGAGGGGGATCCAGGCAGAAGCAGAATCTGAGGCAGAAGGGGGGTAACCGAGGACTCCACCTGCTCCTGCGGGACGGCGCGAGACGTCGTCTGAAGGGGGGGGGGGGGGGGGGGGGGAAGGGCTCTGTGAGGGGGAGCCGGGAATTAATGGCATGTGTTCTGGCCTCTATGACATCCTGACGATGGCAATGATGGCGATTAAGGTGATGATGGTGGTGATGAACAATCGTTCTGATCCGTGCATCCTGGGTGGAATGGATTCTTCGTACTCCGTATTCCGTACGGAGTACGGAGTACACATGATCGAGATGGGATGAGGAAAAGGGGGTTGATTGCACTCCGTCTGGCATGTGGCGGTGCATCTTCATTTCGACGGCGGTTCGCACACTTCGCACATCCAGACGTGGCTGCGCAGGGCACCAGCCACCCGAGCGCTCCAAGCCCCCGCTAATGGCGCCATCCCAGCGCTTGTAGGCGCTGTCTAGGGCTCGAGCTGTGCCGCGCATCGGGGCAGGCGGACCAGACAGCGGGCTTGGAGCGCTATAACGGGGAGGATGGCGCTAGAAGGTTCAAGTTTTTCCTTCAGTCCTCCAATGTACTCGTTATGTACTACGCAGTACTACCTAGTACTAGGTACTACCTACGAGTACGAGAGTTCCCGTACGCACCGGAATACATGGATTAGTAGGTGTACGGACCACTTCCTGCAACGCGATGTGGTGGGTGGTGAGGCGTGGAGGGTTGGTGATGGTGGATGGGTGTGCGAGTACAGGATCAATAGAGGCAGGACGCCGTTGTTCGATGGGATCAATGATCCATTATTGATCTATGAATTCGATCCACCATGCAAGTCGACTGGTCATGGATGGCCCTAAAGGCTTGATGGTGAGCGTAAGGGCCTTTTGGACCTGAGATGGGGTCGGCCTCACGGCTGGAATCTGGATGGTGCATGTACGGAGTAGTGCGAGGCAGATGCAGCCGTCGAGTCTCTCGTACCTGAAGAGCCCGCTCGTCGCTTCGGTAGGGGTGTTGAAATCATCAATGCCTGGCGGATGCATGCATAGATTGATTGTGTTTCACGGATGGTATGTACTCCGTACATGTTTGTATCGAATTGTCCTCCGATCTCTTCTGCATCTTCGCCTGTGGAGTCGTAGGATTCTTGTTGATGCACGCAACGCCTGCGACGCTGGCAATCGAAGTGGTGAGGGCGGCGCCGGATGACCTCACCGCGTGGCTTCCATGTTCCATCCGAGTCTTCTGCTTATCCTTTCGCTGCTTTGTTCTCTTTCTTCCTCTTTGCCGCTCTCCTTTTTCGAGACTTTTCTAAGTCTATCGTCGCCTCCCCTCCCTTTTTTCCTCTCTCCACTGGGGACCCTTTTCCTTTTCAAGGCATACTTCCCTGTGGGCGACGTCGTAACTCCCATTTGATCATACTCCGTAGATCTATCGATATTCCCCGCCGGGGCCTTCAACTTCCGGGGCCTTCTCGTGTGGCCCGCCGCCGACATCGCTCGTCACCAGCATCACCAGCATCACCAGCAGCATCACCATCATTGCCCGACCGATCGCTCGCTCGAACTCATCCGTCACGCCCTGCGCGAGGCTCGCCCACCATGGGCGACTACGACTCACAGTACAACAACCGGTCGACAGACTCGCAGTGGGTCGTCCAGAAGTTTGGGGGCACGAGCGTGGGCAAGTTCCCGGACAAGGTCAGTCCATTTTCGAAGTCCATGTGCTTCCTTCCATGCGAGTGAGTGTTGCTGCCGTTGCCGCTGTCGCCGCCGCCGCCGCTTCAAGCACCATCGCGGGGCCAGGACTGGATACATGTATCAGAGAAGATGTGCGGCGGCGGCGGCGGCGGCGGTTGCGGAGGGCAGGGGGAGATGGGGGAGGGAATCACGGAGCCATCGGGAACATAGTCGCTGACTTGGAAGGATGCAGATCGCGAATGATATCGTCAAGTATGTCCCGCCTTCTCCGTCGCGAAGAGAGGATTCAGGCGCGAAGGGTCTTGCGCGGAAGGGGAGAACAGAGAGTTGCTGACAGGCAACGAATTGCGCCGCGGTGTAGGGCCAGTCTTTCGAAGAACAATGTCGTCGTCGTCTGCTCGGCGCGGAGCACAGGGAAGAAGGCAGAGGGAACGACAAGCAGGTCAGTCGCCGAAAGATTTGCGCCCATACTCCCCACCCTGTTCTTGTCCCTCCCTTTTCGTCCTCTCCGTCTCCTCCTCTTCACCACGTCGTCGTTCTCTCTCCCTTTCTTTCCCTCGTCATCATCCCGCCGCTGCCCCTCACCTGCAGGCATCGGCCGATATAGGATCGCCTCGCTGACTCTCGCGCCGGCGAACCCTTCCCCCAGATTACTAAGCGTCTACACGAAGCTGAGGGCCATTGGCGCCCCCATCACCTCCAAGGACGACCAGAACGACCTCATCGACCAGGCCCTGGCCATCATCGCCGACGCCTGCAACGACCATGTCTCGGCCGCCGAGTTCTTCGTCCAGAGCCCCGAGCTCAGGCATTCGCTCATCGCCAAGACCAAGGCCGAGTGCGACGAGCTCGTCGAGTACATCAAGGCCGCGAGGAGGTTCAACCTCGAGATCAACTCGAGGGCCAAGGACCGCGTGGTCAGCTTTGGCGAGAAGCTGAGCTGTCTCTTCATGACGGCGCTGCTTCAGGATGTGGTGCGCGACTGCTACTTCCCTTTCTCCTGTGGAGCTCCTGTGGAGACTGCCAAAATTGGGAGGAGATCGGTCGCTGACGTACAGCTCCGGTGAACAGGGTGTTGAAGCCGAATACGTCGACCTCTCGGACGCCCTGCACTACGATGCCGCCACCACGCAGCTTGACGCCAGCTTCTACCGGATGGCGGCCGACACCTTCGCGCACAAGATCGCCCAGTGCGAGGGCCGCGTCCCCGTCGTCACGGGCTTCTTCGGCAACGTCCCCGGCAGCCTGATCGACGGCGACATCGGCCGCGGGTACACGGACCTCTGCGCGGCCCTGTGCGCCGTCGGGGTCGGGGCGGCGGAGCTCCAGGTGTGGAAGGAGGTCGACGGCATCTTCACCGCGGACCCGTCCAAGGTCCCGACGGCGCGGCTGCTGGTGTCCATCACGCCCTCTGAGGCCGCGGAGCTCACCTTCTACGGCTCCGAGGTCATCCACTACCTCACCATGGACCAGGTCATCCGCGCGCAGCCCCCGATCCCGATCCGCATCAAGAACGTCAAGAACCCGCGCGGCAACGGCACCATCGTCATCCCGGACCCGGGCCTCACCGCGGGCCACCAGCTCGCCCGCCCGCTCGCCTCGCAGAAGCTCGGCCGCAAGCTCGGCCGCCCCACCGCCGTCACCATCAAGGAGAACATCAGCGTGCTCAACATCCACTCCAACAAGCGCTCCATCTCCCACGGCTTCTTCGCCAGGGTCTTCTCCATCCTCAACAAGCACTCCATCTCCGTCGACCTCATCTCCACCAGCGAGGTCCACGTCTCCCTCGCCATTCACTCCGCCAGCATCCACGTCGACGCCTTCCAGAGCGCGAAGGAGAGCCTCGCCGAGTGCGGAGAGATCAGCATCCTGACGGGCATGGCGATCCTAAGCGTCGTCGGCGCCGACATGAAGAACATGATTGGCATAGCGGGGCGCATGTTCTCTACGCTCGGCGACTACGGCATCAACCTTGAGATGATTTCACAGGGTGAGACCCACCAAAACCCACCCCTTTCCTTTTTCACCTCTTTTTTTTTTTCGTTTTTTTTGCGCTCACCTTCCACTTCCAATGCCGTTCCCCCTTTGGCTATTGCTTTCCTCAATCGCCCCATCATTGTGAACCATGGTCGCATGACTGACCAGCCTCGTCATCTAGGTGCCAGCGAAATCAACATCTCCTGCGTCATCGACGGCCAGGAGGCCTGCAGAGCGATGAACGTCTTGCATACTCACCTCTTCACCCTGCTCAACGACAGTAGTTGACGGGGAGAAAAGGATGTCTTTTTCACGATTTTGCAACAATGATTTTCATTCTTGAAGGGAATTGGATATGTCGCCACATGAGAGCGAGACATGTCGGCCATCTTGATTCACATGATTGAAGTATAGAGAAGAAGGGGGGGGGGTGTACATATGGCTTGCATGCATGGTAGAAAAAAGGGGCTCTCACAGGTTGGATTTGATCCAGGGGATTTTCATGATATAGAGCAATGCGCATCTTTTAAGTTGCCAAAACGCCAGTCTCTGGCCCATTTTCAGCACGGCTTCTGCTCTGACGTGCTGACAGGGAACATCCAGCGAATGAAATTTGTGTGTTGGCATGGGGCATCCCAAGCATTGATTGCAAAGGGGTCGATTGAACGACATCGACTGGAGGCATTTGGCACTCCTTGAACAGTGACATCTATGATCAATGATTCAAGTTCAAGTTGATCCAGCATGAGGCATCTTGTAGGGTAGCCGAGATAGATCCCAACAGAAAGCCTTAGTCATCATTTCCATTAACTGCAACCCCCTTCAAATTCGATACTTGCGTGTGTGTTCTTCCAAGTCCCGCCTCGACCTCCGACCACGATCCTTTGTCCAGGATGTCCAGGATCTCCTGGTTGTGCCGCCTGTCTCAGGTCTGTTCCCGCATCGCACCCACAGGGTCCAAGCCTCGACCCTTTCCGGATGCATCTCCATTAGCAGCACATGCATCTCCCTCCCCTGGGAGGTCGGCGCCGTTTCGTCACCTCACCATCCAAACCTCCTCCGGCGAACCGCACCTCGACTGGAGCATGCAATCTCCCGTCTTGGGGAGGCATGCAGACCCGTCAATGGTAACGGGATCGATCCTCGGATTCTCACGAATAGCATAGGCAGTCATTGCCCGTGCAGCTACCTCCAGCTCCGCGGCGCCATGTACAGGCCCAAGGGGGGTGGTGGTGGCGGCGGCGGCGGCGGCGGCGGCGGATATGGTTACGGTAATCGGGGAAGCATTCTCCAAGCCTTGAAGGCGACGGAGATGCTTGACTCGAGGTCAAGGCTTCCAGCAGGTACCCGAATCTCCAAGGAACTCCCCTCTACCCGGCACCGAGAGCAGAGCACATACGCCCTGGAACTGGAGATGGAGAGACTAATTGTCGTCAGAAATCATCGTTAGGATCCTCAACCACCTTCCCGTCGCGGATCAGATGCGTGCGGCCCGTGCCTCCCGTCGGTTTCAGGAGATGGTCTACGATGACACGAGATGGGTGTCACGGCTGAAGAGCATGGGATGCTGGGACGAGCGGGAGGCGAGACAGCGCTTCGAGGACTCGGTACGGCGCAGGCGGGAGGCTGCAGCGGCTCACTCCAGAGTCGGTAGCGCCGTGGGAGTGGCCGCAGGACAGCGAACGAGCATGGCGGATAAGCACCTTTCCGTGTCGACCCTTTTCGACGCGACCGTCGAGGAGCAGCGCCGCAACATCAACATGGGCATGGCCTCGCCGCCAGAGCCGGGCATCCAGGACGGATTCGAGACCATGACGCTCGGCGCGCTGGTCACGAACCTGGCCAAGGACCCGGTGCACTATCTCGATGTGTTCGACAACGTCAAGAGCGTCCGGGGGGGCGCGAGGCAGGAGTACGGGAGGATATACGGCGCCCTGGCAACCTTCTACTTCGACATCATGCAGGCGAGATCACACGCCGATCCCATAGTCTTCCAGGCGTTCCGGGACCCGGAGGAGCAGGCCCGGATGCTCGCCAACCTGCGCCGCTTCTCCGAAAGCGACTGGTCCGAGGGGTGGAGCCTGCGGCAGGAGAAGCTTGAGTCCATGATGGGCGTCTTCGAGAGCGCCGTGCTGCGCGAGTTCGACCAGGGGTACGAGGCGTGGGACGTGGACGGGCGGATGCGGCGCTATGCGCACGTCCTGCACACGCTCAACGGCGCAAGGGCTGGCATCGAGTACTTCATCCAGAAGCACCCGATCTTTGACGACGCCGAGCTCGAGGCCAGCAATCCCATCGACTGCCTCAACCAGGCCGGCTCTGACGACATCCTCCTCGATCCCTCCCGGCGGTTCTTCGAGAAGCTCCTCAATATGCTCAACGAGCAGGCCGATATCGCGCGGCGCGTGTTCCCCAATGGCGCGGCCGTCTTCTGGGAGCTGGTGGAGAAGGTCGCCGACGAGATCGTCGCTGAGTACACTACGCCTCTGTTCGACGAGGCACACGAGCGCAGCATCCAGTCGTACCTCAAGGCGATCTCGGGCATCTTTGAGCAGACACTGCGATTTTTCGAGATGCTCAGGCCGCCCGGCGCCGACGGCGGTGCTTCTGGAGAAAAGGAGTCAGGGGAGTCGACCAAGGAGTCGGCGAAAGAGTCGGCGAGGAAGGCGAAGCAGCTGACGCTCAAGGTTTTTGAGCCTCACCTCGATCTATATCTGCAGGAAGAGCTCGATTTCTTCACGCGGCAGGCAGAATCTGAGGTTTCCCAGTGGGAGAAGAAGCTCTTGGCGCAGGACTCGTCGCTTGAGTCCTTCTGGATGTCCAACATCAATCGGTCCGCCGAGAAGAAGGACTTCTTGAGCTCCTTCAAGAAAGTCATCATGATGCCCGTGTCGGTCCTGCCAAATTTCCCTATGGGATCGGCTTTCGCGACGAGCAAGCCCGCGACGCTAACAACGGCGACGGCGAATGCGACGACGACGACGACGACGACGACCAACAACGGGAATGGGTCCCCCTCAGCGGCAATCCCCTCGCGGCCGGAGACGCCTGGGCTTGCCGACGAGAAGGGCAGGGGCAGTCCCGCGCCGGGGGCCAAGGCGCCGACGGACGAGCTCGCTGCCAAGGCGGCGATTATGGCGTCCAAGCTCGAGGGGATCAAGTCCCTCTTCAGCATCGAGGTGGCGCTGACGCTGGTGCACCAGGCCAAGACGAGCCTCGGGCGGGCGTCGGTGCTGATCCCGCTTGGCGGCCAGGTCGGCGGGGAGGCCAAGGAGCAGTGCGCAGGCATTTTCATCGCCATGGTCCGCATCCTGGGTCAGCGGCACGTCAAGAGCGGCTTCGAGATGGCCGTGGACCACCTGTCGCACTACAACCCGCGCGAGGTCATCGACCACAACCAGAGCGGGGTGGCGCCGCTGGTGACGTTCATCGAGCTGGTCAACGTCGGGGACCTCATCTCGCAGATGATCGACGTCTTCTACGAGCAGCAGCTGGCGGCGCCCAAGATCGCCGACAAGAACGACTTCCTGGACCCGGCGGGACTGGCCAAGAAGAAGTTTGAGCAGATGCTCGACGAGAGCGTCGCGGCGGGCCTGAACAAGGGCATTGACGTGCTCATGGACGAGGTCGAGTATCTCCAGGGCACGATGCAGATGCCCACCGACTACAACCCGTCCATGAGCCAGCCGCAGCAGCAGCAAGAAATCCATAATCACCATCAGCAGCAGCAGCAGCATCCGCATCCGCACCACCAGCAGCAGCAGCACGGCCACGCCCCGAGCCCCTTCCAGCAAGCCCTCCAGCCGCGGGACCGGTCATCCGTGGTGCTGTCCGGCTCAACGGCCGCGGAGCTAGACATCGGCCCCACGCAGACGGCCAAGCGCATCGTGGAGCTGGTCCGGGCGCACACCAACATGCTCATCGGGACGACGGAGAAGTCGATGCTCGACGTGTTCAACGGGGAGGTCGGCCAGCGGCTCTTCACGGCCATCTGCAAGCACCTGAAGCGGCAGCGCATCAGCACCGACGGCGCGGTCAAGCTCATCGCCGACATGAACCTCTTCTCCGAGTACGTCCGCACGCTCCGGAACGCGGCGCTGCTGCCGTACTTCCGCGCGCTGCGGGAACTCAGCCAGATCTACCTCATCGACGCCGGGCACGCCAAGGAGATGGCGACGGTGATTGCGGACCAGGACCGCTTCGGGGGCGTGTTCCGCGCCGAGGAGGTGTACGAGTACGCGCAGCGGAGGGCGGACTGGTACCAGGTGCGGAAGAGCGTCGAGAGGGCCATGTACGGGATGGACTGCACGGTGATGTGAGCAGGAGTATCCAACGAGGAGGAGACTGTGCGAGCGGTCTTTGTGAAGCGGGGGAAGGACTCAACGGGGATTGGACTACACGAGCGGTCTTTATGAAGCATTGGGGGGAAAGCGAGCCATTTTTGAAACTTGATCTAGAGGAGGAGGGGGTAACATATACTACGATTGATACCTACTACATGGTGAGGGAAAAGGGGGACCTTTGTCGTATGAAGGAGTGTTTCTCTGTATGAATGACAAGACGGGGGACAAACATTTCATGCAATCTCGAACCAGTTATTTGAGTACCTGCTGCTTCTTGTGTTCAGATGAATATGTGTCGAGTCCCCGTGTTTCCTACCTGCATGAAAGAAACCCGCTCTGAGTGAAATGCGAAAGAAGAGATTATATACAATACTACTAGGTGTCCCAAATGGTGGAAGACGAAACGAAGCTTGTGTAGCGGGTGGAAACATGGATGAATCCGATACGCTCCCCCATCCC
>NIGD01000003.1:1808521-1832438 GCA_003055185.1 Escovopsis sp. TC
GGGGGGGGAGGGGGGGGGGGGTCAAGAAAGGTGGAAAAGCGAACGAGAGAAAGTCGGTGATGCAGACGGGAACTGCGGGTCGACATGGAATTATATGTCGAGAGAATCGGATTCGGCATCGACGGCCAGCACGCTCGACCCAAGCCTACGGAAGCCTACAATAGCCCACAAACGTCTGCGACGACGAGCGGGTGGCGGGTACAAGACTCCTGCGCGGACGACAATCGCGGTACCATGCTTGAGTATCGTTTGGCGCAATGGCATCTCCAGATCTGCACCGCTTAGTCCCCTGAACTTGTCCAACGGATCCATCCATCTCAAAAAAAAAGAACGCCCCCAGCATTGCCAATACTCGTACGAGTGCTACGACTTACGTGCTACTGGGACTACTGCTCCGTGCTAGCCCACGGCACGTGGAGGCAGAAGGGCGAGCACTAAGGGCTTCAAGGATTCAAGGACAAGGTAGCAGAGGCGGGAACGACCTTGAAAGTGCGGAGGACGGAATGCGGCGGCAACGAGTACTTGGCCAAGAGAGACGTGTGGCTTCGGCCTCGAGCAAGCCAGTCGCCGATCCCGAGACGGACAATGACATGATGTTTCTCCCCCCCGCAGCTCACGCAAGGAGATCGCGGGTCGGACCCTTTGGGAAATCGGTGATGATGCTGATGCTGATGCTGACGTCACCCTCGGGGGCTCCGCCAACATCGACCTCTGCCATCATCATTGCTAGGTTTCCTCCAGTCTCGGTCACGGTACATCCTCATTCGGCCATCCCCGCACCTGGCTCTCGGTACTCGTACCTGCTTGCCTGGCGGGGGGCTGGCTAAGCTGCTCATCCGCGGCCTGGTCGTTGTGGCATGACGACAACGCGGTACGAGGACGAGGACGGGATCCTCCGTGTGGACCACATTCCATCTGGAACGGCCTGCACGTGCCACGATGCCTCGAACGGAGTAGCGGCCGGTTGAGGCGTCAATCCTGGGCAGATCAGATTGGGCATCGCCGGCCCGGGCCCCCCCTTTGGAGAAGACATCCTCTCACGATGGCGGTCGGCCCAGCCTGTGTCACATGACACGTAAACGCCTCTTGTGTGATTCCGATCCCTGGACACTTGAGACGGCAGAAACCTCCCAGTCGATCGTTTGGAGGACACACGCGGGACGGTGTCGAGTCCGTACGGTGCCGAGTCCGGGTTTCCAGGTGTACGGAGTTCTACTCCGTATTGCCTGCCGAGTAGGAGGTCGGTATGGTATCCACATCAGGCGAATGCTCAGGCGACGGAGTGGGTGATGGCCGATCAACTGCTGACTCTCGAGCCCGTCAGCCCCAAGAGAAGTCTAGGCAACACAAGTCGACTAATACGAACCATCGAGCTCACCCGCAGCTATTCCATTCCAGCTACGGAGTACTCCGTGGCCCGAATGTGAAATATAGGACTGGCCAGCAAGCCCTCCTACATTTGCACGTCTTTGGGCAGGGCGCCAACAAGACTTGGTTCGTCGTTGACTCTACGGAGTACTAGTAAGGAGTAGAAGTACGGAGTACGACTAGTCTAACTCCGGAGCTCGGGTCCATTGCTACTAGCCGTCTCAGAAGACAGCTGCCACGGGAATCTTGGACCAAGCCGATCAGCCGCTCTGCGGGGTCGCTAATCTCAGAGACGTGGGCTTCACGGTGAACCGATTCCTTGGCGAGCGGTACGTCCATGATGTGAAACCTCCATGCTCCCCTTGCGCTCCCCTTGCAACAGAGTCTAATTTTGGGATCATTCCCGGTATCGATCCCTCGGCATTGTCCCGTCATGACTCATCCTGTTCTGCGGATCCACTTATCCATCAAGTCTCACCGATGGAAGCAGAGAAGGAAAAGGGGGCATTATTGTTGTTGTTGTTCGGGGGGTGAAAGGGCAGGGAGGCGCGTGGCCGGGGGTAGAACGAGCCTCTTTCACTCAGACTGACTCGCCCCGCTTTAGGCGAATGCGAGAAGGTCTATATTTCGATCTGCCAGACTAGACGAAGCCACAGACCAGGACAAGCTTCGAATTCAGGATGACATGGGCGTCAGGACGATCGTGGATCTTCGGACTCGGTGATTTTGCTTGCCCTACCCGAGCGCTTCGACGCCACGCAGAATGCGCACGCCGCACGGAGTATTTTCCCGACTAAGACGAGCTAGAACGGAACATCTGCAGCACAAACAAAAACGCGACGAGAATGGATATCGGCTGCAAGGGGGTGAACCGCAAGTGCTCTCGCATCCATGGTGTTGAGTACAGAGATATCAGCCTAGCAGGCAAAGCATTTGAGAGGCATCTCATCAGCTTGCTGACATGGTGGGATTATGTGGAAGTTGCTTCCACGACTCCGTAGACGACGACCACTTCCCATCTTGAGATACCCTTCATTGAATGATGTCCTCCACTCGAAACCTCTACCTTATCTGACTGGCTGACTGTGACTCCGCGGTACTCAAGCAAACTCATCATCTTCCATCTCTTAGGATCTCGCGCGTCCGCCTTGAAGATTTTCGCGCAGAGCATCCTCAAACCTCGCTGCATCATCAGCCTCGGTCTAGACACCATCGACCACTCCAGGCCGAGATCTGCTAGACCCTGCTGCTCTTCGCCTTCCCCCAGCACCTGCCGGCGCTCGTTCACTGCACCCACGGAAAGGACCGATCCGGCCTGGTCTGCGCCCTGGTCCTGATGATCCTGGGCATCCCATGGCCCGCCATCGAGTACGACTACTCGCTCAGCGACGCCGGGCTCGAGTCTGTCCGGGACGAGATGCTCGTCGAGGTCACTCTGGCGGGCCTGTCAGGGGAATGGCTGCGGACGTCCGACAAGATGATCGCCGCGGTCGAGGCGCATCTGCTCGACAACTACGGCGGGCTGGACCTCTATCTTGATCGTATTGGGATCGACAGGGTCCGGCGCGACAGGCTCCGGGAGACGCTGCTGTATTGATTACCGGGAGCGATTGTGGTGTTCTGACACGAGCACGAGCACGGGGGACTCAGGCAACGACTCCAGGAGGGGGAGAGGAAGGCGAGGACTGGGTGTCCGCGGATGATCTAGGAGGATTGGAACGTCTATAGAGATCTATGTCTTTCTGAAGCGTCCTTGGAGCCAGCAGCGATACATCTTGATCTTCTCGGCTCTGTTCACGAGCAATCGCCGATCCACCCCAAGATTCTCGACAACGAATCTCGGGATGTCGTCGTTGCCCTCGCCCTCGCCGCGTGGAGTCGCCGTCTCGGCGCACTGCTCTTCCGTGCTCTCTATGCTCTCGGTGTTTTCTGTAGTTGGCGTGTTTTCTGTGCTCTCCGTCTGCGTTATCACAGACTCGGGCTCTGCGGGGTTCTCTTCCGTGGCCTCGGCCTGTCTTCCTGTCTCGGGGGCCTCCATTGATGACTGCCCGGACCAGATACCGGCAAGCTCGTCCCGGTCAAAGAAGTAGACCCGGGTGCCGTCACCTCTGATGTAAAAGTTCTCCTCCAAGTACCGCCCCTTGCGGAAGCGCACCTGGGCCAGGTCCCCCCGCCCGTAGTCGCGGAAGCAGACGACGCCCCCCGGCTTCAGGACTCGATGCACGTTGCGCACGGCCCGGCCCCACTCCCTGGGCGACAGGGCGGAGAAGATGAAAATCATGATGGCCACATCTACGGTCCCCTCCTCCACGTCCGGGGGCAGCTGCTCTCCGGCGACGTCCCAGACGTCGGCCTGGATGTGGGCTGGGTCATAGGCCTCATGCTTGCGCATGACATCTACGGCTGTTTTGGAAAAGTCGCACGCATGGATCTTTAGCCCAGGGTTCTTATTCCTGGCGAGCACAGGGAACGCCGTGTTGCCGGCGCCTGCGCCGATCTCGAGCACGAGCTGGGGCCCGGAGTCCTCCCGGGTGACCTCATCGAGGATGGGGAATTCCTGCTGCAGCCACTTGCGATCCTTGAAGAAGTTGGCGGTGTTGTTTTTGTAAAACTGATTCCACCACTTTGCGGGATTGCCATTGAACCTGCCTGCAAACAAAACGGGATATCGTGTCAGCCGCGCGTGAATCCAGAATCATTGGTAGCCACCGAGTGATGATCTCGGGTTGTTTGTGAAGAAAGCAACATGGATGGTGAATCAGATGGGAGCGAAAGAATTGAAGGTATGTTTTGTCATCAGAGATATTCAGATGAACTATGCATTGGATTGGGTATCATCATAGCACCAGATCGAGGAGAGCACGCCTCGCCGTGAGGCAAGTTGTGCAAAGAAAACGGGCAGACGATTCGAAAAAAGAAGTATGGAGGTATGCTTACCTTTGTCAAAATCAGAGACAGGAGACTGACGCTGCTTCTCTATCTGCTCTTGGGCATACAGCTTGTACGCGTCGTCGGTCTCGACATGATCCCAGGCATTGAACTCGAAGACGTCATCTCCTGCCTCCAAGTACCGGCTGCCGAACTGGAAGGGATCGCTCCTCTTGAGGTTGTTGGAGGGATTGTGCGACCGGTGGGCAGGGACCTCAGCCAGAACTTCGACCGACATCATCGTCGTCGTCGTCGTCGTCGTCGTCTCGGCCCTGTCCTCGATGTTGAGAGACGAGACCTCCTCCGAGAGCGCCTGCGCTCCGGGGGCCTCGACCTCAAGATCGATGGATGCCATCGCGAGGTCGAGAAGACAGCGACAGCGCCAACAAGTCTTTCAGCCCCGCAGGAAGAGCTCCGAGGAGACTTGCTGCACAACGTGCTCGCAGAGACGAGGTCGGGAAAAAGATATGGGAATGGAGGGGTAAAAAAGAGAAGAAAGAAAGCTCACGATGCGTGTGGGAGAAGGAAAATCGAAATTTAAAGTGCACCTTTGATGGTGGGGCATCCGCAAGCCACGGTCATTGGTCGAGAATCTCGGATCCGGCTGAATGATCTTCCGTGGGCAAAAAGGCCAAAGCTGCTTATGTCAGCATGGCCAGTCGCGATGCAGCGAGCTGGAATGGCCAGCAGGACGATCGCGCGAGGTCAATGTGTTGCAACAGGCCCACGCAGCTCATAGCTCCGAACACAACTACTATTCATACGGTCGTGGAGTGGCTGAAACAAACATATTCAGGACGGACAAGCGACTGAGTTTGGATTGACTGGTAATCATCGACAAAGAGGCCACGAGGCGGTACCCAAGTGCTAGGAACGCCAGTCGACTTGGAGATCTGCAACATGCCGTTGTCCATCTTTCGGCCGCAGGCCAGCCTCTCCCATGCTGAAGCTCTCGAGCTCGCTCAGCAGGCCTCGGGGCTCCTCCGCAAGAACCCCAAGGCCTTCTCCGTCTCGCCGCTCTCCTCACTCTTCTCAGCACCGGAAACGACGGAGCTGTGGACAAGCTACGAGAACATGGTAGTATCATGCCTCCGCACAGGGCACGACAACGAGGCGCAACAGTTCCTTGAGCGGCTGGAGCTTCGATTCGGAGGCAAGGACGAGAGGGTCGAGGCGCTCAAGGGCTTAGTCAAGGAGGCTCGGGCGACGAGTGATGCGGAGCTCTCCGCGATATTGGAAGAATACGAGGATATGCTGGACGAGAACGAGACGAAGATTGCAAGTATAACCTCTCCGGGTTGACGCAGGAGAGACGCATGAATAGCGCACCAAGCAACATTGCTAACAACGGGATTAAGCCTATCGCCAAGAGGATGATCGCGCTATTACGATCGATGGGGAAGATCCCTGAGGCGGTCGAGTGCCTCGGACAGCTGCTCGAATTCAGCCCGACAGACGGCGAGTCGTGGATGGAACTGGGCGATCTCTACCTCTCGCAGGGACTCTACCTCCAAGCCATCTACTCGGTCGAGGAGGCCTTGATCCTTATGCCGAACGCGTGGAATCTGCATGCTCGGGCGGGCGAAATCTTGTTGATGGCTGCCGAGGCGAGCACGGAGGGGTCGCCGCAGAAGTACTTGGCGGAGAGCCTCAAGCGCTTCTGCAGGAGTATCGAGCTGTGCGAGGACTACCTACGAGGATACTATGGGCTCAAAATGGTAAGGGGGGTGGTCCTTCACTCGATGTCTTTGTTTCTTGTTCTCTCCTCTCCCTTTACCCCCTTTACTCGCTCCTTTGGCTTGCAGTTCTGGGACCTCGAATCTAACGTCGGGCGGCAGGTCTCGGACAAGATATTGGACGGGTTAGGAAAGACGAAGAAGACAGATTTCGATGGGTTCGCCCTGCCGGATCAGTCGACACTCGAGAAGCTCAACGTCTTGGCGATCACGAAGCTGAGCGAGATGGTGAGACGGTACGAGGGCAAAGAGAAGCTGTGGCAAGGCTACGACGCTGGAGAAGTCGCAGCGGCGAAGGCGCTCCTGGCCAAGTCATCAGCGAAGGTCGTCCGGTGATTGAGAAGGCCTTTATCCTAATATCTTCTCTTTCCTCCAAACGCCAAGAACAAAGATTATAATGAGCCTGACCAGGGAGCTGTTCATGACGGTGTGCGCAGGGTCGGATCCATCGGAAGCGAAAGAGACTCGGAGGGCGTCGCTGGAGAAGATCTGCCGTTTCCTGCCGCATTGGCTGCCGGGATGATGACTCCATCTTTGCCTTGAACGGAGTACATATGTGTCGCACAGTCGCGACCGCTGAACCCCGCTGAACCCCGTGTCGGCTCGTGAATGGTTCGAAGCGTGGTGGCGTTGCCGTCGCCTCATCTCACCTCAAGATCAGCCCAGCCATGCGAACAAGTGTGACAATACTCCGAGTCTATTACGAGAGCATGTACGGAGTAAGGAGTACGATAGGCGGCCATGACCGCTGGCATGGCAGAAATAATTCTTGGCCTGAACTTGCGAGGCGAGGCGAGGCGAATCCAGGCGACGATCGAGAAAAACTTGATCGGGGGCTGGGCAGTCCAAGCTTCTTCCGTGGAGTCCCATTCGGCGGCGGCGGTGCCTCTGCTCTTCCCCTTCTTCTTCTTCTTCTTCTTCTCCCGCCAGTGCTCTCGTTCCACGGCAGACGTAGTCGGAGTCGAACAACAGGCGAAATCGGGCATCGATTCCGAGCGACTTGGTTCTCCTTCCTGACTCGCATGACAAAGGAGCCTCTGGATGACCTCTCAGTACGGCTCCTATGCCAAGGAAGCTGCCTATAATACCTGCGAGTACGTGCTCCGCACATGAGCCACGGCACTCGCGCGGGCTCGATCATTGGAAGGCGCATGGGTTCATCGAGGCCAGACTGACTGCGTCACGGCTGCGGAAGGTCATCATGGACCCTGAGGAGCGATCCACTTGGTTTTGGTGGAGAGACCCATTGCAAGTCTCGACGGACACGACCAATGCGAATGCTCGTACCCGTACTGAAGGCACCGGTACGACTATCCCGTGGACGCATGGCGAGCCTCATGGCCTGTTGTTCGACATCTCGTGATGTGCATTTGAAGCTGCATCTGCACCTGGCATTGGCCGCCGGCCGCCGGCCTCCCAACCCACGGCACTTGGCCTGGGCCTGAGTCATTTTTTTTTCACCTCTTTTTTTTTCTCCCTCTGACCCTCTTTTTAGTTCAACTGGGCGCCGGCTTGGTGCTGATTTGATGCTCGCATCTGCGCTGTAAGGTATGAAGCTTGCTGTGAAGTCGGCACTGCTGCCATAGCCTTTGGACCAAGGTTTCACGACCCTGGAGGAGGAGTCTCAGGGTACCTATCTTATGTCAGTCCTCTCGTACGAAGTACGATTGCCAGTATGTACTACTCGTATTTGTACTCGTACGGGTACGGGGTATCATGATGCGACGAGCGATAGCCCCGCGCTGGCCCCAGACGATTCCAGTTGGGCACGTCAACACCTCGACAACTCGGGCTAGGACTTGAGGTTCGTGGCCTGTGCCGCCGAGAATGGCGGATGCCGTCTCCACGGGATGAGGGGCTTGTGCTCAAGCTCCTGCATTCGATCGAAAGGCTCAGTCACCGGGCTGGGAGGGGCTGGGAACCTGGATCCACTGTGATGCTGTCTCGGCTGTGCATTGTGGGCGATGGCAGTGTCCTGACGTCGACCTCGCGTCCGTCCAATGTACCGGACAATGCATCCGCTTGCCATGTTTCGGGACAGCAAGCAATCAAGCTTCAGGAGCCCGGCGTGCCTCTCAGTAGCCCTTGCACGTGGATTTCGCTGTACACTCGTACTGAATCAACCACTCCTACGAGTACGGACTACAGGATATCAGTATCCACAGAAGACTCGGGCGGTACTCGTCTCCAAGGGGACCCGAGTAATCCATGCATACCAGATCCCTCCGCAAGAACCTCCCGGTGCGACTTGGTCGAAGGAAAGACCGTAGTCCGAAGGCACGATGCAGGGCGAGCATCGGGACATGAGCTTCGGGCATGAAGATCGATGACACACAGCCAAGCATCTACTGGATCGCACAGCCTTGTAACAGCACAACGCAGCATCGTTGGACCGGCCATCTGCCGCCGCGCCTCGACGGGCGGTCCGGCGGCCCAGCGCATCAAGCCCAGTGCAGCAGGCACACGAGATTCATCCCACCGAGAACCGGTCCGCCTCGTCGGACGTCCGCATCGTCGTCGTGGTCGTCGTGCCCAAGTTGGTGTTGTTGTCTCGATCACGTCGACTTTCCGGCTCCTACCGCCTTCACCGTCTGCTCCTTCCTGGTTCCAGAGGATTCGCGCTCCTTCCTTGCATCGTCATTTGCTCCTTCCCTGGACGATATTTCTACTCCCAACGCGGGCCGCGACTGCCATTCGTGGCTTCTTCTTCTCACCTCAGCCCCTCTGACTAAGAAAGACCACATATTGCAAACCTCCAAGAGAAGTCATCGTGAAGTTTCAGACTGAGAGATTCGAACCGCCAGTCTCTTCTCTTCCACCCATCTCCTCCTGACTGACGCTCGATCGAACCCTCCGACCTCCTCCGATCTTCTTCGGCATCCATCGCTTTTCAAGAGGAAGCCGTAAGGATCCAATCGCCGGGACGGGGAACATCCAGGTCAGTAGAGCCCGTGCTCCCTTTTTTCCTCGGCCAGGCTCGATGCCGCTCCGGCCCGTCTCATTGTACATGGACGGCCGCGACCCGAATGGAATGAGTGCCTTTTTATCGCTCATCCGGAGAAGCGTCCAAGTGGGCCCGTTCCTCGTCGGCGGAGACGCCAGCATCCTCCTCGTCCCGCGGCTCGTGTGTGGCATGGGTCTGTACCCATGACTCCTCCTCCGTACGGAGTACTCCTACCAGTACTCCGTATTTCCCCCTCGAACTCTGTCAGCCCATCGTGAGCCAGCAATAGATGGCCCTCTACCCGTGGGCTCAGAGGGACCGGTCCGTGGCCCATGTCGCTACGAGTCTATGCGAGTGTGAGTACGGAATACTCCTGCTCGTACTCCGTACTCCGTACAAGTCCCGGCTTGGTCCCTCCTGTCCCTCCCGTCGAGGAAGGATGACATGGTTTGCTGACATCCGGGCTTCGCAGCGAATCAATCCTCGCCCTTCTTCGTCCTTCCCAGACGAGACCCTAGGTTGCGATCCAGACGGCATCTTCCCCTGCCCGCACTCTAAGTCCTCGTACCTCCCCCCGTGCGGAGTACTCACAGGGTGACTCGTGACGTCCCACCACCGATCCTCCCTCTCACTCCCATATCGACAAATCTCGGCATCAACAATCGCTGGCATTCCCCGCTGGTTTGTTGGCACCCGGGGTCTCAAATTCCTCGGTCAAGCCACCCTTCCTGAGCGAGCGTCCTCTGTCTCCTTTACTGCCCATCTTCTTTCACCGCTGGTCACTGATCTTGGTTAGATCACCTTCTTATCAATTTTGCTTTCTTTTTCTCTCATTGATTTTCGCCTCTTGTTTTTCCCTTCATTCGTCTTCCGCACCCTTCTTCCTTGTGTCAGGCTTCGAAAAGAGAAAAGACCGTCTTCTGTCCATCCCCGCCAACGCCTCGTTGATCCGTGCTGTCTCCCCACACGGGTATCCATCCTTGTCGAAGCCTTTTCTCCATTCTGTTCAGGCGCATCCTTGTTCCAACGTCTAAGCGTCAAAGCTTCAGCTCCTGGTCCATCCTCGACCCTTGGCCGCGGGCGCACCCGCATACGCACAGGCTACCTTCGGGCTCTGAGGTTTTTGGAAAACCCCTCTAGGCTGCCGCCACCGAGACAGCCCCTCCCTTTCGAATTTCTGTGGTCCACGACGAAAGAAAGAGAGAGGAGCTCTGCAAGAAACTCTCCCCCCTCGGTCGTCTTGTGCTGTCTCACGTCCCTCTCTTCTCTCCCTCTTCCTCTCCCTCCGTCCGCTTTCTGCAACGGCGCTCTGCCACCCTCACTCTCCTGTCCTCTCCCTGCCCAGCCCCATGCTCTCACGCCAGTCAGTCGCGAAATCATTGTGTTGACATTCACATCCATACCTCAATCACTTCTTGTGTCAGGGGACTGTTTGTGCCGCCATCTGATCCGAGGCTCTTTTATTTTGAGGCGGGCTTCCTCTCTTACTTCGAGATATCCACCAGATCATTGCAACGAACGATCTTGTTACTTCGGTGGCACAGACTTGGACTCGACCTTTTCCACAGCACCATTTGCGCAGATAGAAAGGCTTGGGGGCCGAGCATTCCCGACAGCCCGCCCTTGGGCTTCATCGTGTTATTAAGCCTATATATCCCCCCCCCCTTTGAAGGAGTGCTCTCCCTTCGCTCCGACCTTCTCACTCAGGTTTTCGTGAACACAAGGCATCTGCCGTCAGCCGTCTGCTATGCGGTAAGTCTCGGACGCCTGAATTTGGTTATCGCTCAAGGCTGCCAAGATTTGGTCCACCTCGTGATGGAGCTCTGGATCAACACCTCTGACTGACTGCTGCGATAGACGAAGTGCTTTACCAGCATACCAGTACCCCTATCGCGGTCATCCCTCACCAGCTCGCTCTTATAGAAGCGACGAGGAGGAATCGTACTACAGTGGGAGTCGGCGCGACGACTACTCTGTTGATGGGTCCCACGACGACTACGCCGAGGAAGAGTACAGCGACGACCTAGAGGACGAGGAGGAGGACGACGACGACTTACAGCCTTCAGACTCGGCCTCCACTGCGCACTCACAGTCGAGAACGCGCCATCCTCCGCCCATCCTTCGCCAGCACCGATTTCCCGCCCGACAAGAGCATCAATATCAACAGCAGGTGCAGGCTCATGCGCCTGCCCCGCCCTCCAGCGTGGATCCTGACGAGTATGGGGGATACGGCCACACTGGCCGCTATGCCCACTACCAACATACTTCCAGTCGGGGGGGGTATGCCCGCAGCCACTCGGGCTACGCGCCGCCTCAACATCCGTCTCAGCATCATCAACAAGTAGCTCCCTACGGAAACATGCAGGCCCCCATGGGCTATCCCGGTGGTAATCAGATGGTGACCTACGGCAACTATGGTGCCAATCCCTTCTCTCCACCCGGCTCGCAGAATGGCAGCAGCACCGGCTACGGGTACCCAGCGGAACCGAGACACATGTACGAGATGATGCCCTACGGAGGGCATGGCGCGCAACAGGGATACTACAATGGCGGCCCTCACGGCGGCCCTCACGGCGGTCAGGTAGCGCACTACGGAATGCCGCCTCACATGCAGCAGTACCACCACGCTCCGCAACCACCTCCGACGGAAGCCCCTGCGCCGGCGGCATCTCCAGCCATCAAAAAGACGCCTTCCCCCGACCCCGAGAAAGTTCGTTTAGCGGCAGAGCTGGCTGCTTTCAAAGCCGAGCAAGAACGGGCGAAGGAGGCCGAGAAACAAAGAGAGCTCGAGGCCAAGATGCGCAAGGATGCTGAGGAGGCTCTTGCAAAGAGGATGGAGGAACTAAGGGTTCAGCAAGAAGAGTCAAGGAAGGAGGTCGAAAGGGCCAAAATTGAGGCCGAGCGTGCAGCTCGGGAGAGAATCGAGGCTGAACGCAAGGCCGAAGAAGAGCGCACAAGGGCCCATGCGGAGGCGATGGCTCGGGCGGAGGAGAACGCAAGGTTACGATTTGAAGCTGAGCTGAAGGCAGCCGAGGAGCGAAGACAAAAGGAGGCTGAGGAGCGCGCGAGAGTCGAGGAAGCGGCCAGATTGCGTCTCGAGGCAGCACTCCGGGCGGAGGCGGAGGCCAAGGCCGCGGCCGAGAAGAAAGCAAAGGAGGAGCTCGCGAAGGCCGAGGAAGCTGCAAGAGTCAAGCTTCGGGCTGAGCTGAAAGCTGCCGAGGAGGAGAAGAGGAGGAAAGAGGAAGAGCGCGCTCAGCTTGAAGAGGCAGCGAGACTCAAGTTTGAAGCCGAGCTCAAGGCCGCCGAGGAGCGCAGGCAGAGGGAGGCAGAGGAGCGCGCCCAGGCCGAAAAAGCAGCAAGACTCAAGTACGAGGCCGAGCTAAAAGCTGAGCAAGAGCGTAGAAGAACAGAGGCGGAAGAGCGCTCTAAGGCCGAGGAGGCAGCAAAGCTCAAGTACGAGGCCGAGCTGAAAGCTGAGCAAGAGCGCAGAAGAATAGAGGCGGAAGAGCGCGCCAAGGCCGAGGAGGCAGCAAAGCTCAAGTATGAAGCTGACCTGAAGGCGTCCGAGGAGCGGAGACAGCGAGAAGCCCGCGAGCGTGCCAAGGCCGAGGAGGCAGCGAAGCTCAAGTACGAAGCTGAGCTGAAAGCCTCCGAGGAGCGGAGACAGCGAGAAGCCGAGGAGCGTGCGAAGCTTGAGGAAGCTGCGAGGATGCGGCACGAGGCTGCCTTGAAAGCCGAAGCAGAGGCTAAGGCCGCCGCCGACAAGAGGGCCGCGGAGGAAAAGGCCCGTGTCAAGGCCCTGGAGGACGAGGCCAAGCGCAAGGCCGAGGCCGAGACGCGGGCTCGGATTGAGGCTGAGAAAGAGGCTGCAAAGCAGGCAGCCGAGGCTCTCGAAGCCGCCAAGGCGGAGGCCGCGGCTATCCGGAAGAGGATCAAGGAGGAGGAGATGGCGAAGCTTGAAGCAAGCGCCAAGATCGTCGAGAAGGCCCCGATCAAGTTCAAGGATGCCGTTGGTCGCAAGTTTAGCTTCCCGTTTCATCTTTGCAACACTTGGCAGGTATGTCTCCCTGACGGAGAATCCCCAAAAGAGTTGCTTGACCGTGCTTTGGTGTGACGCTTGAAGAGATTGTTGAGGGCGGTCCAGCTGACAATTGAATCTAGGGCATGGAGGACCTCATCAAACAGGCCTTTTTGCAAGTCGACGTGATTGGACCGCACGTCCAGGAGGGCCACTACGATTTGATCGGCCCCGACGGCGACATCATCCTCCCCATTGTCTGGGAGCAAGTGATCCAGCCGGACTGGGCCATCACAATGACCATGTGGCCCATGGACAAGTCGCCGCCACTTGCTCAAAAGGCTCCCTTGGGAATGGGGATGCCCATGCCCGGAAAGGGGATCTTCGGCATGCCCCCCATGCCTGGTGGCCTGCCCCCGTCAGCAATGGGACTCAACATGGGCGCGGGGGGTATGGGAGGTATAGGAGGTATGGGAATGCCAATGAACTTGGGGATAGGTATGCCACCGGCAGGACGACGACCCGGGATGGAAGAGATGCCGCCGCCGCCGCCTCCGCCTCCCCCTCCTGGATGGCCTGCTGGTGCCGCGCCTCCTCCTCCGGGCGCAGCTCGAAGACAGTCTGGCCTCCCTGCCGGCATCAACATCGTGAATGCCGCGCCGCCGGCCAAATCTGGCTCCAAGAGCAGCAGCAGCAGCAAGAAGAACACGCCCTCGGCTATGTTGAATTACTTTTCAGGAAAACCGCCCCCCAAGAAGAAGTAAGTTCGCTGGGGCCTGCCAACCCGATGCCAGTACTGGTGCAGGTTGACTACTGAGCCTCGTCTGCCTCCGTGTCTTGAAGTCGTGTGCTAATCGATCATTTCTTGAACAGGACGACAAAGAAGTAAAGGGATCTACGGAGCTTCCCCCTTTAATAATCACTACCATTTTGACGGCCCCATATGCAGCACCATTTCCTATGCTTCCTTCGCCACTTTGTTCTTCAGCTTTCTCGACATGTTTCAATCTGGATCTTCGATATAGCCCGCCAGCCATAATAGTCGCATTTTGAGAGTGAGGGCCTCTATGGGAGAGAAAAGGCCTGACAGGGGTTCCGGAGGGACCCGAGCGTCACACGCCTCTTAAGAGAAGAAGACAAGCCTTGGCTTCGAGATCGAAGATCAGCTTCATCATGGTTGGCCTCGAAATTGCTTGCGTTGAGGACAAGTTTCTGCATTTCCTTGTTGGAGTAGGAAGCGTGGGAAGGGGCAAAAGTGAATGGCAAGGAGAAAGTCCGGTGTAAGAGAATGTGACGCTTTGCCGGGAGCAAACGACTGTGGATTGGAAGACGACGGAGCAAATGGCGCAAAGGTAGAGGAGAAGGGTGGATGATGGTGGATTTGGATCTGATGTATATCTTGATTTCCGAGCGCTCTTGGAGATGGTGGAGGGGTTGTTGGCCGATACCAAGCTCTATCTAGTTATGTAGTATCCATGTATGTTGCTCTATGTGTTGAAATGTATCAGGTCTTGTCCGGATGGATTGCTTCTTCTGACTGGATATCCAAACGCCCTTCTTTCTCTCTGTCTCCGTTGCCTCGGGTGACATGTATGTCTGTATGTCTGTATGTCTGTATGTTTGGATGTATGGATGTTTGTTTGTCGGGGTGTTCCTTCTCGTCCATTGATAGAGGCTGCGCCGCGCGTGAGCCCGGCTGCATTCTGTAGGGGCGAGCGCGCCAGCGCAACGGCACGATCACAGACGCGGCCTGAGCATGCGGTGGACCCTTGTCTCGAAGGCCTCGATCATGAGGCTTGCCATCTGGTCGGAGACGGCGGCACTGACGGCGGCGTAGAGAGGATTCGCGAACTGGAAGGTGATGGCAAGGCGCACCTCTGTGTGGGTGTGAGAGGAGTCTCCCCCCCTGCCTCCTCCTTTCAAGACTTCACCTTGTCCCTCGGTCTGCCGTCGTCCTCCCTGTCCCGCCATCGCCGCTTCATTCTGCGCTCTTGCCCGCCCATGTTGCCTTCCGGGGCCAACAGTGGGAGCAGCGACGGCGGCCGCCGCCGCAGCCGGCCTCAAGGTCCACAGCGTGTCGAGGCTCTTGAACACGCCGCTGCTGCCGTCCCGCCCGCGGGAGAGCTCCGGGTCGCTGCGGGCCTCGACGGAGACGCCCGGCACGCAGCGCACGGAGCTGGTGAAGGCCTCGTTGTAGCCGCCCCAGCCGATGTGCAGGTCGGCGAGGAGGGGCCAGCGGCGGGCGGAGGGGTCGGCGGGGTCGGCGGGGGACCAGCGGGTGACACGGGAGAGGGAGCAGTAGGGGACGAAGGTGGCGTAGGAGTCGACGTCTGCGATGAGGTCGAAGATGGGGGCCGGGGGTTAGGGGAGGGTGCGGGTGGCGAGGAGGTGCTGTGGAGGGGGGGAGGGGAGGGAAAAGAAGGCGCGGCGGGGGGGGGAGGCGCTGAGGGGGAATGGGCGCGGGAGGGAGCGCGGGAGGGTAGCGCGGGGGGGCATATTATGGATGAGAGAGGAGAGAGACGGAGAGAGAGAGAGAGAGAGAGAGAGAGAGAGAGAGAGAGAGAGATGTTATACGCTGGTGGGTATCATAGCTGGAAAGGATCGTATGCAACGCGAGGTGTGAGAGGTCGAGGTGTCGTCGATGGTGGTCGCAAGATGAGTGATGATGAGGGGGATGATGCTGGTGGTGGAGGTGAAGATGCTGGCAATGGCAACATGTCGAGGTGTTTTGAGGAAAAGTGGAGATGTCGGCAAGTGGCCGCTCCGGGCTTGAAGGTTTCCAAGTCGTCGGTCACGGAGCCCGAGACGGCGGGCGCGGCGCCGATCGGACCCCCGGGCTCATGTGCGGCTCTCCTGCGAAATGCAGCCGCTACAGCCGCTTCAGCGGATCGAATGCCTCGGGCATTCGGTTTCGAAGGGGCTGCTCATCCCGGAGAGGTGATGCAGCGAGTTCGATTCCATGTTCATGAACTTGAATCCAGGAGATGAAGCAGCGTATAGGGTAGCCTGGGGGAACAAGTTGTGCACATATGCTGTGCATAAATCATGGATCCATTTGATCCGACCTTGTGCACGACGGCAGCAGTGCATAAATGGAAGTACAGGTACGGAGTACGGAGTACAGGTACAGGTACTCCGTGCACATGCAGTTTATGACGGAAGGCGCCAGGTGGGTTCGGACAAGTCTGTGTCGCGGCTTCCGCAATCCGTCATCCGAGCCATCCAACGTCCAACGTCGACCCTCGACCCTCGACCCTCGACCCTCGACCCTCGACCCTCGACCCTCGACCCTCGACCCTCGACCCTCGACCCTCGACCCTCCACCATCAACGCCGATCCGCCTCGCACGACAACGCATCATCCCGGGCTTCACGACCTCGAGCTCCCCCCCGACTGCCTCTGACGCTGCCTCCGCCTCGATCGATTGCCGTCCCCACCGCAGCACAGGATGAGCTGCCCGACGCAGAGGCAGCAATCCCCGTCTCCCGCTCCCTGAGGTCCCCCGTCGGATCTTCCCCCGCCCTCCACCTCCACCTCGTCGCTTGTCGCTTCGCGCAGACCCCACGCGGGGCAGAGCGACCACAGCTCGTCATCATGTACGTGCGACATGCTGCCGATGCTGCCGTCCCACTTCCCCAAGCTCGGCAGGGCTGCGCATGCGTGAGGGAGAGGATGCATGATGCAAGTTCGCATATGAGGCCGGTCGCTGATCTGGATCCATTTGCGCGCCGCAGGTTCGAGAAATCCTTATACGACCTCATCCGGGGGCTGCGACACCACAAGGGAAATGAGAAGGAGTATATCCAGAAGAGCCTCAAGGAATGTCGCGCCGAGGTTCGCAGCCAGGACATGGGTTCGTCCCTATCCCCCCACCCCTCTGGCTTTCTTCTTGCCCCTCCACTTGCTCGCTCCTTCGCAAGCATATGGCCTGTTGGAGCGTTCGGTGGATGATGCAAGACAACAATGCATGCGTGTTGAGGGAAGTTGGACGGGAGGAAACTGACGGCTTCATCTCTGGATCCAGATGTCAAGGCCACGGCACTCCTCAAGCTCATATACCTGGAAATGGTCGGCCATGACATGTCCTGGGCAAGCTTCCACGTCCTCGAGGTCATGTCCTCCCCCAAATACCATCAGAAACGAGTCGGCTACTTGGGTGCCGTCCAGAGCTTCCGCCAGGACACAGAGGTCCTCATGCTGGCCACCAACCTCCTCAAGAAGGACTTGGCCGCCGCTACGCCGACCGTCATCTCCCTCCCCATCGCCACCCTGCCGCACATCATCACCCCGTCCCTCGCCCTCTCCACCCTCTCCGACCTGCTGCCCCGGCTGAACCACAGCCACTCCAACATCCGAAAAAAGTCCCTCGTCACCCTCTACCGCCTCGCCCTCGTCTACCCGGAGACCCTGCGCGCGGCATGGCCCAAGATCAAGGACCGCCTCATGGACCCCAACGAGGACCCCAGCGTCACGGCCGCCATCGTCAACGTCGTCTGCGAGCTGGGCTGGCGGAGACCGCACGACTTTCTACCCCTCGCCCCGCGCCTTTTCGAACTCCTCATCGATGGGGGCAACAATTGGATGGCCATCAAACTCATAAAGCTGGTCTGTGTTTTTCTGAATGTCCATACCCGGTGGACGTGAGGCGAGATCAAGAGGCAAACAACATATGTCGAGGCCTGGGAGACTAATTCGTGAACCCCCTGCGCAGTTTGCGACTTTGACGCCCCTCGAGCCCCGACTCGTTAGAAAGCTCTTGCCGCCCCTGACAAACATCATCCAAACGACCCCGGCCATGTCCCTGCTGTACGAGTGTATCAACGGCATCATCCAAGGCGGAATCCTCGGCAGTGCCGCCGACGATGCCGGTACGGACGAGATCGCGACTCTATGCGTCAACAAGCTTCGCGGCATGATCGTCATGAACGGCGACGCAAATTGTGGGACCCTCTCCCTTTTCCCCCTTTTTAAATATCTTTTTTTCCATCTGGTTTTCTTTTTGAAGCCTATCACGCCTTTTCATTTTTCTTGCTGACATATCCTGATTCATGTTCAGTGAAATACGTCGCACTCCTGGCTTTCAACAAGATTGTCGTCACGCATCCTCATCTGGTATCGCAGCAGGAAGATGTAATCCTCGAATGCATCGACAGCTCCGATATCACCATCCGCGTGCAAGCGCTAAATCTGGTCAAGGGCATGGTCACGCCAGACAACCTCATCTCCATCGTCGGACGACTGATGATGCAGCTCAAGACCTCCCGACCCTCTTCCCGAGACGGTTGTCGGCAGCGGCCTACAAGCTCCTCAGGCCCCAACTTCGACTCAGACGAGGATGCCCAGACCGCAAACGCAGCACCGGACGACGAGGATGACCAGGCGCCGCCGCTCCCCGACGACTATCGGATCGATGTCATTGGGAGAATTTTGTTCATGTGCTCCAAAGACAATTACGCAAACATCTTGGATTTTGACTGGTACATCGACGTCTTAACGCAGCTCGTTCGCATGGCCCCCGCCCCCCGAACGCTCGATCCCGACCTCGGCCCCGCGTCGACGAGATCCTTCTCGGATATCTGCGAAAAGGCCGGAGACGAGCTTCGCAACGTCGCGGTCAAGGTGAGGGCAATGAGATCTACCGCCGTGAGGGCCGCAGATCTCATCCTCGCCCAGCTGCTCGCAGACACACCTCCAGTGCATGTCTTCTCTTCTGGCGCGCTCAAGTCTGCGACGTGGATGATCGGCGAGTATGCTCGACTGCTCGCGATGCCGGATGATAGCTTGAATGCATTGCTGCAGGCTCTGCCTCGCATCGGCCGGCCCGACATCACAGCCAGCGCCATCCACGCAATCACAAAGGTCTTCGCGTCGATGGCCGGCAACGAAAGAGAACCATGGACCTCGGAGAGGAAATCCAGGATATCGCTCCTCATTGCCCGCATCCTACACGTACTTGACCCCTTAGCGATGCACCCGAATCTCGAGGTCCAAGAGCGAGCCGTCCAATTCATCGAGCTGCTCAAATTGACCGCCGAGGCCGTCTCTGGGCAGCCGGTCTCAACGGACGACAACCAGCATGACCCGCCCCTCCTCTTGACCCAAGCCATCCCGTCTTTGTTCGCCGGCTGGGAGCTCAATTCTGTTGCTCAGGGTGCTCAACGCAACGTCCCCATGCCCAGCGGCCTAGATCTAGATGAGCCGATCCACGGCAACCTCAACAGATTATTGTCGCAATCCGAAACGATGACCGGCGGCTCGTTCGAGGAGGCAGATGCCTTCGAAGCTTTCTACCATAACCGCCCGCCCACGACCAGCATCGCATCCTCGGAACCCGCCATCCACCGAATCGCAGATGCGGGCGAGGAGGTGGTCGGATCGTACCAACAGGCCAACGAGGAGAGCTATCTCGACGCCGACATCATCGCGAGGAGAAAAGCCGAGAGGCTCGAGAGAAACAAGGACGACCCATTCTACATACCCAGCAACGGCGACGCCCGATCCTCGACGCCCTTCCACAACATCCTCCAGAGCAGCAACGGGCCCGATCTCGATATCGACTCGATCCCCGTCATGCGACTCGACCTCGATAAAGTCCAATCCTCGGCCTCGGCGCCGCGCCAGCCCCGAGCCCGGCCTCGCCAGAAAGTTGTGGTTGAGGCGGACGAGAACCTGGAGGGCGGCGAGGGGCCCCCTTCCGGAGGACGGGACGGTCCTGAGAACGGCAGCAGCGATCCCGTCGCGAGAGCCAAGGCCGCGAGGAAGGCGAAGCAGAAGTCCCTCCTGCACGTGGACTCAAGCACCATCGGCTCGTTCAGTCTCGAGGGCGAGCCGTCGACCTCGTTCGACTACGAGGAGAAGCAGCGCGAGGAGGCCGAGATGCAGCAGGCCATGAAGGAGGTGGAACGCCTGCGGCTCGAGATGCAGAGGGCGAACGAGAGGATACACATGGCGCACGGGGCGGATGTCGAGGGCACGGTAATCAAGAAGAAGACGACGAAGAAGAAGAAGATGATGACGACGGACGCGACGAAAGAGGAGGATGGTGCAGAGGGCACGGTGGTCAAGAAGAAGAAGAAGAAGAAGTCGACGGCGGCAGGAATGACTGAGGGAGTGAATGCGGAGGGGGCTGGTGGAGATGGGTTGGGGCAGACTGGGGCTCCGGCGGAGGGTGTTGTCGTGAAGAAGAAGAAAAAGAAGGTCGTAGCATCAGGGGGCCAGGAAAATGAGCAGGCGGTCTAGGGTTCAAAGGCGGAAGGCGAAGAAAGGGGGGCCTGTCTTTCCACTTGTATGTATATCAGATACCAAAGGGGGAAAGAATCGTAATGGCATGACGGAGGGGGATGGTTGGAATCATGCAAAAAACACGACAATGATGCCTCTCGGTCTCTGCGATGATGAAAAAGACCATCTTCATTGCCAAGGGGGGGAGGCGCAATGATCATGAATAATGCCCTCCGATCTCGATGAAAAGACCATATTTGGAATTGCAAAAGTGGACATGAGGCTTATCTCATGCGGACTTGTGTGCTCTATTCAACAAAGAAAGAAGAGAAAAAGAGAGAGAGGAAACGGGGGAAAATAAGAAGAAGCAACGACATCCATGAGGCTCTGCGTATTCATGAGGCTCTGTACCCATATCCATGAGGACCTACTCGGTGCTGGTATCGAAAACCCGGTGAGTCCTTGCAACCCCCACCCCCCTCCCGCTGACCTTCAAGCTCTTGATCTTGGTATTGTAGCTTGGCATTTCTTCTTGTCCCGCGCGCATGGAAGGAGACACACCAAAGATAAGAGCAAAAAAAAAGGGGATTTTGAAAATTTCAGTACTATACTGCCCTGAGATCGTTTCCTCCTCTTCTTTTTCTCCTCTCCTATATCTTGCTCCTCCTCTTTCCCTCGTATTTGTCTTCCTCTTGTCTTCTTTATGTATTTGGCTTCTTCGTCTGTCTTCGTGTTCTTCGTCTTCTTCGTCTTCTTTTGGATTCCTCCTCCGTCTCGCATCATGGTGTGAAGGTGAGGAGATATAGATAGTATGGGAAGTCGGTGGTTCGGTATTCTTCATGACCCATCATCGTAGGCACATTGGGGAACACATGGATCTTGGTTGTGGGGAACATGTCTCGCGAAAGGGGGGAAGGAAGGCTTGGTTCGGACGATTTCTCAAAAAAGGGGTGTCGGGAGCATGGGTTGTGGATGGGGAAAACCCGCGACGGACGGAACTACTAGTCGTCCATGGGCTTGTCCTCCAGTGTCACGCCCCGGGGGCTCGACTCGCGCGGCGGCGTCGCCGCTATCCGTCTGCCGCCGATGAACTTGGTGCCGCTTACCCTGCCGATGCTGTCGCGCTTCGTCTCCGCCGCGGGGACGTCGGGCGTGGCACCGGCCGCGCCGCCATTGGTAGCAGCGTCTGCAGGAGCCGAGGATGGGGTGGGGCCGGCGGGGGCCGGGGCGGCACCGTCTGGGTTGGGGACCTCGAGGCTGGACCGCTTGATGGCGTTGAGGCTGCCCATGCTGCCGCGCTGGCGATCCGAGGACGGCGGGGAGGCGTGCACGGGGAAGCGAGTCTCGGGGCCGCCGCTGCTGCGATCCCGGCGGTGGCCGAAGGCGCCGGGCGCAGGGCTCATGTTGCGGCCGCGCGAGGCGTTGGCCTTCTCGAGCAGGGCGCGGTTCCGCTCCTCCATAAGAGCTTTCCTATTGCTCTCGTCGGTGCTGACCGCGCGGGGCCGGTTGGCCGTCACGGAGGAGGAGTGGCTCAGGGTGGACATGCGCTTGAGCTCGTTGAAGATGGCATCCTTGTGCGCGAAGAGGTCGCAGACGAGGCGAATCGAGTGCTTCTCCTCCATGGTCAGGGACGTTTCCGTCCGGGGCCGTAGGATGCAGGTGGACAGCGAGGAGGCCAGGTTGGAGACGAACTCCTTGTCGGCCGAGGTGAGGTCGATCAGCCGCGTGAAGTGATTCATGCAGGCGTCCAGGGTGGCAATGTTGGTGAGGCGCAGCTGGGAGAGGGTCTGCTGCAGGACGACGACGCGGGAGGACTCCGAGCTTTCGGCGGCGGGGGTGCTGTAGATGGTCCGCACAATCTCGTACACGTGGGAGGACACGATGGAGTCTAGCAAAGCACGCTTCTGTTAGTCGTCTCTACTTGAAGGAATATGCAAGAATTGTAGCATGGAGGCTCTCTCACACTCCCGCGCGAAAAGAGGCAGGACTCACCTGGCAGTTCGAGGAGGTAGAGCTTGAGGAGACAGGCGACTGTCGGGACGTCAAACTCATCAAAGACCTCGGGCGCAACGGGCTTGCCGTCGTTGATCTTGGCCCGGAGCTTGTGCACCTGGGCGAGGGGAACGTCGACCAGCCAGACGCCGCGTCTCGCCTCGTCGCCCTCGAGATCGGGGTAGTGGTTGTCGAGGTAGGTGAGGATGGAGGTGATGATGATGGGGATGCGCTTCTTGTCGGCCCTGGCGCGGGCCTCGAGGTCGACGCCGAAGGTCTGCTCGTCCACCTTGTTGTAGTAGTTCTCATAGACGACCACCTTGGGGATGAAGCTGCCCGTGCGGTAGTTCTCGAGCAGGTAGCGCAGGTCGCCGGCCGGCTGGACGGTCTCCTGGAACAGCATCATCTTGTCGACAGTGGACTGCAGGCTGGGGATGACGTTGCCGACGGTGCCAGCGAAGTCGAGGACGACGGTCTTGATGGCCTTGAGCCTATCAAGCTCGCATCGCTCGAGGAACTTGAGGTTGATGAAGATGCTCTGCTCGAGCTCGCAGCGCAGCTCGTCGAGCTTGCGGACGCCGGCCTTGTACTTGTCGTCGGCCTCGCGGGCCTCACGCTGCATCCTGCGGGCCGGCGTCTCGTTCGGGTTGGAGTTGCCGAGGACGTTCCAGCCCGACAGGTATTCACTGACGGTGCCCACGACGGGGGAGGACTCTCCGCTGTCCGCACCGGCGGAGGGCATAGAGAAGGTCCGGCTGAGCGGGCTCTTCTTCTCGGGGATGCCGGCGAGCTGGAAGGCCTTGGGCCTCCACTGGTAGGAGAACTTGGAGCTGTTGGCGAAGTTGTTGCCGACGTTTCCGACGAGGCGCAGCATGCCGTTGGAGACGAGGTCCTGGCCGATGCGCTCGGCGTAGCTGACGCTGGTGGAGCCCATGCTCCGCTGGAGATACTCGACGATGTCGGAACCGGTCGAGGTGTTGAGGTAGGTGCCGAGGATGGCGACCTTTGTCTCGCCCATCTTGATGGTGGAGAGCATGTGCGACAGGATCTTCTTCATCTGCTCTGGCTGATAGACATCGTCGCCGATTTCGTAGACCTCTTCGCTCTCGGGCTCCGCCTCCTTGAGGGGCTGTACCTTGATCTCGGGGATGGCCTGCTGCTGCGCCTGCTTGGGGCTCGACTCGGATTCGGGAAAGGCCAGCTTGTTCTCCTCCTCGAGGTCCTCGACCAGCCTGCACTTGTTGAAGTAGTTGGATCGCAGCTTCTTGACGGCATCCGCCTGTCGATCGTGGATCTTGATCTTGGCCTGGAGGACGTCCTGGGAGTCCTGGACGCGGGCTTCGTGGGCGTCGCACCATCGGGAAAAGGGGAGGACGACGAGGTCACGGATGTTCTGGGCGATGCGCAGGTGGCTTCGGGAGGCCTCCTGCATCTCGGAGCGCATTCCATCGTAGGCCTAGAAGAAGAGAAAAAAGGGGTGAGAAAAAACAAAAGGATGGTCGGGAAAATCGAGGCCAACAACATCATTCCACCCGCTTCGCCAAAGCATCACCTTTTGCCCTTTCCCATTTCTCCTCCCCCCCCACCCCCCCCCCCCACAACCCCCTCGCCCTCCCACACTCACTCCACCCCATCCCGTCCCCCCCACCACTGACATGCACCTTCGTGCGTCGCGCATCCCTCGCCTTTCACTGGCGCAGGGCATTGTGC
>NIGD01000003.1:1836533-1889439 GCA_003055185.1 Escovopsis sp. TC
ATCCTTAACCCCCTCCCCCCCCCCCCCGCCTGCCCCGCCCTCCCTTCTCTCGCCCTCCGCCTGCCCCTCCCCCCCCCCCCCCCCCCTCGGAAGCTTCGTCTCAACCTGGCATAGGCATTGATCGCAGACGCGCATCGCCCCGCTATCGTCCCTTCACAATGGCCAGCTTCAGGTCCCTCTTCACGACCGCCCTACTCTTCGTGGTAGGGCTGGTCCTCTTCGCGCAGAACGTCGAGGCTCTCCGGGGCCCCAAGATCACCCACAAGGTCTTCTTGGACATCGAATTCGAAGACGGCCAGTCCGGCCAGGTCGTCATCGGCCTCTACGGAAAGACCGTGCCCCGCACCGTCGAGAACTTCAGGGCCCTGGCCACCGGCGAGAAGGGCTTCGGCTACCAGGGTTCCGGCTTCCACCGCATCATCAGGCAGTTCATGATCCAGGGCGGTGACTTTACCAACCACGACGGCACTGGTGGAAAGTCGAGTATGTCACCCTCCATTCCCCTCCTCCATATTCCCTTTGGCCAAGATTTCCCTTGAAGGAGAGCAATGGACTGATCCGCATTTTGTTTTCTTCTGGTGATGATCAGTCTACGGCAACAAGTTCGAGGACGAGAACTTCAAGATCAAGCACTTCAAGCCCTACATGCTGTCCATGGCCAACGCCGGCAAGGACACCAACGGCTCTCAATTCTTCATCACCACTGTTGTGACCTCGTATGACGCCCCTCCTATTTTCCTCCCTCAGGCTCCCCATCACCCCACCCCTTCTTCCCCCAACTTGGCACCGCGACGCTCAACTCACACCCCTCCTCTCCTCAGCTGGCTCGACGGCAAGCACGTCGTCTTCGGCGAAGTCCTTGAGGGTTTCGATGTCATCGACAAGATCGAGAAAGTCAAAACCATGCCCGGCGACAAGCCCGTCGATCCCGTCACCATCGTCAAGAGCGGCGAACTCGAGGTCCCTCCCGAAGGTATTCACATCGAGCGCGAGCTTTAAAAAAAATCCCGAGGAGAAAAAAAACGAGTAGAGAGAGGATGTGTGTGGAAAAGTCGTCTCGTCCGCACGGCATGCTGATAAGCTTCGCCTCGTGCCTCCAGAGCTGCTCGACGATGGCGACGCGGCCGCAGCGACCGCGCTGCCCGATCTGGTTGCGCCCGTCGAGTCGGAGTCGGAGTCGGTCGGGTGGCACTGGGCGACCAAGTTGATCCTGTTGGGAATTTTGGGCGGCGCCGTTGCCTTTATTGTCCGCGTCGTCAAGAAGCAGGATGTAGTTCGCTACAAGAATCTGGCCTAAGCCTCGAAAGAAGGCGGGTTCAATGACTACATCTACTGCTGCTGCTGCTACTGGTGCCGCATATACTGCCTTTGATGAGCCGACCAGGACATGAGACCAATCTCGGATGAAGCATACTTGTAAGGAGAAGAGAGAGTAGTGTCAAAGAGGCAATCGGCTACAATCCCATCTGTGGCTACAAAAAAGTTGGCAGTTCGTCGTCGTGCGCGTCGTGGACGCTGGGAAATCCATCCTCGTAGTGACATCCATCGCTGTCGCGCATCCTCACCCCCTGTCACGTGGGGACGATTTTTGGTGCGCAAAATTTGGACGGCGCTGCCTTGTGACATCAGACCACGGACAACGACTCGAGACAGCAAGTCGCGTGAAAGATTGACAGACCATCTTTCTTTTTTCACATTTTCTCTTTTCATACGGAGTAATCTTTCCTCATCGATATCCAGGCCCCAGTCTCAAAACCCACAGACTTTTTCAAATCCCTGGCAGACGGCTTCACCACTCCTCGCTGCCCCTACTGCGTAGTCCAACGAGATCCCTCGACCAGCCATCGCGATGAAGGTCCTCAGCCTCAACTTCCTCACCTGCGCCGTCAAGGCCTGCAAGAGCTCGTCCAACTCCTACCCGCTGCATCCCAAGGACGCCGAGCTTGTCCAGGACGACATCGAGCTCAACGCCGACATGCTGCTCAACATCCTGCCCCGCCTGGACTGGGATGCGCTGCGGACGACATCGTCTGAGGTGAGTTGAGTGCCTGAGATGAGCCCCTCACCACCCCTCTCAAAGAGCTCGAGGAGAATGGTATACAGTGAAAGAGAGAGAAAGGGGAAAATGGGGCGATGAAGAAACGGAGAAGAGCTAGGATGAGATATAGAAGAGGAGACCCGAGAAGAAGAAGAAGAAGAAGAAGAAGAAGAAGAAGAAGAAGAAGAAGAAGAAGAAGAAAAGAGTTGTTCAACTTGGGAGACGGCAAAAGAAAACAGCAATACAGGGGTCTGGCGCTGACCCAAACTCTTCGCTTGAACAAGCTCGGCTTTCCTCAACTGCCGGAACAGCCCCCTACGCAGGAGGAGTTGAAGGCCAACGAGGCGCTCCTCAAGGACCTCCACCACCTCCTGATAGAGACGCAGATGTCCGAGGGCAAGCTCATGTGTGCCAATTGTGGGCATGAGTACGCTGTCAAGGAGGGAATCACGAATTTCCTGCTCCCTAGTCATTTGGTCTGAGAGGGGCGCATTGGGGGTGTTCGGGGTTCGTTCACATGGTAGATACTCCGTAGGATCCGTCGAGTTGGGCTGGCGTCCTCGATTTTGAGGCCTGCTTTGGTTTCGGGGTCCTCCTGCGTTTTGATGCATTGGCTTGGAGAGTTGGAGTTCCTGGCGTTACGTCTGTTCATTAAAAATTCGAGGAAGAGAAGAAAGCATCTATATGTATTTATAGACCAAAAGGCTGGCAAGGAAATGGGGAACACGTATGGAATATTCTGGATGCCTCATGGATCGATGATCCCCGAGCTCCTTGAAGCGCGAGCGCATTTGGACTTGTAAAATCAAGCAATCTAAAGCCGACGAATCACCGACAGGTATAATACAGGATGCCGGGGCTATCTTTCCCCCGGGTTTCAAAAACAGGTCGATCTCAACATCATCCGCGGATGGCGCATCACTGCGTCTTCCTCTGCACCGCGGGACCCATATCCTTGTCAAACGCGCCGTACGAGACCTCGAGGCTACCGAGGGCTCTGAGCCCAGTGCCCAGGATGGAGAGGAGCACGATTGCGGTAATGATGGCCGTGAAGATGCCTTGCGAGGTGTCAGACTTGTGTCGTGTCAACGAGGAGAGGAGGGAATCCAGGGATTGCATACCGGGCGTGAAAAATTGGTATTTCTCGAACAGTGGGAGGTTGTCCCATTCGGTCCTGTTCTTCTTCTTCTCCTCGGAGACGGGCGCCTCCTGTCGCCTCCGGAGCTCGGATTGGAAAGGGACCTCAAAGTCCGCCTCGTAAAGGGGCTCGTTCGGCGCGGAGAGGAAGATCACGGTGAAACTGTCGCCTTGTGTGACGGCCTCCAGTCGGTCGGCTAGGATGGCGTCTGCATGAGCAAAAGAGAGTGTCATGGTTAGTGAACGCCCAATTTGGAAAAGGAGGATTTTGCTGGCTTTGCGTACCGTTGTTGGCGAGAGTCGAGGCTCGGTCCTCGCCGGACAGAGAAGACAGCTGGAGCTGGTCGACCTTGACGGCCTTGCCTTGCTTCGAGCACGCTCCCTCGATGTGCTCCGCCAAGCCGAGGTCTCCCAGCTCACCGAGGACCTCCGAGACCGTGTATGTCCCCTGGACGCGGGAGTCGCGGGAAAGGCGGCAGAGATGGGGCAGGGCACAATAGTCGGATTGGCGGAGGTCGGCGGCACTCAGGCCGGGCTGCAGGACGACGAGGTAGTCATTGGTAGGGCATTGAGAGAGGACGTCTTTCGTAAATTGGAGGACCTGGGAGCTCGGCTGGATCTGGTCCGCGCTGGAGACATCGTGGAACCTGCGTGCGCACCGCTCGTCAGCTTTTGAAAAGTCCCCATTCTCAGCATCATCATCAGCAGCAAGCAGCGGAAGGAAGAGGAGGAGCTGGAGGAGGAGCGGATAGTATGGTGGAATCTCGGCAGCCATGGGATGGAGTGGTTGAGGTGGGTCGTTACTGACCTGGACGTGGAGAGCAACGCCCACGGCGAGGCATCGGAGAGCGCTGTCGCAGCTCCGGAGAGCGCGAGAAGACCGGCGACAGTCGGGAGATGCATGACCTGGTGTCGCAAGATGGGTGTGGACAGTCTTGCCTCGGTCGCGGATGGGATGGGAGAGCAGAAGCTCGTTGCCCTCGAATGACGACGGGTGGTGTTTGGAGACGACGGGACAGAAGCGTTCACCCGTCCACCTCGAGTTAGGTAAGCGGCCTTGCTGACATCAGTCGTTGTCGTCGTCGGGAGAATGACGAGGGGCCTAGAAAAGGTAAATTAAGTGCTGTGTTAAGGGAAAGGTTCCTATCTCTAAGAGGGCCTAGTAGGCAAGCTATCTGCTTCCCCTATCATCGGGATAACGTTCCTCTAGTCCTAGACCTGTCCCTAACACCTCCCCTACTAACAAGAAGCTAACCCTAGCTTTAAATTAACGCCTCTTGTCTCTATAATTAAGGCGCAACCTTATCTTCGTAGGTTTCCTTCGTAAAAGAGGAAGCTAAGCCTTTAAAGGTATCGTAGCTTCTAGGCAAGAAAAGAAACAAGACCTATCTGTTAACGTACTACTACCCTTTGCCCCTCCTATTATTACTCTACGTACTATTACTTACTTTGCCCTTCTTAAGTTCTTTGTCCTTAATCTCCTTCCCTTACTTCCTTATTTCTTCCTTCCTTTATAAGCCTGCAATAGCTGCCTCTACAGTAAGGTCTCCTCCGTCTTCTTATTAAGCAAATATCCTGTTCTTTGCACAAAGTGCTTTAGAGCATCCTTATAGATTATAACGTCTTTAGCCTCCTTTAATAAGGAACTATTAAGGTTCTCTAACTTAAAGGACGCCCTTCCTACCTTTTCCTTTACTTAAAAGGGACCTCTCTACCTTGCCTTTAGCTTTGCAAGCTTCCCTTCTTATACTACTATAACAAGATCCTCTCTAGGCTTAAATGTCTTTCTTATCCGCTGTAGGTAGCGATCCTTTTTTACTATAGCTCTCTCCTAATTATCTCTAGCTACAGCTTAGTATATCGCCTCTAATCTCCTTATATACGTCGTTACTAGATTAGCATATACTTAGCTAACTAGCTAGTTCTTTACGTTTATAGCTCGCTTTACAGCAGAAACCCTACCCTACCCTACAAAAAGAGATTAAAGCGTAGACCGATCCTATGTACTAAAGAGGATCTCGTAAAGTATATAGCTAAGGGCCTTAAGATGTTAGTTATTAATGTCGCAGGTAGTCTTGTTAATGTTGGCAGGAGTGTCCTATTCTATCTTCTCTTTTTCCGAGAGTCTCTTATTCGTACATGTCTGCCAAATCCGATTCGTGATCTCGACCATGCCGACATAGGCGAGATTCATGTTAACGGAACCTAGTAGGGGGACTTTATTGTCCTTTACTAACGGGTTACAAAGGGTTTTAAGGATAGCTAATTCCTATAGCTAGAGCTACTTTTCCCTAGGCACTTCGCAGGATAGGGCATAGTAGCTAGCAATTCTATAGCGGAAGTAGACTGGGTTATAAGTTAGTATAGTCGTAGACCTATTAACGTAGCTGTTCTTTGATTTAGTCCTTAGCTTAAGTTATAGAAAAGCTAGATTCTATAAATTCTAATTACAGTTAGTGTTAGTAATGCTATTAGTATAAGGCTTAGTGTTCTAGCTATTGCTACTAAAGAAAGGGCAAAAGTAGATGTTTCTTGCCTTTTAAGCGTTAAAGTTGTTGTTAAGCGTAGCATTATTTTATACGTCGCTAAAGGGTTATTGCTAAACGGGCTGCTGCTGCTATAGCTAGACGGGCAGTTGCTGCTATAGCTAAATAGGCGGTTACTGCTGTTGTTATTAAACGGCAGGTACGTAAGTTAAGGCGTACGTATAGTCTAAGGGTAGAGAGATGCTTACTAAGCTAAGGGACTAATGCATAAACTGTTGTTGTGCTAGTATAAGCATGTTCTACGCTGCTGCTAATAGGTATCTATTAACGAAGGAGGCAGGTACAGCAGTAAGATTAATTTAATATTAACTAGCTAGGAATTAGGCAGGGTCTATGCTAGTTACGTTATAAATAGCCTTTGTATACAATCTAAGGAGGTTCTTTAATTAGTTAGCTTTATTAACGCTCTTCTAGGCTTCTAGGACCTTTTGTGCTTTCTAGATAGTAGACACAGTGTTAGCGACGCTCTTGCGGCTAAGGGCTCTATAGGAGATAGCTTTAGACTAGAGTTCTTAGTTATATATACCTTTAATAACCTTACGGATTATTTTAATAAGGTAATTTTCTTTAAGTCGTAAAAGGTTAAAGGTAGATGCAAAGGTATCTGTTAAGCAGTCTTAAGCGCTTTCTTGTTTTATAATTTTAATAATCCTCTTAAAGTATTTCTCTAAGGACTTGTTAATAGCTTACAGTAACTTTAGGTGCTTTAAGGGAAAGAGGGGCTTCTTAGCAGTAAGGTTTAGTAAGAATTCTTTAACTAGGATAGCCTTAAAGCGCTTTAGGTTAACGTTTATAGCCTTATCGTCTTAGGCCTAGCGCAAGAGGTAGCAGAAGGTTAAATTACTATTAGCGAAGTTAGCTACGCGTCCTTTTAGCATAAAGTTAATCGTAGTAATCGTTAGGCTAGGCTGCTTAGTAGAAGGGGGGGACGTAATGTAGGTACAGGAGACCCTTTTAAGCTATCTTTTAATAGGTCTACCTCCCTTAAAGGGGGTAACTAGTGCAAAAACGTATCTAGACATCGTTATTCCTAGGGTAAGCGGGCAGGTGTTAAAGTAGCTCGTCCTAATAAGGTTGTGTATTAAGTCTATTAAGGCGTTATTAGACTTAGTATCGCTTTCTCTAGACGTCCCCTGCTTTTAATTTTTAATTAGCTAGATACTGTCGTATAGTAGGTTTAACGGGCTAGGGCTAAGCTCTTAGCTAATTAGAATATTTAGATTAATTAGCGAAAATCCCTTAAGTTCTGTTACTTCCTTGTCCTAGGCTAAGAATCTCTTGCTTATAAGGGCTGTTAGTGTTTAAAGGTATATAAGCTTAGCTGTAAGCTTAGCGTTCCTATAGCTTTTTAAAAAAAAGGGGAGGTTGCAAAGATAATAAAAGAAGAGAAGTTAGCTAAGGAAGATAAGGGCAGGAGGCGTAGCCTTATAAATATAAAGCTTATAGGCTTAAGACAAAAGGATAACAAGGAGTAAAATTTATAGGAAGAAGAGCGTATAACAAAGGCTTCCTTATAAGGGGGGGGCATAAGAAATAAGATTTAATAATAGGGTAAAGGTAAACGGGTATAGATAACGAAAATAAGGGCTATAGCACAAAGCTCCTTAGGCGATTAGGATTACAGCTTTTAATTAAGAAAAACAATCTTAATTAAGACGATTAAAGGGGTAAGAGACAACTTAGGCTTAAGCTTTTAGGATTAACGCAATCCCTATAGCTTGCACTAAAATAACAAGGGGCCTAGAAAAGGTAAATTAAGTGCTGTGTTAAGGGAAGGGTTCCTATCTCTAAGAGGGCCTAGTAGGCAAGCTATCTGCTTCCCCTATCATCGGGATAACGTTCCTCCGGTCCCAGACCCGTCCCTAACATCGGGCAAAGTCTCGTTTTGGAGAACGGCGATGCCGCAGTCGCATTCATGCACACCTTGGCGATACGGGATGGACTTGAAGTTGGCTGATTGTCGGATCGCGCCTGCGGAGATGAAAGGTACCTGCTGGTGCCGCGGTCTGCCGTAGCAATTTGCAGGTACATTCGATCTCGGCGCGGGTAGCAGAACGCCAAGTTGGAAAAAAAGTTCCGAATCTCGAGATCTTCAGGACAACGCCGGCAGCTCGACAGGACCCTTGCGACAAGGCTGATGATCTACTGTCTCGTGAACGCTTTGAACAGTCTTCCTCTGATCACCATTCTCCCCTTTTGATTTTCTTCTTGGCTGCCTATTGGTTTCCCCGTGGCCATGTTCGCAAGGCCAAGACCAAAGAAAAGCATCCTCCCTCCGCCGAGCCACAAGCGCAAGCAGTCTGCCATCGAGGAGGTCAGCTTCGACTTCGATGCTCGGCAAGAATACCTCACAGGCTTCCACAAGCGCAAGCAGCAGAGAATAAAGCACGCCCAGGAAGAGGCCGCGAAGAGAGCCCGCCAGGAGAGGCTCGAGACCCGCAAAGAGGTATGCCTACCATGAATACCTTCTTCCTGGATACCCACCTCCTACTTTCTTGCCTCCCCTTCTGCTTTTGCTTTTGTAGCCGCGGGAGGAATGCTCACATGCCCGTCATGGGGGACCTAGATCCGAGAAGAGCGCCGCCGTGACGTCGAGGAACACGTCAAGAATGTCAACAAGCTGCTGCGAGAGGCCGGCGCGATAGCGCCCGAGAGCGACGAGGATGGCAAGGACGGGAATGGGGAGAAGGCTGAGGAGGAGTGGGGGGGCTTCCCTGACCAGCCTGACAACAACATCATCGACCAGGAAGACGAATACATAGACGAGGATCGATATACGACGGTAACGGTGGAAACGGTATCCGTCTCCAGGGACGGGCTGGAGAAGCCGGAGCGCAAGACGGATGGAGAAGAAGATGACACACAGGGGAAGGAGCCGGAGGCAGATCCTACGCCAGCGAAAACGCATCCGCCCAAGAAGAAGAAGCAGAAGTTTCGATACGAGACAAAATTTGAGAGACAGGTCACGGAGAGGAAGCAAAAAGCGAAGAACAGGTCGCGGAGACCATGACCGAATGCTTCTTTCTTCATCTCCTCTGGGGAGTCAAACAGCGTGACCTCTCACGGCTTGTACAGCCAAGCTTTTCCCGGCCGGCGCCATGCTCGTCTTCTTCACCATGCGTCAACAATTTCGAAGGCTCCTTGCCGAGAGCAAGAGTGTTTCGGAAAGAAATATCTTGGAACACTATGGCGCCAGCAAATGCTCGCCTCCTGCGACATCTCATTTCGCACTCAATGTCACTGTTATCCGCCAGTCTGCTGCCTCGCCACACTGTGCTATGAAACGAAACCGCACCTTGTGCCTCTCGAGATGATCAGGGTGCCGATGCAAGACATCTACATGCTCGCAAACTCGGCCTGCATGTCGTCCACTTCCTTCTGTAGCTTCATATATTTCTCGAGCAGCTCCTCGTACCTCTTGTCCTGCTGCTCCCTCTCATTTTCGAGGGCTTGGACCTTGCGATCGGAATGGTCGAGTCTCACGTCAGTTTGTCGGAGCCTGCGTGTGCCGCCAATGATTAGTCTCTGAGCGTTTTCGAGTGCATGCCTTTTAATGCTTCCCGGGAAGACGTACTTCTCATTGCATTCGCGCAGGTTCTTGTCGGCCTCCTCAGCCTCCTCCTCGAGGAGCTGGCACCGCCTCTGGAGTACCTCGGTCTGGGTGCCATGGGTTTGGCTGTCGTCGGCGGCCTTTTTGAAGTTCTGAACGGCCTCCTCGAGCCTCTCGACCTCGGCCTCGAGCATGCTGACCTTGTGCTGGAGAGAGGTGATCTCCTGCTCCTTGGCGAGGTTTTCGTGCTCGAGGAGCTTGAGCTTGGCCAAGAGCTCCTCGATCCTGGCGTTTGCGTCGTCGATCTCCTGGCGGAGGTGGTTTATTCTCTATAATTCAGACAAGTCAGCTGTCGTGCACGGGGGGGCGCGTGGGAGCGTGACCGGAAGCCGCCCCTTGGATCTGGCGGTCGAGAGCTGACGCGGACGGCTCAAGATGCAGGCGGCTGGGAGGGGGATCACAACTGACCTCCTTGACGCGGTCCATGATGGAGTGAGTGTGAGGGGTCTGGTTTTGGATCGGCGGCTTGATGGTTTCGGGCGAGAACGAGGGAATGTTGCGTGATGCCGGGTTTGAAACGATTGAGTCAGGCCTGAGGTGATTGTTGGAGACGTGAAGTCGTACGGAATACGGAGGAGGTACGGTATGTACATGTAGTAGAGACAAGACGAGAGGAAAGGGGGGTGGGGTAAGAACAGATGGCGGACTCGACCTGGTCAATGGACCCTGCGGGTGCCCCTCCAAGGACGTACGCCCAGTGGTCGTACCAGTACCAGCGCCGTACGGAGAACAAGTACCGCCACTGGCAGCACCTGCAGCGCCCGCCCGGCCACTGAGGCTTACGAGAGGACACAATAGATCCCATTTGAACGGCCTCTTGTGCCATTATAAGGGTGTGCAAGGACGGCCCAGCAAGCACAGGTCAGTACATGCGTCTCGTACTCCGTCCATCCATTGCAATGGATGGAATGGATCCATGTACTCCGTACTCCGCATGACTCCGTAATTTGTTCATTGTCCTGGGGCATTCCTTCTCCTCCATGATGACTGGAGGTGCGTTCTCCGTACGGAGTACATTGCTTAATCCTCGATACAAGTTCCGGTACAAGAAATGGCATACAAACCTGAAAGTCGTGGTAGAATTGATTCCACCGTGGAAATGATGCTATATGATCGTTCCCCATTCAATTGAAGGCAAAGCAAGTCCTGGGAAATAAATGAACCCGGGGATATGAGGAAAACCTTGTCCCAGTGCAGATGTCGGCACTCCGAGTCGACATCACGGGTGTCTCTTCGCATCTTCAGGGAGAACTTGAATGGAGGGGACTCGTTTAGGCAGGGATCGATGTTGCCCCGCCAACCGGGCTAGAATGAATTCCGCCCTCCAGCGCATCATAACATCGGACTTGCCCAGCATGCCAATCCACATGTACTAGACAGCTCTTCCCCAGCCACGACTTGCAAGCGAATCGACCGCGAAGATGAGCCTCGAGTAAGAGATATCAGGGTTCGAACCTCAATCAGTCCTCAAACGACCTTCTTCCCGGCATATTCCATTTCATAAACTTTTCATTCGATCTATTAAGCAGGACGTCAGTCGAGGTCCTACCCTTGGGAACGCACGATGCTTGCCGCCCATCGCGACCAGGAAAACGTGGTCTACAGCCGCCAGGTGCCCACGAAGCAAGCGCCGAAAACCCCGGGCCCCAGGTTCCCCAAGACGCCGTCAGGGTTCGGCCGGCATGACGAGAATGCGCTGGGCACGCTGGGAGCAAAGGGAGCGGCTGGAGATGGAAAGTCCCTCGTGAAGGGCCTCGGCGCGAGCCAGATGGCCATCACGCCCATGGGTGGGTGCTTTTGATCGCCACAGAAGTATGTCGCCAGAAAGCTGACTGGCAAAAGCGCCCCATACTCGAGCCGTGCTGGGGGACAAGACAACGAACGCCAAGGCGAGGACTGGTCAAGGCAAGAACGGGGGCCCGAAGGGTTTCGATAAGAGCCAACCACGACTGTCCCCCGTCCGACGACACAAGGCGAAGCCAGCGAGCTCCAGAAAACTCTTCCTCGCTGCGCCTCAAGAGGTCGAGCCGGAGCACGACGAGCCGGAGTACGCGCCACCTCGACCGAAGGACCTGCCCTACCAGTCCGATGTGCTTCCTAAGGGGGGCCTGTCCTTTGAGGGAATCAAGAAGGGAAACCTCTTGAAGGGCTACTATCAGCATTTCCACCACGACGTGGACGATCGCGGCCTGTCTCGCTACGACAGGCTCCTCAACGACGAGATGACTGCGGTTCTGGAGGAAGCGGTGCAGCGAAACGACGAGCAGACAGATAGATTCTCGTGGGGCATCGATGCCATCCTCGAGGAGCCGCAGCAGGAGACGAGTGGAGAGGCCAGACAGCCACAGGAGGTCAGCGCCAGGATTGCGCCTCTGGGAAGGGACGCCTCGATCACATCCCGCCATGCGGCGGCCGCACTGGCGATGCAAGCACCCAATTCGAGGAACGTCTCCGTGACCAAGACCCGATCGGCGCCTTCGACAAAGGAACCATGCGATCTAGTCTCGAGCGCACACATAGGCACCACGATTGGAGAGGCCGCGTCCAGGACATCGATCGGGTATGCTAAGGGCAGGTCCACATCGTCAGTCCTTCGTCCGCGCGAGGAGACGTCCGAGAGCTTCTCGGCTCGAGCAAAGAGGGTCGTCCCGATCATGGGTGGCACCGACACGCCACTGACAATGACGCCTTGTCTCTCCCGGAGCGGTCCGGCTGATGACGGGTCTGCAGACGACGAGGTCCCTCGGCCCGCGTTCATGTCCATCTTTGACGGGGACTTTGACAACTACGACCTGGCGGGGATCTCTGTTCCTTTCGAGGAGTCTGATGAGGAGGAGTTTGAGCTGCGGATGGACGTTTGAGGCCTTTATGAAATCCCGCAGGAAAAACACAAGCAGCGCGATGGCCACTGAGATGAGAGAGAAGGCGTATGGAAAGACAATGATTCCTTATTCACCACTAGCGAAGGGGGGCGTTTGGGCTGACTTTGATGGCATGGGATTGAATCCCAGTGGTTCCTTGTTTTTCTTCTTCATGAGGGCGTCCTTGTATCTGTAGCGAGGGAGAAGATGGCTTTGTACAATGCCAACTACCAGGAGCGATGATTCATGATACAGCCAGTAATGATGGACCCTCATCCCCCTTCGAAATTCAAGGGGTTTACATGAATGACGATCCATTCCTTGAAGCTATCCCCATGCTCCGTCTTATCTGGCCTGCGTCGTTCTCTATCTTATCTTATCTGGGCCATCGCGAGTCGTCATCGCGAACGGCCGCCGGATCGCGGATCAACGTGGTCCCGCCCTCCGGGCTTTGGCCTCTCTCGGCCTCCCTCCGAGTCTGTCCAAGAAGCGTCGTCTCGTCAAATCAGTCCGAATCCAAACCCACTCGCACCTCCGCCGACTGGCCCGAGCTAACAAGGATCCTTTATTGTCCTTGCAACTCACTTGGCTGGCTGACTGACTTCCCACCATCTGACCCTTTCTTCACGGCATTTTTCTCGCCCATCAGCGCCCCCGAGACCTGACAGCAGGGCGCGTTCCCGGTCGCACTCGTGTCGCGCACACCCGGATTCTGCTGCCGCCGCTTTTGCTTCGCCCTCCGCCTCCCTCCCTCCCTCCCTCCCTCGCCCTCGCCGGAGCAGACGCCGCCTGCCGCCAAACGCCTCTGCCAATTGCTCGCCCGCCCCGGTCAGGGTCGCGTGAGTTGCGTGCGCGGCGCGTACCGCATCGGCGGCGACAGACGGGGAGGGGCCACCGACACCCAGACCAGGGCACTCAGGACACCTCCATTCATACATGTACCTCCCTTGGTAGTGCCTCTATCATGCATGGTGCATGCCACGGGATCCCGCACGAGGTATCATGATTGCTCCACGGCTCAAGAGATAGCAAGAGCGCATCGACGACACGATGACCCGTCAGCCTCATGGCGTGAGCTTCGCGCAGTTCTTCCCCAACGCCCCCCGAGTCAAGGCAGAGGCCACTCAGGGTCGTGGGGACCGGGAAACGGAACAGCAACGGAAACGGGAAAGGGATCACAATCACGAACACGAACACGAACACGAACACGACTCTCCCAGGCGCGAGTGCCAGACAGCTGATCCATCGTCGCAGGAGGCCGCCTCCCGGACCGATGCCGACGGGACGACGTCCTCCCAGCCCAAGACGCTCCAGGAGCCCGTTTGCTCCGAAGCCCCTCACCTTGTGGACGATAACGATTCGTCGCCGGGGGACATCCCCAGCACCGTTGGCTCGGCGACCTCTCACGCCAGCTCGGCCTCCTCTCTTTCCAGTCAAGCAGCGCGACCAAGCACGACCAAGACGTCTGCCTCTGCCTCTCACCCCACGACCGCAACAACCCCTTTTGCTCACAAAGACGTGCCCTCGGCCTCCAAGCCGCACGCCGTCCCCAAGTCCGACATGTCCATACCTTCGGCCACCGATCGTGCCGCCACCCATCCCTCTCAGAGCTCGTCATCATCCTCCTCATCTTCTTCTGCTCCCAGCCGCCGCGACAACCAACAGGATGGCCCTCGTTCGATTGATCGCGTCCACGCCCGAGATCCTGCGTTGCCCGTCAAGGGTTTCAAATGCACATATGACCCACTCATCGATCGATTGCGTAATAAGGGTGTGAGCAAAAGCGCGAAACCGGTGTACAAGGCATTCGGCTTGGTACGTATATATCATACAAAACTCCAGAACCTCCTTTTGCTCAAAAGGCGGGGTTCTGGAAGGGGAGAAAGGGGGAGGGGGGGGGGGGCGTGCGTCATTCATCTTGAGATTTTATGGCTAATCGTTTGGACAGGAAGATGACGCCCCCCCCGTGGACCCTCGCCTTGCCAAGGCTGGAGGCAGGTTGGGATATATCAACACCGACTATTATTTGCCGAAAGCACGTCTACGTCACGCCCCCGAAAATCTCAAGCCGTATCCTTATGACCCAAAGACCTCGATCGGCCCTGGACCCCCGACCCAGATCCTCGTCACTCGGTACAACCCTCTCGTCTCATTTCATAAGGTCACGGCTATCTTCGCGACGTTTGGCGAGATCGCCGAAAGCAGCAACAAGATGCATCCAGAGACCGGGAGCTATCTCGGCTTCGCAACCATCCGTTACCGCGATTCGAAGCGTCCCGATCGTCCACGCGTCTCCGCGATCGATGCCGCTAGAAGAGCCGTTCGCACGCGGGGAATCAAGGTCGATGCAGACATTGTCAAGGTTGAGTTCGATCCAGAGGGCCGCAAGAGCCGACGCATGCTGGAAGAGCACTTGCGAAGGGAAAAGGAGAAGTCCACGAACGAGCCGCGACTCAAAGGTCCGCCAACGGGCCCCAAGTCGGCAGCCGTCGCCGGTTTCGCTCGACCGCCCCCGACAGGACCGAGGGGCCCCACGGCCCCGAGACCGGTCGCGGCGACATCCGTCTCTGCGCCAAACGCGCCACCGACCTCGCGGCCACCTGCTTCTGTCGAGACGCAAATCATCGCGGGCCAGCTTGTGAATGAACCGTATATCTTTGTGGGGAGCGAAAGCGTCCCAACCCTACCTAGCATTATACCACACATGAAAAAGCGACTCAAGAATTATGGCCTCGACGATATCCGACTCGACAAGACGGGCTTCTATATCATATTCGGTACCTCTGCCACGGGGAGATCTGAGGCAGAGAGATGTTTTCGGGCTGTTAATCACACCGAATTCTTCAACTACAATATGGCTATGCAGCTCTGCCTTCCGCGACACTTCTTTGCTGGTTCTTCGCGGAAGGCTAGTCCCAGCCCGGAAAACCCTGAGACTACAGATCTGGACCGAAGACGCCGGGAGGATGAGGCCGATCTCGAGGAAGAGAAGCGACACAGAGCCAAGAATTTCGACCCTGTCATGGAAGCCGTCGAGGTCGTCAGGCGAGAGATGACGGAGCACCTCATCAGACACATCCACACCCAGGTTGCCGCGCCGGCCCTGAACGATTTCCTCGACCCCGCCAATCATATCGCGAAGCGACGGAAACTCAACATCCTGCCGCCGGAAGCCGACGACGACGATTTGAGCGATGACGGCGACATCGGCGCCGGAGGAGCAGACACGCCGAATTCGAGGGCAGACCCCATCGAACGACGCACGAGCCGATTCGAGCCGAAGGCCCTGCCCAAGATCCGAAAATCGAAGATCAAGGGCCAAGCCCACCGCAGTGCATTCGTCGATCCATTTGCTCGAGAGCGGGGCGTGGCGGCCCGGGCCGCAATTCGTTCTCTACATCACCGACTCAAGAGCCTCGAAAGCGATTCTGAATCGGACGACGATATAGATACAAGGGTGCTCCGTGCTCGAGATACTGGATCTCGTGCCCGAAGCCACCTCAGCAGCGATGATGAAGCTTCCAAGGACGAGTTTACTTCCTGGGGCCCGCTTGAGGATGATTCCATGACAGACGCTAGCTTCGCGGTAGCAGATGGCTCTCTCCTCAAGAAGCGCAAGCTCGAGGCTGCGATGGACACGGCTCTCAAGCGTCAGAAGAAATTAGACGAAGAATCCCGGGGCAGGCCGGGTCACCTTGAAGTCGACATCAAGGCCACCGAGGACTCCGAAGACCAATGGCAGGAGCCCGACGCGGTCGAAGATAGTGCCTTGTCCCGCTCCGAGACGCCTTCTTCGCTTTCAATCCCCTCCAAAGCCCCGAGGAAGAAGCCTCCGAAAGCGAAGAAGAAGACGAAGAAGCAGATTTTCGAAGAGCGCGAGGCTTTGAAGAGACAGCAAGAGGTTCAGCTGCTGGGACTTGCGACGGATGAGGTCGAGCCCGAGGTTGCGGACAAGGGTGCTGAAGAGGTCCCAGAGCCCGTGGTTGTAGAGAAATATGACGACAGGCTCTTCTCGACGAAGCCGCTCACGGCAGCCTCAGCACTACCCGACGGCTTCAAGCCGAACATTGCTTCAATGACGGACCTGTTATTGGGACCGAATGATATGCCGGACCTCGGCAAGCTCCAGAAACGATTCCATATCGGCGATGTCGGCGATCCGGAGCTCTGGTTGTGGAAGCGAAATCGAGTGAGGGAGCTGAACGCCCATGGTGCTTCCAATCAGCGGATCTGCATCGAGGGATACTACGTTCCTAACTCGACAGGTTGTGCTCGCACCGAGGGGGTAAAGAAGATCCTCAACTCCGAAAAGTCTAAGTATCTCCCGCACCACATCAAGGTCCAGAAGGCTCGGGAAGAGCGAGAGGCGTCGTTCAAGAAGACCGGCAAGGACGCTGCCGCTGCGGCCAACGAGGCTGCCAAGATTGCGGCGGAAAAGCTCATCGCCAAGGGCAACTCGCGAGCCAGCCGCGTCACAAATCGTCGCTTTGTTGCCGATCTCAACGACCAGAAGAAGACCCTGGGGCAGGATTCCGAAGTCTTCAAGTTCAACCAGCTCAAGAAACGCAAGAAGCCCGTCAAGTTTGCGCGATCTGCCATCCACAACTGGGGCCTGTACGCTATGGAGAACATTGGCAAGGACGACATGATCATCGAGTATGTCGGCGAGGAGGTGCGGCAGCAGATCGCCGAGATCCGGGAGGCGCGCTATCTGAAGAGCGGCATTGGGAGCAGCTATCTGTTTCGGATCGACGACAACACTGTCATTGATGCCACGAAGAAAGGTGGCATTGCGCGCTTCATCAACCACAGCTGCATGCCCAATTGCACCGCCAAGATCATCAAGGTGGAGGGCAGCAAGCGCATTGTCATCTATGCCCTTCGTGACATCGCATTGAGTAAGTTTTCTTGTTTTCTTCCTTTCTTCTCTGTGTGTGAGTCCGAGAGATAGGGAGAGACTCGCTAGGCGAGACAAAGGGCCTTCGGGAAGCAGGAAACCGAAGCTAACGCGATCAAATTAGACGAGGAGTTGACGTACGACTACAAATTCGAGAGAGAGATCGGCAGCACGGATCGCATACCGTGCTTGTGCGGCACGGCGGCTTGCAAGGGATTCCTCAACTAATCATTTTGTTCGGCGTTCTCCGGATTCCGTGATTTGGGTGTTGTGGCCTAACAGTCTCGAGCAATCACTTTAGAAGATGGGACATCACAGGCAAGGGACCACACGATCTCGGGAGATATGGCTTGCTTTTCTTCGCTGCTCTGCAGTCCCGATTACTGATGCCATGAGAGTCTTCCTCAATATTGTCTGGTTCAGCTGTAATTGCGGAGTCTGGATCTCCAGGAAGCGCGGCACAGGAGAGGGGTGGGAGAACTCAAGAACAAGTCTTTACCGCAGCGAGAATAAATGCAAGGGGCTCATGAGACGAATCTTTTTTGGTTGTTTGGGTCGCTATCGCTGTTGTCTCTATTGGAGTATCGATCGACTGTGGCGTCTCGGAATGATGTTCACGCGAGAAAGGAAAGGAAACTGAACCTTTCATTGGCCACTGATGAGTGTCCAAGTGACACAGGCTTGATTCTGGAGCTCAGCATTGTTCTTCCTCTCGTCCTGTGTTCTCTTCACTCATCATCTTGGGGATTCGGCGGAGCGGCTGAGATTCAGGGGGGGGCGGATTCGTGGAGGGTTGGAAAGGACACAGGCAAGGGCTCATCTCAGGGTCTGAGATGTTCCTGGGTCTGTGGCAGCATACTAGGGCTCTTTTCTCATGTACATATACGGTGCAGTCTGAACTCGAGCGGGGGTGTTCGGTGGGAGGTGCAGACGTTTCCTCTCGGGAGTCTGGCCGCCGCATGGTCCTGTTGATTGACGTCGGTCAGAAGAGGATTCATGTGCATCTAATCCAGTGCCAATGCGCGCTCTCATGGAGCGGCTCTTTGTGTACAGAGGGAGATCGGAATGAACACGGTTTTGATTGGGGATTGTTTTCGCACGGAAACACTGCCCCTCATCTTGGCCGAGCATCTATCTCCGAAATAAAGGGGCAGTTCTTCTGTGTTCAAGTCTTGGAAGGCATCATCTTTCGACGCTATGAGACACAGGGACGGGAATTGCTGCCCTCACATGCTTTGACTGGAAGTGTCCGAGATGGATGCTCGGCCAGGAATTAGGGGGCGTCTTTCTGTGTTCGAGTTCTGGAAGGCATCATCACACGACGCCATGGGACACGAGGCACGGGGAAGAATATTGTAAACGACGAGCACAAAGTTCTGTTTGCCAATTACGCCTCGGCGATGAAAAGCGGGAGAACCGAGGGGAGGCCGGCCCATCACCTATCGCCGCGAGGAGCTTGGCTTCCCCCCTCGGGAGCGCGAGGCCCGAGCATCCAGTCCTGCATTGCCAGCCATTCACTCCAGCTCGCCTCGGCCGTCTGAATCTCCTTCTCGGTGACGCCCTGCAAAGGTTTCAGGAACGGTATCGTCTGACCATCGCCCATGTCGTAGCTGGCCTTGACCTTTAGCCAGGTCTCGCTCTTCGCCGCGAAGAGGTAGTTCCTGCGCTCGTTCTCGTGGATGTAGCCGATGCCTGAGGACCAGTCGGCGCCGAAGAAGCCGAAGAGAATGTCGGGGGAGTCGAAGCCCGTGGCGACAAGGCGACGTACATAAGGGACGAGCGAGCTATTCGACAATCTCGCGGCGGCGACCGCGGTCCGCTGGGCCGTGGGAATTGCTGGACCGGCCCCGGAGCCTGGGGGATGAAGAGGCCATGAGCTTCGTTGGAAGGGGAGCTGGATATTCACCATGGCGGCGACGGCCTGGACGGCATCGGTGTATTGTGCCTGGTCATGGAAGTACTGCACGCAGGATTGGTGTTTGGCGTGCCAGTCGAATATGTCAAACTGCGTGTCGTGAAATTGCTGAATCGTACGTCAGCGGCAGGCCCAGGATTGCTGCGGGAACGAAGAGACACTTCGTACCTGGTGGAAGTTCATGTCCGCCCGATGTCGGGATTTGAGACGCAAAATCCAGCTGACAGATTTTAGAGGGCTTGGGGATCTCGTTGAGAGATCTCTCTCTGGTGAGACTCTTGGATGAAGATGATGGAGAAAAATTCGTGTCCTAGCCGGGAGACACGACTCGGGCACAGGATGGGACTGAGTGTCTCAGGGGCAGGGAGAGACGTGGAATCTCGGGAAATATTGTAGAGGCTGGCCAGACGTGTCTCAGCTTTGTACTGCGTACAACATGAGTCTGAAATTGCACATGAGGGGAACGAGGAGGTTTCCAGTTCGAGCTTGCCGAGTGTTCATATAGAGACACCACAGCTTCGGATCGTGTGTCGAGAAGGGGAGAGATTGAAGCCCAGAGACAGACCTATTCACAGATTGTCCGAGGACCGTATCACCGACTCTGTGCAACGCACATCTCCTGGTCAGCAGAAGCATACGCCATGGAGGAGTAGGAGATCCAGGATGATCGAGGAGAAGCCGGAGGAAGACACTGGGGCGACTGCCCCTGAAGTGAGACGTGCGTTGCGCCTTATACACCATTCCTGTCTGCCGGGCTTTCGGGGATTTCCACCAGGCCGATCAGACCTGGTGATGATGTACTTCAAAAGAGCATCAACCTGACCCAACTGCTTCATCTGATCAAGTCGCCAGACGAGACCAGCGGCGGGGACTGTCGCTTTCATGTCATGCTGTCGGTCTCGAGGGATCCTCCTTGGACCATCAAGCACCCAAGCATTGGCATCGGCCCATTCTGACGAGATTTGTTTGCATGCTTGTCTTGGTGTACGAATGTGACCAGTCGATGGTGCGGTCAACAACGGGCGACAAGCAACGGATAGCCGCATGGTCGACGACAGGGATGCAAGGTTGCTTGAGTAGGCCGTTTCGATTGATGAGGGAAGCAGCTCGCCCAAGCTCCCACATCCTTTTAGGCAAGCTGCGTCACGTCCTGACCTGACCTGGACCGGTTCCGACGCCGGGCGCCCAGGTATTGGGCGACAACCAACTGTAGCGAGCTCCGCAGGGTGTGAGACAAGACTTGAACCGAGCCCGTCGAGTCCCTGGCGTGACGCAAACATCTCCAGATGCGTCAATCACTACAGATGCAATGAATGTAGTGTAGTCTCACTCGCGCCGGTGGGATCCTTAGTGGTCATACCGGACCTGAGGAGCCGGCTTGGGCACGCCGCATCTGATGGCAGAAGAGTCGTACTCGATTTGGCCGCAAATCCGACTCGTGTACCACCACCTCCCGGTATGTACGAGGTTGATTCTCGAGGAGCCGGGAGAGGGACACGCGCTTGATCCGAACTTGGATGGGCCACGGCCCGTCATGGAGAGGTTGGCAGGGGACAGAATAGTAGGTCTCCTAAGAAAGGTGTAGAATTGACTATGTAGGAGGGAAGATAAGATCCCTCTAGGGATAACCTTAGTGTAGCTACTTGTTAAGTCCTCTAGAATAATAGATGTTCTAGTTCTAATAGAGTTCCTTCCTTTATCTTTACGCTTAATAAGAGCTGCCCTTAGCGATAAAACGTACTACCTTTTGCTTCCTTTGTTACTTGTTAATAAGGAGTTACTATAACATTGCAGCGGGATATAAGACTATCTATGCTAAAAATAAGGTAAAAGAACAGCAGAGCAATAGCGAAAAACAAGACTTTATATAAGGGTAAGGAGATAGGTAGGGTAGTAGGCAATAAGCAAAGTAGAAAAATAAGCAAAGTAAAATAAGCAAAGGAAAATAAACAAAGGAAAATAAGTACAATAGTAAAACAGATAGGAAGTAATAAGATAGACAGGAGGTTCCTTCTTTTATTTCTACGCTTAATAAGAGCTGTCTTTAGCGATAAACAAAGAAAGAAAGGAAAAAAACAAAAGTTAAAGGAAAGTAATTATCTGTCTTTCTTTTAGCGTAGTGTTTAGCGCACTAGGAAGGTCTTATTAGAGTTACTGTCATACAGTTATAGATCACATAGGCTAGACTTAGGGACTTGAATAACGTAGGGGTAAGTGTGTGTATTATATAGACTCTACTCTCTTTTCCTTCTTTTAAGAGTAGGCAACCTCTAGTATACCCTTCGGACTCTGTTTCTATACATTAGTGCTTATAGTAACGCTACCTCTATACTTAGACCTTCTAGTCCTTAAGTGCCTTATATAGCCGTTAGCAATACTTATCTAGAGGTTTAGAAGAGGTCCTACGATCTATACCTTTTTATATACCCCTTTAGTTAATAAGGGTATTTGTACTCCGTTAACTACTTATATACTCTAAATCGCTAGTATTAAGGTTCCCTTCCTTTTAGGACCTTAATTTTCTATATATTAAGGCTTACTCTTTAGTATAATTTACCTCCTTTAAGATCCTTCTCTCTTAATTAGTTAGTTTAACTTCCTTTTAAGGGCTTTCCTTAAACAACTCTCCTTTTAGCCTTAATTAAGTAAATTAATCCTCCTATGCGTATAAGCATGTACCCTTAGCCCGTTTAAGCGTTTAAGTATTGTTGTTATAAGGCTCTCTCTAGCCTTTCCTTTTCCCTTATTTTTTATTATCTCTAAGGGTACCTTTACACTTGTCTTTAAGCTTATTTACATAACTATACCCTGCCTTGTTTATTATCTTATTAATTAAAGTAGGTTTTGTAGTAGTATTTAATTAAAGGGTTACATTGCTGTTTAATTTAGTAGGTTATTAGCTAATTCTTATATTTTAAGCCTCTTCCTTATTATAAGTCCTTTACTTTTGTTTAAAAAGTAAAGGGGTTTATACCCTCCTCCTCTTAAGATTTATAAAGCTTTATATTTATCCCTTTCTTAAGTAGTCTATAAAACCCCTTAGCTATTTCCTTCTTATATTCGTTAAAAGTTAAGCGTACTAGCTTAAGACGCTCTTTCTTCCTTTTTACAATCTGTCTCTTTACTTACTTTTAAAGGGAGGTTTTATAAAGCTATACAGCGTTCTATAGCTTTAAAAGATCTCGTTTCTCCTTCTTTAGTATAGCTTACTTAACGCTTTAAATCGCTAGATCTAGCTAGCTTTAATTTTAGCAATTAGGTTTATTCTAATATTAAATCTTTATAAGACAATTATCCTTTTTTTCTCTATCCTTCCTTTAAATAAGTTTAAGATTAAGATATTATAGACTTAGTTAATAACTATATTAAGAGTCTAGCCCTTAAAGCTAAAGATAAGATCCTTAAGTTATATAAAGATAAGGAAATAAAAGATAAAGAAGAAGAGGAAGAAGAAAGTAAGGTAGAAGCTTCTTCTTCCTTAAGTAAAGAGTTTAAAAAAAACAGTAACAGTGCTAGTAAAGGCCTTATACCCTTTAAGTCTCCCCTTTAAGTATATCCTTTCTTCCTTTGTTCTCCTTTCTTATCTTACTAAGTGTTTCCTTTAAGCAAAGGGATTCTAGTATAGCTAAAAAGCTAGTAAGGTAAGTGCTCTACCTCCTTAATTCCTACTTTCGCAGGTCCCCTCGTTTAAGGTTACTACTTACTAAGAAATTAAATCGTCCTTTAAGCTAGATCTACGATTATACTTATAAAGAGCTAGATTTATGCCCCTTTGCTTTATAGCCCTTTCCTAAAGGTAAAGCCCTTGCTTAGACTAAGGCTTATAACGTAAGCGATAAGAGCTTTATTCCTCTTAGCGTAAAAGAGATAAAGGATATATAAGCTTAGATTATAGAACGTATTAATAAATTAAAAGGGAACTATATAAGCACTAAGGTATATTTCTTCTTTCTTTATGTTTAAGAGTTCGTAAACTAATTTTAAACTAAACTAAGAACAAAGAATGCTTCCTTATTTAGTAGCATAAATATCTTAAATAAATAATATTAAAAGCTTTGCTTTTTAGCGTTCCTTAAGTAGTTACTTATCTAAACAGTCTTTCCTTTTTTCCTTAACTTTAGCGATTTCTTATGTTGTTTAATCCCTTAGTCTTAAACGCTGCTTAGGTTAAGTCCTTACCTAAGCTAAAAGCTACGTTAAAACCTAAGGCTAAAGGGCATGCTTCTACTTCTTAAAAATCGCTGCTAACTTAAACAAAAAGGAATACCCTTTCTAAGCTAGTCTTAAAAACAACTCCTTTAAAGCGTCTAGCCCCCTTAGCTACTCTATAATCTTTTTATAAACGCTAAGCCTTAAGAAGTTAAGGTTCTATTTCTTAGGTTTATTATTTTCCTTTAATCTTAGTTTTTAAGGAATCTATAGATAAGATACTTCTTTAGTTTATTAATAATTAAAAGAACTTTATATATAATAAAAAGAAAGCTATAAAGTAAAATAAGTAAGCAGTTAGTAACGCTTTTTAATACCTTTGTATTAGCTACGTTTAAGCTCTTGCTTTTAGCTAAAAATTTAACTTCTTTCGTTACTATATCTTAAACGTTAGCTCGCTTCGCTGCTATAACTACGCCTTAGGCAACTCTTGCTATAATATATATATATATCCTTTCTCTGCTTTACTATATATTAAGCATTAACCTTATTCTTAGTCCTCTAATATACTACTTTATCTTTAATATAGTAGTTAAGAAGCTTAGCAATAACAATCTCTTAGTAAGCTTTTTATCTTTTTGCTTTTATATAAAAATAAGTTTAACTCTATTTTCTAAGGGGCAAAGGCTTTTATAGGTTAGCTTAAGGACATCGTCTAGTTTAAGATTAATAATTTAGTGCTTTTTAGTCCTCTTAATTATAAAGATCCTAAGGCTAAAGATCTTGCTATAGCTAAGGGCTACGCCGCCTATACTAAGGGTATATAAGAGAAGATTATAAAGTATTATACTATTAGTAAGATAAAGTAAAGGATACGCTCCTTTGTTTCCTTAATAAGCCTTCTATTGCTTTTCTACTAAGCTATATTACTCTATTTTTTTTATTTTTAAGGTTAAGATTAGCTACGTATAACCTTTGTCTTATACAATCTCTTGCTTTTAAGCTAGCTTAAGCCTTTCTTTTTAATACATTCTTGCTTAGCAATTCTCTTATGTTTAAGAGTGCTTAGAAATGCTTAAACCTTTGCTTTATAAGTAGCTTCATAAGCCTATCCGCTAGCATATTTCGTAATAGTATAAACTAAATATCTATAGTATCCTTTCTATACTTTTACTAAGCTTACATTGCTTAGATTTTTATATACCTTAATCTTATATTTACTCTTTTAAAGTCTTTAATAATAAGGCGTATAGTTTAAAGATTATTATATACAATAGTAAACCTTTCTTATAGGTTAAATCTTATCTTATTAAAGAAACGCTTAATTGTATAGGTTTCCTTTGTAACTTAGTTTAAAGCAAGTAACTTAGCTTTAGTGCTTAATGTTATTACTGTCTTTTAATAAGTAACATTCTAAAGTATTAAGCTTCTATAAAGGGTTATAATATATCTTTATAAAGACTTCTTAGTCTCTTTATTATTAGTAAAAGAAGCATTACTGCTTACTATAAGGACTCTTATATTTTTAATCCCCCTATAAACAAGTAAGGTTCTCCTCTACGCATAAAGGTATTTAATCGTCTAATTAGCTGCCTTATAATGCTTATCTCTTAGATTAATAAGGAAGCGTAACAATAACAAGGCTACGTATAAGATATCTAGTCTTGCTATAATAGCAGTATAAAGGATAGACCTTATTTTCTTTTAATAAAGCTTAACTAACTCTTTTATAGCCTTAACTTCTATCTTTTTAAGTATTAAAGATAATAAGATTAGCATAAAAGGTTAACGTTTCTTGTCTATAAGGTTAAACCTTATAGCTACCTTCTTAATGTATAAGTTAAGCGAGAGGTAAATCTTTTGCTTTTTTTATACTCTTATAAGCTTAATTCTAAGAAACTATTTTACGTTTCTCTTATTATATATTTTATATTTAGCTTAAAGACCTTTAATTTTCTCTTAATAAAAAGTTTTATTGTCTTTGTAATACGTAACTATAATATTGTTTACGTAAAAGACAACAAAGAGATCTTATTCTAGAGTAAAGAAAAAGCATAGTTCCTCTTTGCTTCCCTTTAGTCTAAGGCTCTTAAGTGTCCTAAAGAACTCCTTAAACTATAGCTTAAGTAAGTCTTTAAGCCTATAAAGGGCCTTAATAAGCTTTAGGCACTTTCTATTCTTACAATATCCCTTAAGAAAGTTATATATAACTAGAATTATATCTTTATTTCTTTTTACGTTTAAAAACGCGTTCTTAACGTTAAACTTCTTTAACTTATAGTTAAACCTCGCTGTAATTGCTACTAGTATATAAAATAATTGTATAGTAAGAGTTATAGTATACGTCCCTTTAATAGTTAAGGCATCTTAGAAGTCTCCTTTAATAATAAAACAAGCTTTACATCTCTTAAGGTTTTTATCTTAATTAAGCTTATAAGTAAATACTTATCTTATTAATAAAGGTTTAACTAAAGCATTAGCTTAGTCTATTTCCTTTTACGTTCCTTTATTTTAAAAGGATCTAAACTCCTTATTAGCTGCTGCCTTAAACAAGTCCTTAAATTTATGTTTTTTAAGCTTTCTTTAGTTATTTAGCAGCCTTAAGAGGTCCTTAAAGCTCTTTATAAAGGCTAAAAGAACTACGCTTTGCTTTAATGCTAAGTTTAGCTAAAGCAAACTTATTACTACTATAAAAAAGGTCTTAAAGTACTTTATATCCTTTGTCTTTAAGGGTTAAATATAACAGAAATGTTTAAACGTAGCTATGCTTATCCCTAAGATTATTAAGTATATTTATTACTTATAAATCCTATTACTTCTTTTTAGTTAAGGTATTAAACTTAGTACTTCTTATATTTAGTTTATATCCTCTTAAGCTTAGTTAAAACTCTTTACTAAACTTATTATAGTCTCTATGTAAGTATTTAATCTAGCTCTTACTTTAATTCTTAGAGTCTCTTAAGGTGTTTAAAGTCCTATAGGAGCTCCTTTTTTATATACTAAAGTATAGTCTTAAGAATCCTTTGTCTTATTATTATTTTATAACGATTTACCTTCTTTTAAGAGTTCTTTGTTTAAGGCTAAAACCTTTGTTTCTGCTTCTCTTGCCCCCTTAAGTATAGCTTACTATACCTAGATCTTAAACAAAAGCCTTCTTAGCTACTCTTAAAGAAGGGTTCTATACTATATATAGTCTTTTGCTTTATCTTCTTTAACCTTATATCTTTTTTAATTAAGTTTAAAGATCTTAAGTTCTAGCTTATTTTTATTATATAAGTTAAAGAAATAGCGTTTATTAAACCTTATATTCTTTAATTCTATAACTTGCTTTTTATCTAAGAGCTATACTTAATATATATTTAAAGAAACGTAGCCTATAAGGTAGCTTATATACGCTTTTAAGCTTGTTTTAAAGAACCTTTAGTTCTTTCCTACTTTATAATCTTTATTAAGGTAATATGCTTTATAGCTATAGGTATAAATGCTATCTTAGCTAGGCCTTAAGTCTATAAAGTAATTATAAATTAAGTTTAAAGCGTTATCTTAGAACTACTGTTTAAGCTTATTAATTAAAGCTTTTATTCTATTGCTTTAAGAAGGACTAATGTTATAAAGATAAGCAGCTGCCCTTATAGTCTTAGGCTATAGCTCCTTAGGTAGATAGGCTCCTTTTTATATTTTAATCTGCTTAAGTGTAATCTTTTGCTTTACTTGCTTTACTATACTATTTAGTTTATACGTATATAGTAGTATAAGCTTAAGATTAATACCCTCTAAGTTTACTTATTCTTAGTATTAGGTAAGCCTTTTAATTGCAATTACTACCTTTTTATTGTTTTAATAGATCTTATAAATCGTAAGTCTATATTACCTCTTAACCTTTTTTTTAAATTAAAAAAGCAAGTTAAAGACTATATTATAGGTCTTATTAAAAAGTAGTTTTACGTTAATTATTCTACTATACTTATCTTTAATTGTTATAAGCTATTAAGCATTATTGTACCTTTCCTTATACTTTTAAAGGTCTTAGTAGATCCTTTAGTAAGGCCTTATACTCTGCCTTTCTAAGGCCCTTTAGGATACTACCTAAGTAGCATAAGTCCTTACACAAATCTTATACTTAAGGCGTTTAGTGCCTTTAATTTTAACGTTATAAGCGTTTTAAACAAGTACTCTTAGCGCCTTAAAGCTAAGGTATCTTAAGCGTAAATGCTAAAGCTCTTCTTTATCTTCCTTTAGGGTTACTAGATCTTTTAATAGTCTTCTTTAAACTATAAGAATACTTAATCTAAGCTTAAAAGCTATATATTCGTTAAGATAGGGATTATAAGGATACTAAGGATAAAAAGAATAAGGCTTATATTTAATAAAAACGAGGCTATAGGCGTAAGTAAGCTAAGCAACTACTATACTTACTTCTAAGTCTCTAAAGCGTAGAGTACAGTTAAAGCTATTATACTATACTCTAGCCTTAGACAGCTTAGCTTCTAAGACAATATTTATATAAAAGCCCTTTATAACTACAACGTTCTTAAGTTTAAGATCCTTAGTCTTTTTCCTATAGTTTCTATTTAGTACCCTTTAAAGTACTTATTTCCTTCTTCTAAGGATAAAGAAATTAGTTAAGCTTACTTAAATAACCTTATCTAAGTTACATAAGACAAAGGAGTTAAGCACTAGTAGGGCTTAATCGTTAACAAGGTAAGTTATACTATAATTGTTAAAGACAGTGCTCTTTAAGAGTAGGTAATAGGGGCGCTTTCCTATAGTTGCGAATATACCTATATTAAGTAAATAAAGGAGATCTATAAAGTTAATAAGGGTTACTATAAGCGATCTAAGGAGCTTTACTTTCTTCTTTTTTAAGTTAAAAGCTTCTATCCCCTTTATGTCTTAGTTTGCTTTCTTAAGGGTTGCTTAAAGGTTAGCTTACTTATCTCCCTTAATGTTCTTAAGTACTATACTTATACGCTTAAAGTTCTTTAGATAAAGTACTCTTTTAAAAGTATACTTAATGTCTTTATACCTCTTAAGCTTTTACTAATATAAGATTCTATAGGGGTACGTATAATAGAAACTTTCTATTGCTTTAGCTAAGTATAAGCTTTTACGTCCTCTTCTATAAGCCCTTCTTCCCCTCTTACCTTAGTCTCCTCTATAGCCTTAAAAGTTACTATAGCTTAATTCTCCTTTTCCTTACTAAAGGGACAAAAACTAAGCTTTCTTTTCTTTCTTATCCTAAGGTTAAAGGGTTAATATAGTTATAGATAAAGTAGCAGTTTCTTTGCTTTTTTTACTAATAATAGCTATTAAGATTTAAAAACGTTTCCCTCTTGCTTAAATCTTAGCCTTAAAGAACTTAATGTACTCGTTAAGCTTTAGAATGCTTAAGACGTTATCTTTTATAATTGTTTTATTAAGTTTAAAAAGCTTTCTTATTAACTAGTTAAGCTTAAATTTCTATTTAGTAGTATAAAGGAAGTTCTTAATTACTATAAGCTCCTTAGCTTTAAGCAGATTAAGTATAAGCATTACGCTATATTTATGCTAGAATTTCTTAATCTACTTTTCTACGTTATTTCTTGCTTTTAAGCCTTTAGTAAGCACCTCCTTATACTTGTTTTAAGCTATCTTCTTCTATGTATACTTACTTAAGGCAAATGCTACTATTAACTCCTTAGTTATTATCTAAGTTATAACTATAGTTTTACCTTTAGTAAGTCTCTATATAATGTTATTGTATATATTATTATTAACTGTCTTTATTATCTATAGCTTAAGTTAGCTATAAGCCTATAGCTTGCTTTTCTGTTTTTTAAGTTTAGTATTATATTTACTTATATAAAAATAGTATATAATCTTAAGAGCTCTTAGGTTTATATTATTAAGATCTATAGTAGTTAAGGAGTAGTTTATCTCTTTTTCTCTATCCTAAAGGCTTAAACCTTTCCTTAAACAAGTGTTTCTGTGCTACTAAAGTTAGATTTAAGCAAAGGTAGCTATAGTAGCTATTTAATAATAAGTGTTATTAACAGTTAGCATTTCTAAAGCTTTATAAAGGTTATATTTAAGTAGGTCTGCTTTTAGATTAACTTTAAACTAGATTTTAAGCGTAAAAGCAGTGTTTTTAAGTACTTAAATCTACTAGAACTAGTCCTTATTAAACTTTAAGTAGAGCTTTTTTAAGTCCTTTTAAGAAGCTATTGTAATCTCTTTTTCGTTAAATATAAGTTTTTAACGTTATAATTATATTACTTAGTTTATTAAAAGTTTCTAGTTTCTTTTTAAACTACATAGGCTTATAACTATTATATAGTTATAGATTATATAAGCTAGACTTAAGGACTTAAATAATATAAGGGTAAGTGTATATATTGTATAAACTTTACTTTCTTTTCCTTCTTTTAAGAGTAAGTAACCTTTAGTATACCCTTTAGACTTTATCTCTGTACGTCGGTGCTTACAGTAACGCTACCTCTGTACTTAGACCTTCTAGTCCTTAAGTGCCCTGTACAGCCGTTAGCAACACTTATCCGGAGGTCCGGAAGAGGTCCTGCGATCTGTACCTTCTTACAGTTACTCTTAAGGTAACCTTGTTAAGGATAAAAGCGTTTTAAGGCGTCTTTATAGAGTTTAATTTTTCTGCCTTTTTTTATTGTAAAGTCGTTAACGTTAACTAGTTTATAGGATGCGTAGCCTACATAAGATTTAATTTTAAAAGGTCCTTGCTACCTTAAGGCAAGTTTGTTAGGCTTCCCCTCTTGTACTACTATTACTAGATTGCCTAGCTTAAAGGATTTATAGGATCGGTTCTAGTGCTAGTCTTTTCGTGCTATCGCTAGGGTCTCGTTGGTGTCCGCTACTCGTCTACGAATTTCCTCTAGGCGAGCTATGTGCGACACGATCATCTGTTATTCCAGAGGACCTAACAAGTAGCCACACTAGGGTTATCCCTAGAGGGATCTTATCTTCCCTCCTATATAGTTAATTCTATACCTTTCTTAGGAGACCTACTATTCTAGTGTAAGCTATAGGGAATTATACTCTTAAAGGCTTCTTTATCCCTTTTTTAGCGACTATTGTAATCCTATAGCAATATATACCGTTAGTTAAAGAAAGAAAACCTACTAACAAAGGGAAATTACTAACTAACTATATAGTAAACAAGCCTAACTAAAAGAGAAAACGATCTATAAGCAACGCTGTAATCGCTAACTATAAGACAACTTAAGAACCTAAACGGGAATCGTTTTCCTTAGAATCTAAAAACAGCATTAAAAAAACTATCGTTAAACTTAAGGAAAGCTTCCTATAAAAGAAATCTATAAAGAAAATTTTTTTTGCTTTGTTTAGCTAGAATCTTTATAACTTTAATCCGTTAACGAGATACGCAAAGACAAAGAAAAACAAATAATAATAAGCTAAGGTAGAACCTACCTTCCTAAGACTACTAATCGCCTTAGCAACGACGGTAAGCAAGAAACAGAAGCTAAGCCTTCTTTTTCCTATAACAATAAGAGGATAATATATTTTCTTACTTATCTAGCCGTTTAACAGCGAAGGCTTAATCGATTAATAGCTAAACTACGCTATAGTAGCTACGCTTTATATCTTTAGCGATAAAGGCAAAGACCTAAACGCTATAATTATAACTATAAACTCTTTGCTTAAAGGTACTATAGCCTCCTTCGTTAACAGCATAGACTACCTAAGAGACATTGTTTACTACGTAAAGCTAGTAAAGGCTACTATAAATAATATCGTTGTATATAAAAACGCTTTTTATAATAAATTTTTACTAACAGTAGCGTATAGCGCGTTATAATTTAACAGAGATAAACAAATTAAGCAAAAACTATTAGAGTTTATTAACGCTTATTTTAGGCAAGTATTAGCTGCGCTGTCCTACGTAGGCGCTAAAGACTACCCCCCCTTAAGCTTATCCTAACCCTTAACTGTATTAAAGGAAAACTTTCTTAAACAAGCTATTATAAAGGCCGTTAAAGGTTTATATAACGCTAACCTAGCCTACGAGGCAGTTAACTAATCTGCTATATACGTAGACAGCTTATACGTAACCGCTAACATTGTTTAACGCTTATAGAAAGTATTAGAATTACGTAAACGTATAGAGAAAGCGTTAATAAAGAAAACTATTGCTAGCTTACTAGCTAAAGCTATTTTTAACTGTATAAGAATTAATGTAAAGCAGTACCTTTCTAAAGAATATAGAATCTACCCCTCTAATCTAAAGGGAGTATTAGCATTTTAAAGCTAAACATCTATTGTCTTAGCGCGTACTGCCTACAACCTATTTAAGTCCTACTATAACAGTTAGTCTTATTCTTTTATTAATAACGTTTTAGCTTTCTACTTTTACTTAAAATTAAGAATTACAGCTAACTACTCCGTTAGTTAAGCGCTGCCCCCCCTCTATTGTACCCTCCGTCTAGCCTGCGTTGCGTAGAAGACTCTGCTGCGTCTAGAAGGTATACAACTAGGACTTAACAGGAGTTGCATAGGACTAGCGTCCTTAGCAAAAGCTAAGAAAGGTTATGCCCGTTTCGCTAGCACGACAGGGATTCCTTCCCGTAAAAGGCCGACTTAAGCCCCCGCCCCCGCGCCGCGAAGCTAACCCTACGGCTCGCACCAGAATAGTAGGTCTCCTAAGAAAGGTGTAGAATTGACTATGTAGGAGGGAAGATAAGATCCCTCCGGGGATGACCCCAGTGTGGCCACTTGTCAGGTCCTCCGGAATAACAGATGTTCCGGTCCCGATGGAGTTCCCTCCTCCAGGGACACAGGAACTGCGGATGGCTGCACATCAAGCCCGTCACTGACAGCCCATCAGCCCACCCCTGTGCTCTCTCACATGCTCTCTGTTCATGCACGTATGCAGAAAGGGCTCATGTAGGCACTAATGTACGGAGTATGCAAGGGCACTTCTCGGCCCAAGCAAGCCGTTGTCAACCCTCAACAAGACCAGCCTCTTTTCTTTTCAGCTCTGCCAGGGTCCGGGACTCTCTTGGACGAAGATGACAAGGGGATTGAGGGTGACAGGTATCTGTCATTGCTTGGAGAACGCAGATCACCAAAATGGATCAGAGAAGTCCGAAGTGCCCAATCTTTGCTCTTGGCGATATTCGTGTTGATCCCCCCCTTTCGAATCCGTGAATGTGCTCACCACAGCCCGGCAGCTCCCCCTGTGCATGTACCTCACGGTATCTCCAGTCTATCCTGGTCGTTGGCACCAATCGAGACTGCAACACTCTGTCTGGATCCTTGTCTCTGGGTTTTCAAGGTCGGCCGAGGTCGGAACGGTAGACACATGGCTGTAAGGATGAGCAGGCTGAATGGATCTCGGCGTCCTGTCAAGCGACAACCGAGTCCTGCACCTTCTGCCAATTGAGGGCATCCATTAGTCTGGGGAACCAAGCTCAAAGTCTGTGCACCGACAGTGGGTTTACCCGCACAGATACTTGGGTAGTACTCGTAGTACTCGGTACGTCTTGCAGATCATCCCAACCCGGGCGTCTGCAAGTCCGGGGTCTCCGAAGCTCCTCCAAGCGGCACACGGACTTGATATCGCTGGATGCTCCAGTCCGTTGATGGGTGGAGGAGTGGGAACTTCAAATCACAGCATGGCCAGGATGAGCCTTGATGGTTCGGCTCGTATCAGCCTTCAGGTCTGGTGGTCTCCGCCGAGAGGATGTTCGGGTTCAGGAAAAGGGTGGGAGGAAGAAGGCCTGTTGGATCGTCAGTGGCACATTCTCAGACTCTGGTATCACAGCTCGAAGTCCCTGACACACCGCGCCTCATGTTCCCGGAAAATACTGCCTCAAGCCGAGGATGTTGTGAAGGCCTGGCATTGACAATAACTTCCGCGGGATGCGATGGCAGACCCTGGGCAAGACGACGGCTCGCTGTGTCCTGACACCCCAGACTCCCTTTCTAAACAAGACGATGTTCTTTCGTCGTTTTGATGCCACTTGTCCATCCAGTTCCGATCATTCTCGGTCACATGACACAATTCATTGATGCTCTTGCTGCTTTGCTGGGGTCCTGAGATGCTCCTTCCCCTGAGTCGTTCACGATTGGGAGGGAAGGAGAAGACATCGCGGGGCGCGACTTCCCTCGAAGCCGTGAAGCTTCACACGGCAGGAGCGATCCATTGGCATGAACAGGGCAGGCACAATAAGCGAGTCTCGCACAAAGAGATTTCGATATCAATCTCCCTGCAAAGGACATCCGTGCCTTATATCTTCGAAGCAAGCGGCATTCAGATCACGAGCGCTCGCGGGAGTGCAGGACACCGGGCACCCATCGGCAATCTCAGGCCGTCGAGACGCAAACATTGAAGTTTGTGTTGCGAGACGCTTGCCCCTTCCACGTTTCCAGGCCCCTCAAGACGGCGGAAGGGTCTCCTTCTACACCCCCTGTGCCATTGAAAAGGCCTGGCTTTCCAAGTCGAAGGGCGAGTACTCCAATGACTGCTACCTGGCTTCTGGTCGCCTGAGCCTTGCCAGCTCTCCGCAGCCTTGGTCGTATCCCGACTGACATTGATCCAAATAGAAGAGTCGATCTATAAATGCCAGCTCATTATGGCTCGAAGACATCATCGCATCGTTGTTACCGGAGTCGAAGCGCGATTACCCGCACCTAAACATGCTGCTATGGAGGCAGCTCGCCCCGGCATCAGGCGTATCCACAATGCTGTCTCGCCAGCTCCTGAGACATCCCTCGAAGCGAGTGCCCAGGACCTAAGACATGCTGCCTCTCCAACAGTCATGACGCCGGTGGCTCAGGCCCCGGCTGACCCCACCACGGTGGACACTTGCGGCTTCATCTCCGGCAACCCCGGTATGGCGTTGCCTTCCTCGCGAGCTCTCGGCAGATCCGGGACTGGTGAACCTCAGGAGACTGACCGTCTTTCAGACTTCCCTTTGACGTGCTATCCGGGACAGAAGTGCGCCAGGGATCCGATCCACAATCTAGTGGGATGTTGTTGGAGTCCAACCGACGGCACTTGCACCGTGTCGACGAGGTGCCTTGACCAATCTCAGTCTCGGCTGTTCAATTACTACGACGAGCTGGAGATGGTGTGGTCAGTGACCTTGCCTACGAGCTGTCTCCGCTCATCTGCTTGCTTCATTCTTTAACTAACAACGGCCTGCGGTCCTGCAGCAATGATGCACGTGCCCCTTTCTGCAAGACTGATGTCATGGGCGGAGATCAAGACCTCGATGGCTACTCCCTCTTCATATGCGACACAGACAAGGTCAGCGACACAATCCTGCGATACACCACGGCATCATTAGGCCTCAAAGCCACGGCAGAACAGCCCTCCTTTGCGGCCTCTCAACCAAGCTCCTCCTCCGCCATTTCGGATTCTCTAATATCACACGACACTTACCACAGTGCCTCCTCAATTCGCGTCTCTACCATTATCGGGGCCATAGCCGGCAGTCTAGGTGAGTCGGCGTCAAAGCATCGTGAACAAAAGCCTAGCCGAGTATAGCTTTCTGACATCCGTTGCTTCTTCAATCACTCAGGGGCCTCAGCTGTGTTTGGCGTCCTCCTCTGGTCCTTTTGTCGATACAGGGGAAGGCAACGGGATGCAGCGTCGAGCCCAGAGCTGAGTGGTTCGGCACATACACCGCCCTCTGAGTTGCCGAACACGATTTTGAGGCCAGCCGAGCTGTCGATCAGCCAGCAGCGTGACTGTTTGTCGGGCCATGATGGCTGACCTGCGACTCATGTTGTCTTCTGTCGGATTGCTGGCAGGAGAAGTCAGACTCTAGCAGCATCCATGTCTTCTGATCTAAGTACGGAGTACCTTTGCTCATCCTTGCCTCAGGGGTGTACCTCGCGGACACAATTCGTCGAAAAGCGGGGTTTGCCTGGCGGCCGATCTATCCACCATGACCTCCGCTATGAGTGACCGCTGCCCAATCTTTGACATCTGACCTCGAACACCTTTCAAAGAAAGAACAGTCATAGTATTCTGGTCATCATGACGAGGTCGCTTCCCTCCCTGCCGTCAGAATTCTCAAAGGCCATTGAGCTCATTGATGAGGCTCATGCCCTTGATCCGAGACCCACAGAGTCAGGACAGGGAGATGTTCGCGGCAGCGTTCCCTGCGAGCTTCACTATGCTCATGAGATGACTCGATGGCTTGCAATCCGACTTCCAACAGCCTCGCCGGTGCTTCAAGTTGCCTGCAGAGCGCAACACTTCAGAAGGCAAGCTCAATCGCGTGACTTTCGATATGATCTTTGGCTAACAAAGGGGTCGCAGATGGGAGATTCCAAGAAGCGAATACCCCATGACTCGAGCGGGGTATCTCACCTGGAGGGCAAAGCAGAAATCCCAAGCGGCCATTCGAGTATCTGAGCTCCTCGCGTCCTCTGAAATCTCCCCTTCTATATCCCAAAAAGACCGGGATCGGGTAGCGTCATTAATTCGCAAGGAAAATCTTGCCCGGGACGAAGAAGCGCAGGCCTTGGAAGATGTTGCGTGCCTGGTTTTCCTTGATGGCCATTTCGACGACTTTGAGAAGAAATCGGACATCGACGAGGGGAAGATGGTTGGCATTCTGCGGAAGACCTGGAGCAAGATGAGCGAGCCGGGGAGACAATTGGCGCTAATGATGGAACTGAGCGATCGGGCCAAGGTGCTCATTGGGAAGGCTTTGGAGTCTTGATCGAGTTTGCGCTGCCTGGTCGCCTTTTCTGCTCCAAGGGTTCCTCATATGTCTGTCTTCCTTCTTTCTATCCCTGCTCCTTTTCATCCCCCTTCTCTGTTTACCTTTGTCACAAATGCCCCCATGCATTCATTGGAACAGACTGCCTGCTTTGTCCGCATCAGTGTCTCCAGCAGACATCCATTGGTCATGCTGTCCAATTTCTTTGAGACGATGATGGCCAGGCGCACACTACCCGATCTCTCGCTCCCATTGGACACCCGACGAAGAGCGTGATTCACTGTCGCTCAATGCCGAGGTTGCTGAACATCTTTCAGGCGCGGAGAAAGCCGGGCTGCGCGCTCAAGCCAGCCGGTATCTCATCAGCAACAAGTCTTCCACTCCAACGCAGTTTGTTCTTCCCACTCGCACGACTTCGAATGGTTGCCCGGCGAGGCTTCGCTTGGGCTCTCCTAATTCCATCGATGCCTGGCCCTCCTTCTTACATCCCCTAAAACCGATGGCATCCGGCCTTTCTCGATTTGTTGCAGCCACGGGGCAACAGTCTTTGTCGACCGATGTCTGGAAACTTCCCTCATCCCCCGCGCTTCTTCGTTGCTTTTCGACGCTTGGTTGGACTCCCTCTTTACATCCTCGCTTCTTTGATATCTCGCGATCTATCGCATCATTGACAACCCCCATCACTTCCGTCTATACATGCCGCGTGGGAAAGAAGAAGAGTCCTGACCATCTCGCTTCTCGCATTGGCTTCTTTCTACTACACCACGCAATCGTGGAGATCCAGGATTCGAGGCCCTTGCCTTGTGACACAAACCAGGATCACGCAGAATCACCATCACCCGTTCAAGCAAATCAAAGAAAATTCAAGAGAGGTCAAAAGGCACATCGGAGGAAACCGTTCACGGCCGCATTTGAAGTGAAAAGAAAAATGAGCGCTTTGCAGCATTCGAGGGGTGGTCACGGCCAGAGATACCACACTCCAGCCAGTGACGTCTCCCTGTCTTCGGACGACGAGTCTTCTTCTGCGGACTGGTCTAGCACCGAAGCAAGTGTCGTTGGCCGCGACGAGAATTGTCTCAAGGGCACCGAATGCTTGAAGAAGCGGGAGCACTGCCTCAAGGAAAGGCCATGCTTGAAGAACAGCGCCTGCTTGAAGAGCCAGGCGTCGTCCACTGAGTCCTCAGGTACGAGTCTCCATGCTGCTCGTCTAGCTATCAGGAAGACATTTGACCGACAGACCGGTCATAGATTCGACTAATGCTAGGGCCGTCTCTGGCGCAGATAGTTTCATGACTCGCCGATGCGAGAAGTACGCCCAGAGGGCCGGATTCGCTGGAGCGAAAGAACCTGCAGGAAGCTCTGCCAGCGTAAGTGATGCGAGACCATCTCTGACCTCCCTGTACATCGAGGTCATTCTTTTCAATAGCAGATGTTGACAATGGCCAGACCGACACTGCTTCCTCTTTGGACACACGATCTGAAGAGACCATATCGGACGCGGACGGCTCTGCGAATGCCCTCTCTGCCGGCGCTGCAGGTCAGGCCGGGGACTGGACGCTCTCACAGGATTGCGCACTGCAGTCGATGAAGGCATCAGGAGACGAGCTTTCATGGGCGGAGATCGCCACGGCCCTGGGACGGACGAGGCGCGATGTCAAGGCACGTCGGAGTTGGATCCAGGCGTACCTTGCAGGTGCTGCAGCAGAGAGGAAACGCGCGGCCCGCGCGGTGGGCAGTCAGCGCGGATCCACCGCCCCAAAGACCATGAGTTCGCAGCCCCTTGACCAAGAACTTCCCAAGGACAAAGGAAAAGGCAAGGCCGATTCGCCAGGCCGGTTTCACTTCGAGAGCACCAAAACCGACGCGGTCCCTTCCGCCTGTGCGTCCCAAGTCGACCACCAGTCGACCCAACTCACGCAAGACCACGCCGTGCAGGACCTTACCACGCTCTCCGGCAATGAAGCCTCCTCCGAGCTTTCCCCCTTCTCTGACTCTGGCTCGGACTCGGAGCCCTCCTCCTCTGACAACGCAGACAACAACAACGATGACGACGACAACGACGACGACGACGAAGACGCCTACGACTCCGAAGAAGAAGCCTGGCGCCAAGACCGCTACCTGCAAAAGACCCTACGCGGCGAGCTCTACCCCCCCACCAGCAGCAACATCATCCAGCCCGACGCCGACTTTGGCCCCCGCGACTGCCAGGTCCTTGCCGCCGCGCAGAGCATGTACCACCGCTCCAAGTGGCTCGAGATGCAGGCCAACTTCTACAACGCCACGGGCCGCATGGTCCCGCTCGAGCTCATCCGCGCCAAATGCGAGAGGGCCGAGCGCGAGAGCTATTTGAGCTCGCAGCCAGCCATGAAAGGGGGGCTCAAGGTGCAGGAGTGGATGAGTCAGGTGGAGAGCGAGGAGCTCACTCCTGAGTGAAGACACTGGGTGGAGTCCCGTCTTTTCAAGGAGAGCGAGGGTAGGGGAAAGGGACTGAAAAAGAGAGAGGAGGGGTTCGCGTAATACGGCAAAAGGTGTTCCGATCTGCTTGTCGACCTTCTCGGCAACCCTTAAGGCTCCGAGAAATAGCATCCATCCTTTCTCGCTCCCTTTTTCCTTCTCCAGCGAAGCTCGAGGTATCTGTGATCAGCGGAGGCGGATTTTGTCTGCATCATCGAGACATTTGTAATGAGGTCGAGATTCCTTTGTCTTCTAGAGAAGATACGCAATGCAGAGGCGATCATCATGATTATGTCTCCTACAGCGAAGACCACTCGGCGCAGAACAAAATAGATTGCCTTCGTCAGTCGTCAACGCTGCGATTCACTGGGAGTCAAGGCTGTCTGTGCCCCCATTTTGTACCAGCTTCGCCACTCTATCGTGATCAGCTCCTCTCAAGAGGTTATTGTACAGGTGAAACGAGTATACATTACAAATTACATCGACCTGCCCACGGCCAATGTTCTCTATACAGCCACGCCCCGCTCCCCATGCCAGGACGGAAAAGGAGAAGCCGCGGTCTTGAGTTGCTCAACAGACGCCGAAAATGGCTTGTTCTCATATCCGGGCCGGCCACGGCGTGGAATGGAGAAGAAGAACAGGGAACAAATACAAGTACAAACCCAGATTGTCAGCATGAGGAGCACGGTGAGCCTAGGAGAAGCTCTTTACCCCCGAGCCGCGCCTTTTTTCCAACTCCGTTCATAGCAGATCGTATCCGCACATGGAGATGCTCCTGATATCGAAGAAGATCATGGGAAGCGTGGGAGGGCGACGCGTACGACGCTTTAGATGTGATCCCCAACGCCGATGATGGAGCCGATACCGGGAGAAAATGACATGAAATGGCTCCGCGAATGAGAGAAAAGAAGAAGGCGGGCAGGAGCTGTTGAGGATGTTCAACAGGACGAGCCGTGCGCACGCAGAATATCTGGTCATGAATAGAGGGTCAAGGTAGTAGTAAGACTCCTCTTCTCATGAGGTCGCAGTCAAGGTGATGTGGATTGATTCCTTTTCCAGAATGACAGTGGTATCGGTCTTCGAGTCATGTCGATGAGATCATATTGGGTTCTCCATGCCTATTGGAGGCGTGGCTCCTGTCGAGTATGCCGGATTGGAGACTTGAGCTTGCGTGCGCAATGTGTTGTTGGAGCCCAGACCACGTCTCATCATCTTCCCGAGGACGGTAACAAGTTCGCAGGCATCACGAAACATGTCGTCATCCATACCCTCGGTCGCCTCGTAGACCTCATTGATCGTCAGTCGGGCTAGTTCGCGGCTGGCGTGGGCGTCGTGGGCGCAATCGTATAGGAATGCGGCGTACTCGGTTTTGACAGACAGGCGGAGAGAGTGTGATCCCCACAGAAATTTGTCTGCTATCGCAACGGCTTCTTCAAAATACTGATTCGTCATAGGTAAGTAGTCCTTGGCGGGGAGAAGGAAGGACAACGACATTGGTGACACCGGCGCCTCGAATCCCGGTGGAGGCTGAACAGGTCCGCCCTGGAAGTGATATGCAGGTACTGTGAAAGAGGGCTCGCCAGTGTGGCTGTCCATGGCGACCCCTTTGCCCTTGTCCGGTTTGGGAGAATCACTCAGCGCCACGCGGGCAGCCTCCGGATCCCAAGGGGCGAGATTTGACGCGCGAGGCTCGTTGCGGAAGAGCACGAAGATGTGATGGAAACTGGCGCGCAGCTTGAAAGCCAGGACTTTGAGCTCGACAAAACTGCTCGTGAAGGGAAAAACATATTCCTGCAGCATCTTCAATCCCTCCCTAGCAAGCCACAGGATGCGCATGACAAGCTCGTGGAACGAGGGATCTGGCCTGCGATGTCTCTTTGCCTCAACGAGCTTCTCGGAGAGCCTGAGTGAGAGGCCTAATAGCTTGAAAAGCGTAGAGGACAAGATTGAGTTGTCGCTCTCGACAGCCTTGGCCATTCTGCCCAGGAACTTCTGGTCCACCTCAGAGGAGGCCATTCCGACGCAAGATTCAGCGGGTGAGCCGCCTCGAAGAGCAATGTCCTGCCCCACGTGGATATAGCCAGCTCGAACCGACAATCAGACAGCAGAGCGCGGAATCCCCAGTGATCCTGTCCAAATCTTCGAGTCAATAAATGAAATTTGCAAAATGAGAATGGTCAGAGGCCTGCTCAATGGCTGAAGAGGCCCATGACGACAGCACGCTCGCAGGGCGAGAAAAAGGGAGGTGGGTGAGAGGCGGGTGAGAGGCGGCGATGCTGAGGCTCAGCAGCCACCGTGACCACAAGCCTGCACTGCCTTCACAAAGGTAGATAGAAGAGCAGCTCGGCAGATGGACAGCGCAAGCGCACCAGCGGGATGCCCTGATAGAGAAACAGCCTGTCCCGGCTCAGGCCGCGAAAGGTACACAGTGAGAGGAAGAAATTGGGATTTGGGACTGACAGAAGCAGCGGTATGCCCTGGAAGCACGACCGGACTCGGCGAGGCTGCCGAGGGAAGATTAGGCTCGATCGATGCTCGTTCGTATCATGGCAGAGAAAGAGAATCTAGAGCGAGGAAAAAAGTCTATCTTGTGTATGTTAGCAAAAGGAGGGTAAAAGACATCGAGCCAAGCCATTGGCTGTGGAAACCCGAGATCGAAGATTCAAATTCAAGGGCGAAGGAATGGGCCCATTCATCCGTCAGGATGGCCAGCGAGAACAAAGATAGATCGATGAAAGCCAAGGGAGGCCGGAGCGGCCGAGGATGCAGGTCCAGAGAGAGAGAGGCAAGGCGGCATGCCGCCGCCGCTGCTGCTGCTGCTACTGCTGCTGCTGCTGCCACTCATGCTGCTGCCGCTCATGCTAGTCAATGGCCATGGCGCTTGGTCCGGGAAGCCTCCCTTTTTACTCCGTACCGAGCAGGAAAATGGGCAAGACGGCTGTCTGAGGCTACAGTTCTGCCAATCTGGGACTGCTCATTTCCCTCAGACCCTGCAAGTCTGATCGAGGCTCCGATCAAGAGCGGTGAGGTGGAATATGCATGGTAAACCAATTGGCTGACTGTGGTGGAACCGGCAAGCTGGCCTGAGCAAGACCCAGGACGGCAGAGGATGCGCGAGACTTGACGGCGCGTCGCGTGGGCGGAGACCCGGTTCGGAAGCATCTCAGAAGGCGCTGGCCGCGCAGAGACATGGAGGTCTAGGACGCCATGATGCCGTATGCACGCAATGCGATGGGTCGGCCGGACCGTGAGGGCGAGGGTTGCCCAGTGCCCCCCCCGTCCGACCCCGGGCGGTCGACGAACGAGGACTGATGCAGGTGGCGAAGAGTGCTGGTTCGAGCTCACGTTGACAAGACAGATCTGGCGCTCGTGTCGGCCAACATGTCTGATTCTCTCTGTCTTCGATCGGCAGCCGTCTGCCTCTGTCTCGCGAATTCTTTCACCCCCTGATTCTCCCCTCTCCCTTTTGACCCCTCCATTGGCGCCCCAAGTGTCGCCTCACTGCCCTTGGCTGCCCTTGTGGCCGACGAGTGCGCCCGGGGCGGAACACAAGCTTGCGGGCATGCATGTGCGAATGCCTCTACCGGACTCGGTGGTAGCGCCCGAGGGTGCCCCACGTGCGACTTGGGGTTATGGAGCCGGGCAAAGCTTTCGCGCGAATCATTGAGTGGCCGAGGACGTGGAGGCGCGCGGGGGAACGGAGAGAGAGGGGGATGGGTGGACGAGAAAGATCCATGGTTGGGAGAGCAGCATTGGAGCTTCAGGGGCAGAGGGCCTCGAAGCAACCGCCCCCCCTCTCTCTCTCTTTGGCTCTCTCTCTCTCAGATACTCTCTCTCCTATCTCCTCTCTCATCTCCCTCTTTGGATGGAGAGAGCTGAAGCTGGACGAGGACGAAGCAGCACGGCAATCGGTGCCGCAGCTGGGGCAGCAAATTTGAAAGTTGGAAGAATGGGTGGAATCGGTGGGATGGAAAGGAAAGAACATCGAGACCTGAGAGGCAGCTTACCGGAAGGGAAAAGGAAGGAAGAGGTTCGGAAGGAGGACCGAAGCACTGGCAAGCAAGCAAGCAAGCAAGCAGGCAGGCAGACACGACGCGGAGGCAGGCACGAAGGAAAGAACGGAAGGCACAATCGCGAGCGCAACTTCCCAGAGCCACGGTGCGCGCCTGCCGAAATCGAATTGATGCTCAAGCAAATGGAGTGCGTCCGAACGTTGAAGAGGGAGGAGGTACGGAGTAGCACAAGTACGAGTGGTAGGGAACCCTACAAGTGCGAGTAGTACGGAGTACTAACTACGGAGTACGAGGGTGCTCCTTCCCGACGGCACAGTGGCGGGCTGCACGAGGGGCAGGTACTCCATACTACTGGTACTACTACTCCGTAGTGAGTGCTGGTACTCCGTACTCGTACTCGTATTTGTAGGACGGGAACTTGAAGGGGCTGGGGACTCGGGATTGGAGGTGCTCTCCAGGTGGGTTCTTCGTTTCGTACCTGCACTCGGGGCTAAACTCAGAGTGGCAGGCGATGCGTGGGTCTTCGGCTTGCGAGAGGTACGAGTACGAGTACGAGTACGGAGTACGGGGTGCTCCTCACAAAACTCGTATTGACTTCCAGGGCAGGAAACAAAACACTGCTCTTGCAGATCGTACCCTTCTACGGAGTACGGAGTACGGTGTACGGAGTACCTATGGAGCATCGTTCCAGTTGTTTCGAGTTCGGACATACGGAGTACAGGGCCGTCGAACGGGAGACTGACTGTAAGGCACTGATGGGGCTGCAGGCGGGTGCCAAGGTGCCCAATATTCGTCGGCAAGGCTCGTCAGTCAAGTGATCGATCGCTCTTGCCGCACGTCAAGCAGAGGAAAGATTATGTCTTCCGGGGAAGGAACCCTCCGCAGTCGAGGCAGGACGTGCTCGGTGAAGAAACGAGGGGCACGAGATGACAGATCCCGTGGAAGCCGTGCGGGTACGGAGCACTACCTGCTGTCAGCTGCCAGCTGAGCCCCCCGGATTCAACAAACAGCCCTGCCGAGAAACGACTCCGGACTCATGCTCCGTTTGATCATGAGTACGGAGTAATGGATACTACGGAGTACGGAGTACGGAGTACCTTTCGCGGATATACGGACTATACCTGGTCAACTCGTATGGAGTAGAAGTATTCCGCAAATGCCTCGAAATTGGAAAGAGCACGGAAACCTCAGTCCAGATGAGAGAAAGACCCGGCAGCACCTTCCACGAAGTTCATCCGATTACCAGGGTCGTTCTTGCGCGAGACTCGCTCGAACCCACGGCAGGCACGCCCAAGACAGCTCCACCCGATCCGCAGCTTCTCCAGGCGCGGTCGATCCATCGAGATCCACAAGTTCGCCAATCTTTTGCCGGGCCCGCCAGCCTCGAGTTTTCCACCATCATCCACAGCCGTCCACCAGCGCTGGCACCGCGCACAGGGTGAGCTTCTTCCGCTCCAAAAGTCTCGGGCTCCTCTACTACGCGTACGCCCCGGCGTCTCAGAGCACCCCGCCCATTTGGTTCACCAATCGATTCATGGATCATGGATACCTTAGCCGTGGATGCTGGAAGAGCCCGACTTTGGATGCCTGTTGTTGGCCCGAGATCACCGAGTCCGCGCGCCTCATACGGAGTACATGTACCTCAGTGCTTGTGCTCGCTCCTCACTCCGTGCAGAGCGCAGAACGCAGAGTGCAGACATCGGCACGAGCAGGATGGCGTTTGTACGAGTACTCGTATGAAGTGGATGTGCCCCGTACGGAGTACTCCAACTCTTGCGCCTTCGTCGATCGTGCTCGCGGCCGATCCTTGACCGCCGCTCTACAAGTCTGACGCTGGGAGGACCGCACCCATGAGCTACTCCTCTATGCATCCATGAATGGATACTTTGCTTCCCGTTCCGCTACGAGTGACAGGACAGGCTATCCTCTCTCCATCCATGGACGCGTTGCAGCCGCCCTGGTGCCTCAAGTCGAGGCTCAAGACGATGCCTCTGGCTTAAGTCGCCCCCCCCCCAAAAAAAAACAGCCAGGCAGGCCTCGGACTCCGTATGTACCAAGTTCCCTTTTCCTTCCCCTTCTCCTCTCGATCACTCCCTACCTTAGTATGCATCATGACCGACGACCAGCATTGACCAAGGCAAGGAGAGCAGGTTCCAGCATCCACCGCGCGCATGCACACTTTCGACAGCGTTTGCCGATGTCATGGTCTTCAGAGCCCCTGTTCGACTACGTGCTGCTTGCATCCACGGTGCGTGGACAATGCACCGAGCCCGGCGACAGACTCGAGCCCGGAGTCTCGCAGCTGCGTGATCGCTGGCTGGCCAGCATCATCGGGCATGGACATTGTCTACGCAGCTCGGGGATCTGATACCCTGACTTCGGAGTACAGAGTAGTGCCTCTCCGTACTACTACTAATGTCTGCCTGCGTCCTGGGACACATGTGCATTGGAGGCGCCTTCACACGATGGAGAGGCGTCCAGACGCACATGGCGCGCCATGATGAGTCTTCGACAGTGCTCCGCAATCGTGCTTGTGCTTGATCCTAGGAATTTCCCGAGCTCGTTCGGACCTTGGACCAAAAGGCACGGACCTGTGTTTTGCACAAATAGTCCTCGGTACTGGTCGTGGGGCCTCAGCCATGAAACCCTTTGGATCCAATGGATGGGTTGGCCGCTGCGATGCCGTCAAGCTGTGTTGAACCTTCTACAGCACAATCCCGGTCGGTGCCTCGAAGCGAGGTCTGCTTCGAGTATCCGGTCTTGGTTAGGTGGACGGGTCGACTAGCCTTGGGGACTATCCATGCTCCGTCAGAAACGGTCCGGTCCACGTCGCCCTGATGGATGCCCTTTTCGGATATGATGTCGAGACGTCCATGGCCGTGGCCTCTCTCTTCGGCATGCCATGGTGAGCAGTGATTTGACCAGTCCCTCTCCGTTGGCCGTTGGGAAAGGAAACACAAATGGCCCAGACAGCCTCAATCGGCACACAAGGCGTTGCAGACCGTACACCATCGTGCGGTACTACAGAGTGAAGACTGTTACCTCCAGTACATATGGTTGTCCGTGCTACCTGGGTACGGAGGACACGCCGTCAGCTTGCTTCAAGGGGGGGGAGAAGGGGAGGGGGTAGGGGAGGGGGGGCTTTTACCACCCACGATTACCGAGCGTCGCCGACGAATCTAGCGGGGAACCCTGTGGCAATCCGCTCCGAGACACAGACGCTACCTGCGAGATACCTCCCCGAGCGGAGAACCCTCTGCCACGCAGCAATGAAGGTCTCGAGCATTCCTGGAATACGGGAGAGGCTGTCTGCCAGCGAAGATCGACAAACGAGTATCCACCCGAGTATGTAGCCTGTGCGTCAGTCCAACTCAATCTTCGGACGAGATCGACCTTTCCGCAGGAGATGAAGCACAGAGGACTCTGCCTGTGGGCTTCCTGCACGAGAGGGGCGAGGTAGCCTCGACATCTCGCGGGTTGGGAGGCATCTCGGGCACAGAGCAAATCCTGGCAAATAATCGTCTGTCTTCCCTTCCACCCACCCCCCTCCAGCTCTTGCTCCCCCCCCCCCCATCTACGTCGGAGCTCCCCCCCCTCCACAGCCAGGGACCTTGTCGCATCAATTGACTACTACTAGTAGTAGGACCAGGCGCTGCAGAAACATGAGGCGCCCCCGTCGTCTTGCCGCTCGACGAAAATTCCCACCTCCTCCGAATGCAGGTGGTTCCCTTGCGGCGATCCCCTCTCAGACAATTGGCTGCCAAGCGCAAAGCACGGCTCGACATCGAGAGGGCGTTGCCTTTGTCCCCGTCGTCTTCGACCCCATCCCACTCGTACCTCGAGGTGGCCGGTCCACCTCCAAGCTCTGCTCAGCCTCTGCTTTGATGCCAGCACCAGCTCGACCAGATGTCGCAAGACACCCACCTTCGAGAAAGACGACGACGACGACGACGACACCAACGAGATTCGCGAGATCTTCCACGCTGATCGGCAACAAGCGTCTCATCGCCATCCACCTCACTGCCCACCGGGAAGAGCCGGCCGGGGCGCCTGCTTGGAAATGATCTGGTACCTGCTCTATCCACTGCGACGGTAAGCGTTTTCTGCCCTTCTCCCAGAGCGAGCCGCATCTTGGCTCCTTGGTGATCATTTCTGTCGTTGTTGACGATGCTCTTGATCGTGACGATGTTTCCGTCGTCGTTTGTCAACTCCATCCGCTGCCAACCCATCAGCTCCGTTGTCCGCCGAATCGGGGCATTTGGCTTTCATCCCTGCCCTTCGTCCGGCCACGAGGAGAGGATGTCATCTAGATCTTCTGAAGCTGATCCGGCCCGCATTGCAGAACCACTGCGGTACCCGTCCTCTCAGCCTCCCACCCGGTCCGTCGCTTCTTCGCTCGCTATGGTCGCCAGGCCTCGCGACTCGCGGTCTCGACCCTGATCATCTCGACCGCGGTAGCTACCATCCTGATCTATCCTCTCCCATTCCTCTACACCAATGATTTTGTGAATGGCGCGTCGAATCTCCCCCACCATGTCTGGACCCTTGCCCAGCCTCTCCCGTACAATTACGCCGCCGTTCCGGACGTGATCATGCGGTCGATATGGATTCATGCTAGCTACATGCAGGCCCTCGACGCGGAGCTCCTCGTTTCCGCCCTTGACCTCCAGAATGAGCTGCTTGGCGACACGGAGGACTTTTGGCCGGCCAGCCCGTCCATGGTCAAGACACCGGGAGATAAGACCTTGCACTTGTCGCTCTTCGAACGCGATGCGCTTCACGCCGTCAATGGCTTGACGAACCAGTCTTGGATCTTCCAATCGCCTCTGCTCTACTGGAACTGCTCCAAGTCTCGAATCCTCGCCGACAGAGACATCGTGGGGACCGTCAACGAAAGAAAGAACCAGTCCATCCCGGCCAACTTGACTCTGCGCCATTCTATCGTCTTCAGCGGCAAGCGCTTCGAGGACCGTCGCCTCTTGGCGGCCGACGCTCTGGTCATCACTCTCCTGCACCTGAGCGATTCTCCCGTGGGTCGTCAATGGGAGAGGATTGCGCCCTTGTTGCCTGGGAAAGTTGGTCATGAGTGGGACATATATCCTTCCGACGGCCGCGTGTCGGCAAGCCAACTATACGAATTCCAATTTCGCCCCATCTCCTACAAAGATCTCATCGGCCTTGCTATCGCGTACGGAGGAGCGCTTCTCTATTTCATCATCAATCTCTCCAATATTCAAGCCATAAAATCAAAGGCCGGCCTCATGGCCACGGTATTGGTGCAGACCTTCTTCTCGCTCATGTCAAGTTTCACCATCTGTGCCATATTCAAGGTCGACCTGTCGGGCATCTTGCGGTGGATGTATCCCATCATCATCTTCACCACGAGCCTCGAAGACGTCTTCCGGCTCATCAACGCCGTTATCGCCACCCCCTCTGAGGACAGCACCAGCAACAGGATCGGACACGCTTTCGGCGAGACGGCTCACGTCGCCCTTGGCACGACGCTGCAAAAGGTGGTGATCGCCCTCGCCATGTCGCGCGCCAACGACGTCCATGCCGGATTTTGCATATTCACTGCCATCGCCATGGTCTTCAATTTCTTCTTCTTCGCGACTTTCTTTCTCTCTGTACTGAGCGTGGACGTGCGCAGGATAGAGCTCGGAGACGCCCTGGCCAGGGAGTCCTCCAGGCACAACCGTCGGGTGAAACAGGGCCGGCCTGGCCCCTCCTGGTTGAAAAGACTGGCCCGGGGAAATATCGCCCTCTCCACTCGAGCGGCCGGGACTCTGGTCATGATTGGTTTCGTTCTCATTGTACAAGGGCACTTCTTCGCAAGTGAGGGTCTCCTTCAGCGTCTTCTCAGACCTTTCAGAGAGCAAACCAGGGATCTCGTCGTACCGAAACGCGCGCTCTTGGAAGACGTTCACCAGGCAAGGAGTCCATCGTCCTGGCTTCGGTTGCAGGATCACGATACAGCTCGCGAGGTCATTCAGGTTCTGAAGCCGAACGCCTACAGCTACATCGCTCAGGTCTACGATCCACTGGTATTCGTCAAGAAAGGCTCGGATCGCATGCCACACCAGAGGGAGCCAACCCTTCTTCCCGCGGTCTACGATTTCATTCACCATCAGCTATCCACCTTTGTCGTCATAGTCATCCTGGTCATTGCAGCGCTTCGTCTGCTGACGAGCTATTTGCTTTTGGAAGACGAGGCCGCAGGGGACCAGGATGACCTGGACGAGAGCCCAAACTTTTCCATCAAATCGCTGTCGGGGGGTCACACCCTTGACATCGCTCTACTAGCCGAGTCATCGGGACATCAAGCCGTATCCGTCGGGCTCGATCGCGTCATCCGTATTTGGGATCTGAAAAACACATCGCGAAGCTACTCTATCTCCCAGGCAAACGAAAGGGGTCCAGGACTATTCCCTGTTCTTGCCGTTGCCTTGGACGAGGAACCCAAGTGGCTAGCCATCGTATCTCTGTCTCGCATCTCCTTTTGGAACCTCGAGACCCGACAGTGGGGGCGCTTCATAAATGTCAACACCTTCAACAAAAGACCCAAAGCATGTTTCTTTGATCCTCTCGCTCCGCTGGGAGAGCACCGGCTTGTGGTGGTGTGGAGAAACGGCGCACTGGTGGAGATTGAAGCATCATCAGGCGAGGAAATCTCCAGCTTCGAGATATCTCCCAAATTCATCTGCGCCCGCCCGCTCTTCCATAAGGGTCAGTAAGGAAATACCTGAGCTTTGCCCGTTCTTTCTCTTGGTCGTCAAAGCTGACTGTTGAAATCTATTGCATCCTTCTAGACAGCAGCTCAGGCCCTTCAGGTCTTTCCATCTTGACCCTGTCGAGACAAGGCGCGGTCAACCTCACCGCGAGAAGGGGGGCGTCATGGGACTCGTATGGGATCTTCATGCATGAGTTGCCGGATGCCGGACTGCATCAGGTCGTACCGCTTTCACCTCATCCTTTCTTCCTCGTGGCATCAGCCGACAAGGTGTACCTTGTCAGTGCAGACAGGGGTCAAATAGTGCACGTTTTCCCGGTTGAGAAGATGCAGCCTCAGTCCCTCGATTGCGCGTACTCGATGCACCGGTCCTCGAATCACGGAACCATTGGGCTCTCCTTCCTGACGCTGTGCTATACGGGCGCAGAGTCCGGGGACTGCATTCTGCATTTCTTCTCTCCTCAAGACGAGGACGATGCAATCTGCCTGAAGAATCACACTGACGTTTCCATCGGCGGCTGGTGCGACTGGGATGCGGCGAAAGAAGTGCAGAGGCATGTGGTGAACCCTGGTGCGTGGGGCCTTGCATCTGACGGCAGTGCCGTGGGGCTAAGGCGCCGGTCGCCATCGGATACAGGGCCACCGAGGGAGTCGGCCGTCAAGCAGCGGAAGAGGTTCCCCGGACGGGACGGCAAGAGGGATACATTCCGACACTGGGAGGTATGGAGGGCCGCCGTCGACGACCGCTCAGAACCCCTGGAAACATTGCCACTTCTGAAGGAAGAGGATGAGGCGAGCCACTTGGTCATATCCGAGCTGGGGCCCAAGGTGAACATTGGGCTCATGTCCATGGCGTTTGCGTTTGGAAACGTCATCAAGCTGGTCACGGTTGGCGGGCATGTGCGGTTTGAACCCGAGACGGATGGCGCAAGCCGCGAGCTGTTCATCAACGTCGCTGGCCGGCGTCGCAGACCAGGAAACTTGCTTCGGTCTACAGCGCTCATATGAGGGCCAAAGCAAGAGAGCAAGCAAAAGCAAAGGCGAGGAGTAGATAGCGGACGAAAGGATCGACAATCATGGGGCCTAGCGGAACCGGTTGGCATGAGTTATTGGGAGCGGAGTCCAAAAAGGAGTTGCAGGGGGTGTATCAACAACGCAAGATGTATCCAAATTGGCCAAGCAATGCGCGCATTTCTACTCCGTACTCGTCGCAGACTGAGCCTAATGGTAATGAACAGTATTTTCAAACTTGACGTCTCATATGTACCGTCAATGGAAGCCAGTCACGGGTCATCGATGCCAGGAACAGGAAGACCCGAGTCATTCCCACGAGCGACGAGGCTGTGCCGATGTACAGTGCCTCAATCAAGGTTTTGACACTGTGCTGTCGAACCTGCCGGGATGCCAAGTCGACGTCAATATCAATCTTTGCCTCGACTACATGTACTCCAGCTACCTTTCAGACCCCTACCTCATCATTAACGCGCGGTGGGACGTCGAGATGCACGCTGACCGAGGACTTGCGCCAGTCCCTTGATATTACGAGGTATCTCTGTCCCTAGGATCCACGCCCATGCCCAAGATGTCGCCTAGCCCGTCCCATCATGAGGCCGCGCAGGCCGCCATGCTCCAGACTTTCCACGAGCTCAACGGCAGCCAGGTCGAGGAGCTCGCGGAGGAGCCGACGCCGCTGGAGTTCATGCGATATGTCGCCCGCAATGCGCCCTTCGTGGTGAGGCGCGGGGCGGCAGGCTGGAAGGCCGTGCGGGAATGGGATGCGGCGTACTTGAAGGGAGCGATGGCGGGGCAGACGGTGAATGTGGCCGTCACGCCGTTTGGGTGCGCTTCTCTTACCCCTTGCTTCTCCTCTCAAGGTCTTCCTCTCCCCTTCCCCCGATGCTTCTCTTGAGATCTATCGGGAGACTGTACGCATTCGAGGCGAAAGCACCCGCCTGTGGTATCTGGAGACGCTCGTGACTGATTGAGGAACCGTCAAAGCTGATAGGAACGCTGATGCTCCGACCTTTTCTGACGTGCATGGGAAGACGGTCATATCGAAACCGCATGAGGAGGCCCAGGCGTTCGATGAGTTCCTCGAGCATGTGATTCGGCAAGAGGGCGATGCGGCTCATGGCAACGCCGAGATCCGTTATGCTCAGACCCGTAAGCCCGAGTCCCCCTTTTCCCCTCCCCCTTTCCCCTCCCCTTTTCCCCCTTTTCCCCTTCCTTTTGAACCTCTTGCGCTCTGGAGAGATCACCATAATGGACACTGAGTGACGACAATGTCTCCCAGAAAATGACAACTTGAGGGACGAGTACCTTCCCCTATTCCCCGATGTCCAGAAAGACATCCCCTTCGCGCGCATCGCCCTGCAGAAGCAGCCCGACGCGATCAACCTCTGGATCGGCAACTCGAGGTCCGTCACGGCCCTGCACAAGGACAACTTCGAGAACATCTTTGTCCAGGTCATCGGCAGGAAACACTTCGTGCTCCTGCCCCCCTTGTTCCACACCTGCGTCAACGAAAGGCTCCTCGCGCCGGCGACGTACACGCGCGGGCAGGACGGCGGTCTGACGCTCCGGCTGGATGCGGACGCGGAGCCCGTGCCGCTGGCGACGTGGGATCCGGACAGGCCGCTCGAGAATGCGGCGCCGGCGTCGCATCTCGCGAGGCCGCTGCGGGTAACGCTCGAGCCGGGGGATATGCTGTACCTGCCTGCTATGTGGTGAGTGCTCACGCCTGATGAGTAGGGAAGGAGAGGCAGAGAGACTCGGGATTCAAGAGGTTGACTGGAGGATCAGGTATCACAAGGTGAAGCAGTCATGCGCAGAGGACGACGGCCAGGGCTTCGTACTTGCTGTCAACTACTGGTACGTTTTGCCCCTGAATGCTTCCATGCACCTGTCCATTATAGGAAGGACTCCAACTGATGTTGCGATGAATTCTAGGTACGACATGGACTTCAGCGGGCCGCTATATCCCATGACCACGTTCTTGCGAAGTCTGTCTCGAGTCGAGGGAGCATCCGAGCCTCGATCTTCTATTACTTCAACGCCATCCATTTGAAAGAAAAAAAAGAAAAAATAAGAGAAAGAAATAGAGAACAACGTAATGCCATCGGAACAGTAGTATGATCAAGGGGGGTCTATCGTGAATCGCAGTGCATGTCTCGCAGCGCTTCACCTCTTCTTGCGCTGCGCGATCCTCTTCTGCGCCCTCAACTCCTTCTTCATCCTCGCGTCGACGATCCTGTACCGCCCCTTGACGCCCTTGGGCCTGCCCTGGATGCCCTTGTTGAGGCCCTTGGCGATGACGAGCTTCGCCGGCGCCCGCGGCTTCGACTTGGACGCCTTGCTCACGAGCCGCGCGATGCTGTCCGCCTTCTCCTTCTCCGTCATGCCCTCGTCGGCGGCCAGCATGTCCGACTTCTTCTTGAGCTTCTCCAGCTTCTGCGCCGTCTTGAACTTCTTGCGCGCCTTGGCCTCGCGCACCTTCTTGATCGGCCGCGCGTTGAACGCCCGCAGCTTCTCCTTGATCGCCGCCGCGGCCGCCTTGGTGATGGGCTTCGTCGGCTTGTCGTGCTTGCCCTCGTCGTCGAGGAACCACTCGGGCAGGCCGTCGCGATCGCGAAACGCGCGCTTGTTGAAGCCGTCGTCCTTGGCGTCTTGCACGGTCGTCTGGCCCGTGGCGAGCCGGTGAGCGAGTGTCATCGCCTCGGCCGTGATGATGTCGATGTCTAAGCTCTGTCAGTGGATTATCCTCTTCTCTCTTGTTCTCGTTGTCTCTTCCTCCTTCCTGAGACTCTGCTAGAACTTGCAAAGGGGGGGGGGGGGGGGGGGGGAACGGGGGGG
>NIGD01000003.1:1902196-1922219 GCA_003055185.1 Escovopsis sp. TC
AAAAAAAAAAAAAAAAAAAAAAAAAAAAAAAAGAGCGGCGTGTGCAGGTACTCCCAGGTCCCTCGCGCTAGGGCCAGCGCGCGCCGACGCAGGCTGCAAGACACGGCAGTACAAGGCCTGTACCGGATTCGACAGAGGTGGATGGATCATCAATGGCTGGATCGTACTCCGTACTCGTACTAGAGAAACATCGGAGGTACTCCGTACATCATGGATGGATGGATCCGTCCAGTTCGAGTCGTCCACTGCCCAGGTGATTGATGCGTCCGTCCAGTGATTGATGCGGACGCGTCCATCCACTCAGTGCTGCGTGCATGCAATGATCCACGATCCATCCATCATCGAGCCATCCAGGACTCGATGAGCGCGGCGATTCCATCTGCAGCTGGAGCACGAGGTTCTAGTCCCCAAGCATGGATCCATGATCCATCCCGGGCAGCTTGATCCATCAAGCCGATCCATCCTGCTCTCCCTCCAGGCGCCAACCTCCATCCATCCATCTGCCGTCCGCCATCGTCCACCCCGACGCCCTCGCCGGTCGCCCCGTCGAATGGATGGAGATGGATGGATGGATTGACTGCCTCTTGACTGGTCCATCCTCTTCCTTCTCTGCACGGGATGCCTACTACGAGTACGGAGCACTTACGGAGTAGTACTACTACTAGTACGGAGTACTCCGTACCTTACTCCATGTCCTCTTCTGCACTCGTACATCCATGTTCTACCTCGGAGTCTCTGTCTCTTGCCAGGGCTCCTTCAAGCTGGCAGCTACATGTACTAGAGGTCCCTCCTCCACCCCCATCCAAATCCCATCACTCACTGCACCCACGCTGGAGCATCCGCTCTCAACATCATCAATCTCGATCCTTGCCACGTCCTTTTTCCCCATCGCGCACGCACACTGCAGAGTACTGGTACCTCTAGTGGAACTACTACTACTAGTACTACTACAGGTACTACAGGTACTACTAGTACTTCTACTCTAGTAGTAGTACTACTACTACTACTGCTAAGGCACTCGTAGTTGGATCTACTCCACTGTCCTCGTACAGGCACAGGTACCGCTTCGTACTTCGCGCACATCACACTTCTACCAAGGTACCTCCAACATACGCGACCGCGAGGCGTATAGCCTTGTCCTTACTCCTCTTCCTTCCTCTTGCTCTTCTCCTCTCTCTTCTCTCATTCTCTCTCTTCTCTCCTCTCTTCTTCCTCCTCTCGTCTCTCTCCCTCCTCCCTCTCGTCTCTTGTCTCCTCCTCTCCTCTCCTCCTCCTCCTCCTCCTCATTCTCTCCTTTCCTCACACGCGAGTCTAAGTCCCATCTCCTGTCTTGCCTCTCCCTACTACCTCTTCTACTACTCCGTACTCCGTACCGGGCTCCCTTCCCTCCGCCGCCTCTCGCCGCTCTCGGGTTAAGCGAGGCCTTTCTTCAACCCACGACGCCCAAGGGCCCTTGCCTGAATCGCCATCTCCCCCTTCTTCACCTTCACCTCGCGACGCCTCCCCGTCGCCGACGCTTCTCATCGCTTCTATTCCTTCATCAGCGATACGCACGCAGCATTTGCCTCGAGCACGGATCTCCTCCATATCAGCCTTTTCCTCTTCTTCTCTTCCACCATTCTCTCTCTTTTTTCTTCCCTTTCTCTCTATATATCTCTCTCTCTCTCTCTCCCTCCGACCGGCGGCGTCGCAACCTCCGAGGGCAGACCTTTCCGACGCCTGACCTCCACACAAGCCGCCTCGCAAAAGTCGCTCAATCGCATCACCCCCATCCTTTCGATCCGGCCTTCGATCCTTAATTCCATCTCCGACCACTGGCCATTCCCGCCCGAGCGATTTTTGCAAGCCGATCACCACAGAGCTCTCCCCTCCCCCCTTCGAGGGGCCGATTTTCCCTCGCAATCGTCATCCTCCGGTGCCTGGCATCTCGCTTGAGCCTCTCGCATTCGCATCCGCATCCGCATCCGCATCCTCCTCTAGGAACATCACACCCCGAAGAAGGAGAAAAGGAAGGAGAAAGGGACCCAAGGAAGGAGAAGAAGAAGGATTCCCAAACATTCAGGATGAGAGAAGTCAACTTCAGCATCCCAAATGTCAACAAGGCGTCGGTAGGGATCACGACGGCCCTATATGACCGTAGGGCCCTTGACTGCACCTCCACGCTCCCACTCATCAATTCGCTCAATCACCTTGCCTACCTGACCACATCGTCCGCCCGCATAAGAGACATCCTTACCGTCGATGGAGGAATTGAGCGCCTGGTATGCATTCTCAAGCAAGGTCGAAGCAAGGACATGATGAGCATGTGGAAATGGAACCTCGCCTTCCAGTGCGTCGTCAACATTGGCGTCCGCGGAACCGAAAATGTTCGCACTCGAGTCGTCGAGGCAGACATGGTCCCCGTCATCGCGACAATCCTCGACAACTACATCAAGATCATCGAGCGGTGCAGGGAAAAGGCAGACGAGGCGAAACAAAAACAGGGCCATGAGCATTGCCGCCCTGGGCGCCACGATCATCGCGGCGCCCCCAAGGCAGCCCTTCCCGCCTCGCCGTCTTCCAGCAGGACCGGCCAGGACTCTCGATCGTCCCGAAGAGTGGGACACTCGGCCGCCCTCGACGGGCTCGCTCCCATTGCAGGACCTTCTGCTGCCGCTGCCGCTGCCGCTGGCGCCCAGAACGCCGAAGCCGGCGGAGCGAGCCACCACGCAGTCTCTCTTGCCACCACGCCGAGCCGTCAGCGCCATTTCCTCCAGGGCATCGAGAGACGGCTCGCCATCACCTCTGCTCCTCGACAACTCATCCAGCCCCTTGCCACAGCCATCCCGGCGATGGAATCGGTCGACGGCCTGATGCGTCCAGTGCGAGACGCCGACCGTCTCGTCGCCATGCCCGCATTCCCCCAGGGCGGCCTGATCTCTCAACCAACCTCTCCTACCACTCCTCTCCCGCCCTCCCAACTGCGCTCCCCGGCGCGCTCCACGACCGCCTCCGATGCTCCTACTCGATCCAGCAGGCGGCCTTCCATCCGGCACCAGGCCTCCACCGCAGAACCGGACGACGCTAACGGCGATGGCATGCAGTCGGACGAGGCACCGGAAACTGACATGACAGGAAACGCCGAGATCCAGTCGGCAGTCGACATCCAGGACATCACGATGGAGGATGGCGACAGCATGCTCGCGGGAGAGTCTCTGGACCTGGCCGCCCCGACTGTATCCGAGACCCACCGAGATGTCGGGGCCCTCAACATCAACCATCAGACCCCCATCGACGGAAGCATCCGAAACACCGGCGCGCCGGCCCCCGTGCCATCCATCGGCCTATCCCCGAGCCGGGCGAATCTCACAGCCTCCCCGCAGGCTCCCACACCCAACTCTGCAGTCCTCCGGTACCTCCTCGATCGCCACTACGCCCCAAACCCCCAGATGCTCGCAGCGATGCCCCGCGAGGAAGACGTCCTCATGTCCTTGCAACTGCTGGCCTACGTCTCCAAGTACTGCGGCCTCCGCTCGTACTTCCAGAACAGCCACCTCGTGCCGAGGTTAACGATCGGAAAGGACCTGGCGGCGCTGGACGGAGAGGAGGAGGCCTCGACATCGCAGGAGGTCGAAGTGGTCGAGGAGTACCTCCTCGAAGACGACTTCAACCTCTTCCCACTCGTCGAGAAATTCACCGTCAGGTATCACAGCACCGACATGCAGTACTGGGCTGGAGTGGTTATGCGCAACCTCTGCCGCAAGGATGATACCCGCGGAGGCATCCGGCAGTGCGCCTACTACCAATGCGGCAAGTGGGAGGAGTTCACGCGGCAGTTCGCCAAGTGTCGGCGGTGCCGCAGGACCAAGTACTGCAGCAAGGAATGCCAGAAGAGCGCCTGGGCCTTCCATCGCCACTGGTGTGTCGCGGCCTCCCAGTAGGCAGCCGCCGATACATGGATCGCGACGATGTCCAAGGCGCGGCATGCTCGATTCGCAAAGCATGGTTAACGTTTGATTCAAGAAGCACTTCCGAAGGTTGCAACAACTGCATTACACAGTAAAGCGTTTCATCAGCTCAACTCACGGCATTTCCTCTGATACCACCGGTTCTTTTTCCCTTGGCGTACTTGGTTCCCCATCACCTGGCAGGATCCTTTCTTCTGGAGTCATAGTCATAGTCATCGATTTGCCCTCTACCCCTTTGCCCTCACCTTTCCACGAATCCTTTCCCCCACCTCTTCCCCCCCCCCTTTGCTCTTTGTTTTTCCTTTTATATTATCTTTTTCCCCTCTCTTTCGAGGTTTCCATTTCCCTTCTTCATTTAATTGATGCCATTTGTCTTTTTGATTGCATTCGCTTCCTTCCGCGCAGAAGTAGCTGCAGCATGGTTCGGCCTGCCGTGGAGCCCGAGGCCATCAACAGGGGACGGCTGCGGCGGCCGGAAAGGCTCGATGTGAAGGCTTTCCCTACCTTTCTGCCTCAAGTTCTCAATGTGAGTACCACGGATCTGCTCTCACATTCTTCTCCCGAAGGTCTGAAAGAACCAAACCTGGCCTCTACCTCTATTCCCTCCCGCCGACTTCCCTTTGCTTTCGTGGACAATTTGACCAACATTCAAAGTGCGCGGCGCATTAGAAGCATCATAGTAGGCGACGGGAAGAGCAAGTGGGGAATCACGTAATTTCCTCATCCACGTCCTTGTTCTTCCCAGGACAAATCGTCAAAGTCAATCCCACTGGGCCGGGTCTGTCGGTCCTCAAGCATCTTAGTACGTTGGTATCGGCAGCAGGACGGACGCACAAGAGCTTGGCCTTTCACATTCAGAAAGACAAGAAGGCCATTTTTCTTGTTGACAAAGAGTCAAAAAGTTGAGAAAGCTAGGGAAGTGGGTGTGGGGGGCGGACGTCCACGGGACGAATCTGGATGATGAGGTAGTCTTATTTTTTTCTTTCACTGAGGATGATGATGAATGGTATGGGCTAGCAGAGGGGTGAGAAGGGGAAAGGGGAAAGGAGGAAGTGGGAAGAACATCACAGAATTACTCAAACGTCACTTCAATCCGTAGGTGGAAGTGGGAATCGGACGACTTGATGCTGTCTATCCGGAGCCTTTCCAGTGCCAGAAGGGAAATGGGCGATTCAACGCTGTCCTCATGTGCTCGGATCGAGAATTTGCAAGCCCAACCCTTCACAATGATCACTGGCCTGGTGAAGCAGTCACGAAACCAAGTGAAGCCGCGGCAAGGAGAAGTACTAGTACTGAGAAACCCCAGAATTGACAACGCGAAGATTGCACAAAGACTACATGTAAGGACGCCGGAGATTCCTCATGCTCGTGATTTGGATACGACTAGGCCTCGAGGCGCCTCCCCCACCTCCCACATCCGGATAGCAGGAGTGATGAGAGAATGAGAAGAAAAAGAGACACCAAAGAAAACAACCAAGCAAAAAACAAGAAGCAAAAATGAGCTGCAGACTATGCCCTCCCCTCGACCTCTCTCTCTCTTTTCAAGCGCTGAATTCCCTACTCTGTCTGTCTCTCTTTCTATCCCTAATCCTCTTTCTATTTCCTTTTGCGTTGTCATTCCTGTCTCTACCTCGAAGACATGGCCTTTCTCCTACTCTTCCCCGGCCGGGCCGCCTTCCCCTTGGGCCCCTTGGACTTGGGCCCGCCGGCCTTCATCTTCTTGGCGTTGAAGCCGGACAGGTCGCCCGAGCTGAGCGCGTCGCCGGACTTGGAGTGGCGCTTCTTGCCGCCGAAGCCGTACTTCTCGTTCTTCTTCTGGCGCTTGGCGTTGGGCTGGTGCGGGCCGCCAGCGCCGGCTTTGGACTTGCCGGGCGCGCCTCGCGCGCCGGAGCGCTGGGAGTGCTTGGCGATTTCGGTGTCGACGCCGACGTCGAAGAGGTCGGCCTCGTTGGTGCCGACGTCGCCGCTGGATTCTTGGCGTTCTGGAAAAGGGGGGGGGGGGGAGAAATCGTCAGATCGGAGGCAGAAAGGGGCACATGTATGAGAGTATGCCAAAAAGGTCGAGGAAGGGGATGGATGGGGCGGGGGCACATAGGAAGTCTCGAACAATGAAGTCCTGGATGAGGGATGTATGCGAGGACTTACTCCGCTTGAGGTTCTTGATCTTGTCGAGCGTCTCGCGCTTGGCCTTCTGCCGCTCCTGCAGCTTCGCGACCTGGACCTGCTTTCCGAACTTCTTCAGGTCCCTCTGCTTGCGCGCCTCGGCCGAGGCCTTCTTGGCGGACGCCTCCTCGACGAGCTTGGCCTTGACCTTGTCCATGTGGGCGTCCTCCTTGACCATCTCGGCGAAGTAGTCGCGCGGGCGGGAGAAGGGCACGCCCTCGGCGAGCAGGCGCGCGCGGCCCTGGCGCGCGGCCTCGAGGCACTGCGAGTAGAAGGCGAGCTCGCGCGTGAGGTCGTCGGAGACGTCGGGGATGGAGGCGGCGGTCTCGGCGGCGGAGACGACGGACTGGTGGGCGGCGAAGGGGACGGAGGAGTCGGTGGGGAGGGCGATGCGGTCGAGGGAGGCAAGGAGGGCGGAGGTGTTGTTGATTTGGAGCCGGGTGTGGGCGACGAGGTCTTCCTTGTCCTCGTCGTCAAGGTCCTCAAGGTCCGACATGGGGATGTCTTCTTCGTCTTCGTCGTCGTCGTCTTCCTCCTCCTCTTCTTCTTCTTCTTCTGCTTCGTCTTCATCGTCGTCGTCGTCTTCGTCTTCGTCGTCTTCTTCCTTCTTGCTGGCACTGGGTTTGAGTATGGGCTTGGCTGGTTTCCGCTGGATTCTCTCCTCCATCTCGACCTCAGAGTCTGATGTGTCGCTCTCGTCGACGGCATCGAGGTTGATCTGCGAGATACTAGGTAAGCATTCATTCACGAGCCAAAGGGCGATTCAGAGTATCCTGCTCACGCTGTCCGTCATCTCGCCCTCCTCCTCGCCCTCCTCCTCGCCCGACTCATCCTCGGCCTTGACCTGCTTGAGAGACGCCCCGCTGCTCTCCTGCTTGCGCTTGAGCGCGGCCTTGTGCTTCTTCTGCTGCTTGAGCTTCGCGAAGTCGATGCCCTTCTCAGCGGCCAGGGCCAGGCGCAACTTGCTTTTGGTGACCATATTGCCGCTTGTTGATCTGTCCGTATGATGTGATCACTTTGCCTGGGTACAGAAGAGAAGTTCGAGCGACAATTTCCAATGATTCGGGGGCGCAAGGGCAATGGGCAGCGGTCGTGCGGGATGGACTGGATGTCGGTCGCGAGGAAACCTGCTGCCCCTGCTTGGGAAAAATCTCCTAGATTCTGCCGGTCGCAAAATTTCACCGCCTTCTGAAAGTGGGTATCTCGACCGGACCCACACAGTGGATGAAAGTCGCTTTTGGCACTTTGCCTCATTCGACTTCAAGGATCACGCATTGAATTCAAGAATCGCCAGCTTCAGCATCACTGCCATTCAACATATTCGGTTTGTGGAGATATGCCAGGCTCCCCGCCCTCACCAGGGGGTTTTATAGGCACATGGGCAGTAGTTCAAAAAGGAAGAGAGAGAGAGGCTACCAATGGTTCGGGTCATGCAGCTCAAGGTCGTAAGTCGCCCAGTGGCGTGCCTGTGATATCACTGTGCTCAGGAGACGACGTCCCTCTCGAGCAACCATTCTGAGCCTGCTCATGGGTTTGTTTTCGGTTTGCCTACGAGGCTTGGCAGCAGACACACAGGGATTGCAGATCGGGTGTCAGGGCACGATGAGGCAGTGGACGTGATGAGATATCTCATTGATCGAAGCAGAATATACAGGACGATGGACTTGATTCGTCCCTGACGGAGGGCATATGCATCACAATGGTTCATGAGGGTCAAGTAGGCTTTTTCCAACAACGCTTGTATTCGATCGAACGTTATGTATCCACAGTGAACCAAAAGTCCTCCGCCGGTTCCTTCCAAGATTTCCTCGGCCTGCTTTCGGATCAAATCTCGCAGCCTGGCGAGATGGGCAAAAAGGAAAGCGAGAAAAAAATGTTATAAAAAAAAAGCCTTTGTGTGCACGCTGCCGTGCATTCATGGCCTGTCAAGTCGTGAAGAGGTTGTTGGAAACGTGGTAGTGGTGCTGGTGGTTGTTTTTTTTGTTGTTGTTCGGTTTGTTTTTTCTTTGGCCCGGTGGTTTTCTCGTAGCACAACTTCAACTTCAAGCCCGCGAAGACCTGGCGAAAGCGTGCTGCCCCTGAGGAGGTCGGTTGTGGCATTTTGGCGGATGATGCGAGTTGTCGATGCCGATGCCGACCCCCCTTGAAAAGGGTCTCCGAGACAGGGAGAGAGAAAAGATTGGTGAAGTCATTTACATGACAACGCACGCGGCCGGGACCTTGGAGCCGCTGCCGAGGGCGGGAGGGGCAAGAGTGGGAGTAGACATTTTGAACGTGGTAGATTTGCGGTAAGGCAAAGAGAAGATGAGATTTGTGAAGAGTAAAGAGTGAAGAGATGAAGATGATGTTGTTGGAATTCTGGAGGGACCTTTAGATCGCGGGCGTCGAGGAGGGACGTCGTCTCTGTAGCAATCTAGGATTGGTGAAGTCATTTACATGACAACGCAGGCGGGGAGGAAGGGTATGGAAGGGCTAGCAGCGGCAGTAGGCGTTTGAAATGTAGTAGATTTGCGGGAAGGCATTGAGAAGATAGGACTTGTTTTAAGAGTAAAGAGTAAAGAGATGGAGAAGATGTTGTTGATGATGATGTTGTTGATGATAGGATAAGAGAAGGGAGTCCTTGAGACGGACGAAGACCCCTTATTTATAATTCTGGAGGGACCTTTAGATCGCGGGCGTCGAGGAGGGACGTCGTCTTAGTAGCAACCTAGGATTGGTGAAGTCATTTACATGACAACGCAGCTGAGGCGGGGGGAGGGGGAAGGGCTAGCAGCGGCAGTAGGTGTTTGAAATGTAGTAGATTTGTGGTAAGGCATTGAGAAGATATGATTTGTTTTAAGAGTAAAGAGTGAAGAGATGGAGAAGATGTTGTTGATGATGATGTTGTTGATGATAGGATAAGAGAAGGGAGTCCTTAAGACGGACGAAGACCCCTTATTTATAATCCTAGAGGGACCTTTAGATCGCGGTCGTCGAGGGGGACGTCGTCTCTGTAGCAATCTAGGATTGGTGAAGTCATTTACATGACAATGCAGAAGATCGCGGGAGTGGCGGAGCTGCTGCCAAGGGCGGGAGGGGCAATAGTAGGAGTAGACATCTTGATTGTGGTAGATTTGTGGTAAGGCAAAGAGAAGATGAGATTCATTCAAAGAAGATGTTGTTAATGATAGGATAAGAGAAGGAGGGAGTCCTTAAGACGGACTAAGAAACCTTGACTTATATCTCTAGAGGGACCTCTAGATCGCGGTCGTCGACGAGGTACGTCGACGTCGTCTCCGTAGCAACCTGGCTTTACTTCTCCGCCTATCCCTCCTCTCCCACTTCCCCTTTCCGGAGGGCATCACAGCAAGGACTTGTCCGAGATCAGGAACAAGGAAGCTGGAAGGATTAGACCACGCTCTGACACCGGCCTGTTTCGAAATTAGCATTGTCTGGTGGCAACGTGGTTGAAGCATGTAGGTGGTAGCTTCGCGCTCTCCCCTGAATGGGAAACTGCTGAGCGAGACGCTTGGGGCTCCGGCGCGCATACCCCTTTTCCGCGATTAGAGGTGCTAGTACGGAGTACGGAGTAGATCCCTTCATTGCGATTCGGAGTGCATGCGACTCAAGGGGGGACTCTGATTCGTCCCTCACCCCGCCCCCAACTTCGAAGGGGACGTTCTCTCACCCCGCCCCCAACTTCGAAGGGGACGTTCTCTCACCCCGCCCCCAACTTCGAAGGGGACGTTCTCTCTCCCCGCCCCCAACTTCGAAGGGGACGTTCTCTCACCCCGCCCCCAACTTCGAAGGGGACGTTCTCTTACCCCGCCCGGTTTGGGGGCGGGGTGAGGGAATTTGCATGCGCTCTCATCGCCGGACATGAATGTCCGACATGAAAGAGGAAGGAAGAGTAGGGTCGCACCTTGTCGAGAACGGCTTCAGTAGCAAAGATTTGCGATTTTGCGATTTGCGATTTGCGAAATGGAGAGGTTAGACGGAGTACGGAGTACAGTGCGTCTAGACAGTGCGTCTAGACAGTGCGTGTAGACTCGAGGCAGCGGCAGCGGGACACTTCCGTAGCCGGAGGTTGGAATTGCTGGCGATTTGCCATTTCTACTCCGTACTCCGTATCAGGAACCAAATCATCTGTCGGAGGTTTGAGCCTAAATTCTTTGAATGGGTTGTACGTAATATGTGGCCCCCAATCGGATACGATCTGTTCGAGCCCATCTCAACAATCAGCATTTGATCTTGGATATGAACTTGAACAGCAGGAAGGATCCCTGTGAGAATTCAGTAAATGCTTGAGGAAGAGTAGCGGCATCCATCGCAACGATCAGCTCAGAGTACTACTTCGTACTGGGACGAGTACTGGGAATGAACGGAATGGATCAATGGATTTGGTCGGGCCGTCGACCCATTGGCGCCCTGGGCCGAAATGGCTTAGTCATGCAGCAATGGATTCGTTATCGAGGTGTGGCCACATGAATGTCTTATCGATACTACTGGTGGATGTGAGATAAAGAAACGTGAACATGGGACATGAACATTAGGCGGAGGGACAATGAAAACATCAATTCCTAGTATGGTTGAAATCTGCACCTGAGCCTGGTTCTACTGGGAATTGGACATCATTGTGCAAAGCAGCGCGCGATATACCCCCGGGTGGCATCTCTTGGCAAGGCATATTGCCTGAAGTGCACCTTTCTCATTGTTCTCTCAGCGTCATACCAGACACAATTCACTCGCCAGAAACGATGCCTCACAAGCACAAGCGCAAGAGGGGAAACGACGAAGCAGAGTAAGCTCGAGTCCAAAGGCCGCTTTACTCGTGACCCATAGACTGACGCAGTCCTCTTGCCCAGATTTGACCTTCCCCCCACGCAGACCGCTCGCCCTCTACCGGTCGTCAAGAGCAAGAGAGGAGGCTCCGCTCAGGACTCCCGCCCAAGCAAGCAACAGCGCAAACCACGCGCGAAGAAGGACGATGCGCCCCGCGCCTTCAAGCGGATCATGGCCGTCGCCCATGGCAAGCCGATAAGGTCAGGCCTGGACGACGGCAGCAGCAGCAAGTCCGCCAAGACGCAGGCTGCCCAGAAGGAGGCTCTCAAGATCCGCCCGGGCGAGGATCTCAGGTCCTTCGCCGCCAGGGTCGACACCTCCATCCCGGTCGCGGGCCTCACGAGGAAGACCAAGACGATCGACGGTAAGGACGAGCAGGGGCTCAAGGTATGGCGGACGCGCAAGGAGCGCTCGATGCACAAGCTCTACGACCTGTGGAGGGAGGAGGAGCGCAAGATCCAGGAACAGAGAGAGGACGAGCTCGAGAAGATCGCCGAGAAGGACCTGGAGAACGACGCCGCGGGGATCATGAACTCCAAGGCCTTTGCGGACGACAACGCCAATCTCAGCGGGAAGAAGAGGAAGGGAAAGAGGAAGGGCAAGGGCGGCGGCAGCGACGACGAGGACCCCTGGGCCGCGCTCAAGAAGAAGCGAGCCGAGGCCAAGGTCGGCCTCCACGACGTTGCTCAGGCACCGCCCGAGCTTCACAAGAAGACTGCCGCGAAACTTTTGGAGATTGGCGGCGCCAAGGTCGACGTGCACAACATCCCTAAGTCGGCCGGTAGCCTGCGCCGCAGGGAAGAGCTGCAGGCTGCCCGGAACGATGTGATGGAGAAGATGCGCAAGATCCGCGAGCACGAGCAGGCCAAGCTGAATGCCCTGAGAGATCCCTAGGGAGCAGGAGTGTCTCTGGCTGCTCGGCATCCTCTGTTTCCTCATGTTTTCCTTTCCAGTCTGTTCGATTGTTTTGCCTCCTCTTTTTCCGCACTTTCCTCTCAAAGCGATACCCAGAATATTGGTCATATTTTTCCCAGCATCACCCGCATCCACATCGCACTCAGCATCGACTTGCATCCTAGACCAACCTTTTTGACTGTATCCAACGTCATGATGTCCATGGAAATCTCAATGCGTCTCTTCCATTGATGGAAAATGCTGCTGCTTCCTGCTGCTGCTTCCTGCTGATATTCCTTGTGCCGCTGATCTATCTTGACGTTCCGTCATTCCCGGACTGCTTACGTCATCGATCCACTTGTCATCACCGGGATTTTGATGATTTCGCCGTCAAATGAGCCGTTGGTCGCCCGTTCAATTCGTCCGAGTGCATAATTTCTCTCCATCAGCATCTTTTTCCCTTTTGGCAACTTCATCGGGAACATCCCATCGGCCATGACCTGCGCATCGCGTGCGATTCCATGATGGCATGGGAACTTGAAGGATTGATTGCGCGTCTCTTGGTCTTTATCGCGTGCGCTGGCGAGCAGGGTGAGTTTCGTCGCGTGACAAGGCTGCCGCGTGGAGATTTCTGCAATAGAGTCAAGGGGCCGGGACCATGCGCCGTAGCTCTGTTGCATTCGGCAGCTCACAAGTCCTTCGCACCGTCTCACATTCATTCTTGTCGCTTGATTCTTGGTGAGAGCCAGTTGCTGACCTTGGCTATTTACAGGATGCCCTCTGTCAGACCTTGTCCACGTGCTGAGGCTCACCCCAAGGTCCTCTGATGCCAGCACTTCTTCTCATGATGAGGGCTGGTATGTGCTGCCCCAGCATTTTGGGGGCAACCTCTCGGAGGACGGCCTCTCGACCGTGTGGTCCTGGATAGTCCAAAGAGATGACATATCCGTCGGTCATGATCGAAGATACAACCATCTCTCGTTCCCTGATGCTCTTGGGCTGGCAGGACTTGCCCCTTTTGATCAGCAGCCCCGCGATGACGCGCTGAAGGGCATGAAATCCAGCAAAGGGTCTGCAGCTGGTCGTTACCAACTAGTGTCCGAGGATGTGAGGATCTTCGCCTCCGAGCAGACCATGTGGGAGGCAATCACGGGTCATTCCGTGGACTACAAGCGTGTGCCCCGCTCCGAGTGGCTACTTCTGCTGGGCATCGCGTCTCGCAAAGACCAGGGCATCTTGCAGGGCGATCTGTGCCGGCTGGTGGAACAGGATAAGCGTTCTGTCCCGAAAAGGACGGATGCGCTCGTCCGCAAGGGATACATTACCAAGAGGACCACGCTCGTCAGGGGGACCAAGACCAGCAAGCTGTGGATTAAGGCTTTCACCCCTTCGCTGCTGCCGCACGACGCCACGGAGAATGCTTCCCTCTCCGCATCTGGCCCTGGCTCCAAGCCAGAGGCGGAGATGAATCTGTCCCACCAGGTCTTGGCTACAAACCTCGACCCTGTCCCGTGGCATTCCAGATGGACCGGCGAGTCTGTCGATTACACCGCATTGCTTACAACGATCATGGCCACGTGCAAAGAGTGGGACGTGATGCGGTTGCAGGATCTCAAGTCAAAACTCGGTGTCCTCGGCATGCGGTGGCAGATGAAGGTTGTCTCCAAGGTATGCCGCTTCCTCAATGCCCGCGACGCCATTCGTTACGTCGCCGCCAAGCTCGACAATAAGGTCTTTAAGGACTGCATCCGATTCAACAGGGACCTCGACTCCAAGGACTGGTCCATCTTCTTGTCCACGGGCAAGCGTGCCGGCAAGCCATCCAGATATTCCGAGTTTTACGCCGACGGCAACGAGAGGGCGGACGTCCCCATGAACCACCAATCTAGCTCGTCGAGGCTTGACTCTGTTCCCCCGTGGTCCATGGACCAGCCGCTGCCCGTGACTGTGGCCAAGGCCATCACGGCGGCCGGAGAAGCGGGCTTGACAAACCCCGACATCTACGGCATTACCTTGGGCTTGTCCTTTACCAGGTACCTGTCGTCTCTGACGATAGCCATTTCTACGCCGGCTCTCCAACCGGTGCATCTCAAGCATCTGCAGGTGAAGAGCGAGCATTCGAGGGTGGGCAAGGTGGCGTCCTACCGATATTCTTTGCAGAATGCAGCTGCGCCCGCTGAAGGCTCGAACATTCAGGAATACGGCTTCTCTTCGCCCCCGACGCATGCCTTCATATCCGGAAAGCTGGAAGATATTTGTAGCGCTGGGCCTTCTCGATCTAAGCCACGGGGAAGGCCGAGGAAACTGAGGCCAAGCGACGACGCGACTCATGACCGTAGTGTCTTTCGGAGCGACCTAGCTGATCAGCAGATTGTTCAAGAGGGAGGAGCGGGGTCAGAGATCGCTGCTATTGAGGGAGATATCTCCCAGAAAGCCACCGGCCTGGAAGAGCCTGTGGATACGAAAAGGACCACTCGACAGGAGGACCTTGAAGAAGCAGGAACTGGAGAAGAAGAGGGCGAAGAAGGGGAAATAGGTGAAGGAGTAGAAGAAAGAGGTCGAGACACAGAGACCCAGATTTTTGTGGAAGACGGCTTGGCCAATGCTCAATCATTGGACTCTGTGGGGACGTCAGCGATTGAGGTCTCCCGACTTGGACCACGACGCCGAGGACGCCCCTCCTCGCTCATCATCCAGTTCCAGATGCCCCCGAGCTTGTTGCGCAAACTTCTTTTTGGACCCGAAGCCGCGCAGGCCTCAAGCCAATCGGCCAAAAAAGGCCAACACAGGAGTCGATCGTCTCTTGCTGAAGAGAATAGTGAGGAGGATGATCAAGATGACGATACCTCTGATCGCCGAAATTCAGAGCAGGCAGACAACATTGACGAAAAAAAACGAGGACATCAGACTGGCCGGGCAAGCACTCGAGGTGTTGGAAGGGGTGGCGGGACCCGCGGGCGAGGCCGGCATCGTGGCAGAGGTCGCGGACGAGTAGAGGCTGGCGATGGAAGGGGAAGTAAGTCCAACTCATGGGTCTGTGACAAATGCGGGGGCGTATGGAAGAACGACATTGGCCTCAAGTATCACGTCGAGAAGTCAAGGACTTCGTGCAATCCTTCTTGGGATCCTGCAGCCGTCGAGGAAAAGCGTCGACAGAAGGAAGAGCTCAGATTGGAGATAAGATCAGCACGCAATGCCGCGTCCAAGGACGACGAAGGACTGTCGGAGTCGAGGCCGCGAAGGGTTCAACGAAGGGTGGAGGACAAAGAAGCCACCTCCCGCTTGCGGCAGCTGTCCGAGGAACCTGTCGACGAGGAGGATTTTTCCGAGCAGGCTGTCCGGAGGAGACCGAAGCCTCGAGAGTTCGAGCCACAGAAACGAGCAAAGCTCTCGTCTTTCTACTCGGTCGGCCAGACGGCCCTTTGCGCCTTGACGAGTCGGCCGCGTCAGATTCCAGATCTTGAAAGTCGCCTGAGCCGCCTGCATGAGAAGAAGATGCGACAAAAGCCTCAAGCGGACGTCGAGGACGGCCAACAGAGCGGCGAGACTTATGCTTTGGACGCAGCTCAGCCAGAATCTGCTCCCTCACCAGGCTCGCGCAGTTCTCCAACGCGAGGTCTCGAACATGGAGAGGAAGAGGAGCACGAAGAGGCTTCGATGAAGCCAGGCTCTCGGCAGAGTCGTACTCGTCGCCTAACTCGAACCGGCAAAACATCCCAGCCGAGGAAATTTGCGAGCCATGAGATCGCTGCCCGGATCGCTGATCTCATCCTCGAGATGCTGCAAATCCACCAGGGCGTCCTTCCTGGTGGAGAGTCACTGTGGCAGGCGCTTAAGGCAGTCTGGAGCGCTTCGTACACGGAGGAGCCTGTTCCAAAACTGAAAGACTGCCAATGGGCCCTGAGTCGCATGCTTAAGATGAAGCAGGTGAGGGAGCACTGGCACGGTTTCCAAGGCCACAACGGTCTCTTCTCCAAGTGCCAGATGATATCGATGCCTCATCTGAACGCGTTCGCTCCTGAGTCCTTATACGTCCTGGACAGGATCAAACAGGCACATCCTGCGCTGTTCATGCCGGAGATCTTCGTCTCGATCGGGCCCCTGGTCCGCTCCCACGAAAAAAGAGAGATCCGTCGCGGCCGCAGACTTCTCGCCGGAGAACTGGCAGAATTGGACGCTCCCGTTTACGCGGCTCAGCTTGCCGCAAAGAGGGTGCCGGATTTAGAGGATCAAGACGACGCGCTTGAATCCTCTCCGAAAAGGCGCAAGTTGCATCCCGGCGCGCGACAGCCCAATAGCGCTGCAGTTGGTCTTGGAGACCTCTACGGAGACAGCCGCAGTCCATACGGCAGGACTGACGAATCGCGATTGTCTGAACTCGAGCGCGGTCTTTCAACGTCGACCGATATTGGGCAAGACGCAAGGATCCATTTCCTGGTGCCGAACACCTTCTTGGAAGAAGAACAGGAGCAAGCGCATGTTGATGTGACGGGAGCCGAAGGTCAGCAAGATCTTGTCGAGTCGGCGCCGGGCGCTGAGGCTCAGCAGGGCAATGATCTCGAAAACATTGACCCTCAACTGTTTGAGAGTAACGCCGTTGCCGAAGGAACAGAAGAAACCACAGGAGCAACAGCAACAGCAACGGCAACAACAATCCTGGGGCCAGGATCAATCCGGGCTTGCGGTGGGCTCTGGCCAGCCTTGTCTTTCGACCATTTTGATCGCGACAAAAGCTTCACAATGCAAGGCTGGATGCCAGACGCCAAGTGGCTTTCCTGGGAAAGCTTCACGCAGGAGATGGCGAAGCGGTGCTCTTCAGCTGAGGACAATGCACAGCCCTCTTCTCAGGGAGCGGCTGGGCCTCAACGAGCTGGCATCAAGCGCAAGTTAGAAGCTTGCGTTGACCTCGAGCTGGCCTGGGCAACATCTTTCGTCGAGGCGCCGCGTCTGGCAGCTGGTCCTCATAATCTTTTCATCAATGTCACTGATGGACCGGCTGTTCAGCCATATCGCGTTCCCAATCTTCGCTGGCCGGCCAATGGACAGACGACCATCGTGTCGGTGCGCGAGAAGATGCGCGAGCCTGGAGCCTCGGGCTCTGAGTCATCTTCCGAAGGTGACGACGATATCGAGAATCTCGTCAAGGCCGTGAAAGACGACCGTACGAAACGTGACAAAGCGAGAGTGAAGAGAGTGGCCCTGGTTACCCGGCCCCTGAGCGCCATCCCCCGATCGAGTCCTCCGGACCAAGCTCGCGAGGCAGCACAGACTTTCTCTCGCAGTGTTGATGACCTGTGGGCGGGCGATAAGGCTGAGCTCCTGGCGGCCTTCATCGCAGTGCGTGTGCTTCTCGGTGGTGCGGACAAGGCGATCGACTGGGGGCTTCTTCTTGACCTCTTTCCCAAGATCGGGCTCGACGGATTGCGGCGATTTTGGACGGCAGCTCGCAAAAGCCAGGCCTCCTATATCATGAAGTTCACCCAGTCCTTCCAAGCCAGGCTCATTGAAGCATTCGAGAACGACGAGCTCTCGATCCCCGATTATGAGAACCTGTGGGAGTATGACTGGCCCGGCCTGATCCGCTGGACCATGCGGATACCGCGCCACGAAGGCTTCCGGGTCCCGCAGACCCGCGAGCTCCTGGACCACCGCTACGCGCTTGAGGACGTCGCTGTCACCGAGGAGGACTGGCGGGAGAGGTATTTCCACAGCCAGGCCTCGATATTCGCCCGCTTTGAAGCCGTCACCTCCACCGCCGGAGCCGTGACCAGCACAGCCTCTCTCACTTCGGCCATGGGTAGCAAAAGTGGCGATGCCGAGAAGGTCAACATCCGCGTCGCCAGGTCGTGGATCAAGTCCCTGTGCTGCACGGCCGACGCAAAATACTCGGCGGGACAGATCAAGCGCAAGTTCCTTACGCTTACCGAGGATGCCGATTCGAGCGCGAGGCTGCTCCAGGCAGCCGTGGACGACCTGATGCGAGAGCGGGTCATCAACAGGAGTAAGAAGCCGCCGCTCGGAGGACGACCGTTCAAGCTGAGCGAGTGGTACGTCACGACCATGGCCAAGGTCTGCCAGCGGTCCAAGTATGAGGAGGCGGCCGACTTCAAGGCGCAGATCGACGCGGCCTTCCGCGCCCAGGGCGAGATGGAGGTGTCGTACACGCTGAGCGACGGCGCGATGATGGCGCTCACCAATCTGAACGCCGCCGGAAGGATTCGCATCGTGCTCGTCGATCTGCCCGACATCCCGTTCGGCTTCGAGCCCGGGAACTACGAGAGCAGGAAGTTCCCCAAGTCGTATTACCACTTCCGTCTCAAGGCAACCCCAACGGGCTCGTACCGATACAACGAGGAGATTGAGGCCCTCGAGGCTGTGCGCCGAGAGGCTTTGCCGCTGGCGAGCCCGAAGGGCGAGATCCCTCAGTGGGTGGACTTCCTCGGCGACGAGGATACGGGGCGGTGGTCGGAGCTCCTGGGGGCGTACTGCTTCACGTTCGCGACGAGGGGCTCCATGACCGTGCAGGGCATCTGCAGTGCCCTGAAGCCGGTCCTGGAGGAGTTCGAGGCGGAGCTCATTGAGGAGTGGGGCAGGAGGACGGGCATCATTCAGCCGATGGTAGAGGACATGGGAGTCACGGTCGCAGAGTGGTGGTGGTTGGCTGTGCCGTGGCAGCGGAAAGGGGGAGGCTAGCCATTTGCTTCTTCCCCTTTTGTTCTCTCTCCCTTGCGGTGAGCCATTGAATTGTAGACAGGATAGTGCTTTTACTGATGGCGGCAGACCACGAGAAGAACAAGGGGAATTATTCAATTATGCTACCCGTATTGCCGCGTGCCAGACAAATAGCTCCTAGGCAATCTCCCCCCTGCCATCCTGATTTCCGCTTCCTCAATCCATTGATGCAAAGCGATTCACAATTGGCGACCTTATCAGGGTGTCATACAAAGCATATCCACCCCTGCGAACTGTTCCATCGCAAGCACACCGGATGCCATGTCGATGCTTCACGATGGTTGGCTCCAATAGCCACACCTTTCTTTAAAAGGGGTATCTGCCTGTCTGGCGTGTTGGGAAAAGGGGCAAAAAAAAAGAGCAAATTTAAGCGCAAGTGTCGAGAGTTTCAAGGGAATTTTTGATACAACGCGAAGATGCGGACAAAAGCTCTTCCATCAAAGCATCAGCGACGTTCATAAGGGCCTTGCCTTTCCCCGGAAAAGATTCGAAAATTTTCAGCACAAAGTTCTTCCACGGGGAACCCCACGCAACGTCAAAGAGAAAGGGAAAGATACATCAGTCGCACTGTCTTAATCCCTGGACCACGAAGGACATGTACGGCTTCTTGGATTGGGACAGTAGCCTCACTTTGCAAAGTTTTGAACGACACAAACTCGCTGTAAAGAATTCGCGGATGGCAGACAGTGCTGCGCCTTTTACTGCAAAATCAGCCATGCCGAGGTCGATCGATAGGCGTCATAATCCTGATAGGACCTTCATCACCAATGCGACGAGCATGACTACCAAGGCCACTATGGCTCTATCGATCCAGACCGGCACGCCAGTAGCTGTATGCCGCTCGTCATGTCGAAGCGTCCCTGCCGACGTGGCGCGCAATGCACTGTGGGTATTTCGGGGGGGGTGACTTGTTGTCGTCGAAGCTATTGGTGCTGTTCTCGTTGGAGGCGGCTGATGCACTGTCGAATCGGGATTCTCGGCTGCCATCCCTGGCCCCGTGGCAGTCGGGACGAAGCCCTCCGCGAGCGCAGCCTCCTCAGAAAGCCTCTCTGAGCTTGCTGATGCCATCTTCTCCTCACCCGGCCGAGATCCCCGAGCTTGCGACGAGGCGGCCTCCATCTCGTCTCGCCACGCCAGGCTGAGCTCTTTCGGTATCTCGACCTGGTCTTCGGGACCGGATGCCTCCTTGCATCGTTGCTCGCAATTCGCGATGATCTCGGCATTCGACTTGTTGCATGTAGAGCACCGGTAGGAACCAGACTCCCTTGCAAGACGACGGCGGACCGCATCCGTGGTTTCCAGACCTCCGAGCTGGCCCTTGACGTCCGTTTCCATGAAACTTCGCAGCCTATACTCCGCGGATGTAATCAGTCCCAAGCCCCCTGTTGGTTTTGAAGAGGAGCGCGTATGGAATCTATGCGCTGGATCACAACGCAGAGAAAAAGGGGGGGGGGGGGGGGGGGGGC